>JADRCH010000017.1:2067429-2128187 GCA_019843965.1 Rhynchomys soricoides
TAGCCCTGGCTGTCCTGGAACTCACTCTGTAGACCAGGCTGGCCTCGAACTCAGAAATCCGCCTGCCTCTGCCTCCCGAGTGCTGGGATTAAAGGCGTGCGCCACCACGGCCTGATAATAAACCAGCTTCTTGTGCTTGGATGACACAACAGTCCAGCCCAGAGGTCCTCCACCTTCTTTACCACTGAATAGTACAAGCAAGGTGCACAATTCACAATGGCTACTTGGGACTTCCCAAGTTTGGTCACTCCAAGTCCCATATCACGGGAAATGCTTATTGTTGAGCAATTCGATTCACAAAGGCCAGTGCTTGGGTTGCAATGAACCTCCATCCCTAATCCATTACCCTTCCTGGATCCACACTCTGCCCTGTAATCCTACAGTTCCTCTCACTGGAATGCCTGGTCCTTTGATTCTTGAGTTTTACCAAAGGAATACAGGAAGACACTTGGAAAACACTTCTGCCTGGGCTTGTTTGTTCACACTGTGGCCATGTCTCTACAAAGGGCACACTCCAGCAAGCCTGCAGCACCAAGGAAGATGAATGGCCAACAAGGCAGCTTTGGTCCTAAACTATAGATTATTGGTCAATGGAAGCTGCCTATCTCTGCCAATGAGTGGGCATTTATACAAGAATAAATGGACTCCATGAACTTAGAAATGGTCTGTCATCTAGCTTTGCCCAAAAGAAAACATCTGAGAGGGTCTTATCAAAACACTATAGGCAGCTCTCCATCTCTCTTATAATAGAACCCAGAGAATTTAACTACTTTTACAAAACTTATAGACTCTGTGCTCCCCACTCTTAGACCCTGCCGCCACTGCTCCTCTCAAACCTCGCCTCTCACTGTTCTCCTTTCTCAAACTGATAACACTGTTTTTCCTTATTGAGAACGGCAGTTCCTCCTATACCTCTATTTGAGTCAAATTTCACATGCTGCCTTATCCAAGCCATCTTCTACTTTAGCTTAGAAATCTCCTCCCAGGGAAACCACCCTCAACTCCCTCGCTCAGTCCTATTGACTTTACCTGAATTTTATTACTACCTCAGCTCTTCCTAAAATCTATAAGCATTTGCTGATTTGATTAAATTTTTTAACAAAACTCACACATTCAAAAATCTTTTCTTAAACAAAATGAGGTACCACATACCTGCAATCCAAGAAGTCAGCAGGCTAAAGCAGAACAGTTATGAATTTGAGGCATAGGCTATATAGGAAGACTCTAACTCAAAAACAAAACAACAATGACAAACCTTCTGAATCAAGTTAGAGATATCAAAGCTAAGAGTTAAAAAATCTCTTAACCTGGTACCTTCTGATCTGAATCCTAAAGATTTTCATAACTAAAAATAGAATTGAAAGTAAAAAAGGTAATAAACAGATAACATTTATCAATCACTGTATTTTAAAGTTCTATAGGGGAATCAATGAGAAAATGTTAGCAGGATATGCTAAACCAACTACGATAAGTAGACCACAGGTTTTAGTTGAATTCCTCTTTCTGCATGAAATAACACTGCCTTATCAGACTGGCCACCAGATACCCCTACCAGGAAGATTTCCATTGCTAAAGTCAAAGGCATTAAACACATGAAAGCTGTGTGTCCAGGTGCAGGAATGCAAGCCTTAGGTGGCAAAGTCCAAACAGAAATAGTGAGAGCCCTGCTCTCTGACTCTGTCCTGGCTACATGGAAAACGTAAGCTCTCTGCCTTTTTCAGGTACTTCAGTGATCAAAACAGACCCCTTTCAGTCTCAACTACCATAACGTGGAAAACTCCTGCACCAAGACACATGTGTTTCTATACTGAGGAATACCTCTGCAATATGGAACACAAAGACCCAGCTCCATGGTCAGCTAATAGGTGCTACTTGCAATTGTCATGGCAGGAGGCAGAAGGAACTGGGATCCCTGTAAATGCTAACTGAAAATCAACCAGAAAGGGAGGCCTGGGGCATTCGGCAGACCTCCAACAGTAAAGAAGAGTCTTGTGGGAACCCCTCAAGTCTGTGATGTTCTTAGGGGAGAAGAAAGCAAAGAGACCTATTTGAGTTTGAGGGAAGATACGGAGCCTAATGGGTTCAATACCGCATCCCAGGGGCTATGGTGTTCTGTCTTACTCCCCTGTTTCTGAGTAGCTCCTCTATGCCTGGACCTCTTAGGCAAAGGTATTTGTCTTTCCTCTGTAGATGACTCTTTTATGAACTACAGATAAGGATGATGACACATCACCAAGAGGTCTCCTGAAGGTCCCTTACAGCCAGGCCTGGGGGCATTCCCCTGTAATCCCAGTTCCTCAGCAGGCTGAGGCAGGAGGACCACAAACTGAAGGTCAGCCTGGGTAACACTGTGAGAACTTGTTATATTTTGTTTTTAATGTAAGAAGACTAGAGACAGGTTATGGTAGAACTCTTGCTTAGCATGCATGGGCCCTGCCTTCAAGGCCCAGTATCAAAAAAAGAAAAAAAAAATTGATCTTCAGTGAGATAAGGCAAGCAAAGCACTTGAGTTCTCCAAACAACAGGTGCCAGGCACTGGTGGCGCAAGCCTTTAATCCAAGCACTCAGGAGGCAGAGGCAAGTGGATCTCTGAGTTTGAGGCAGAGCTGGCCTACAGAATGAGTTCCACCGACATGCTACACAGAAAAACCCTGCTTCAAAAATGAAGAAAACAAAAACAAAATTTTCCAAGCATGTCAGCTATTCTAGTTCCGCCACCTAGCATATATTCGCGTCAATGAAAGCCTCAACCTTGTCAAATTGTGCTCTGCTTAAAGAGATTAAAAATGACATAGAAGTAAAACAAGGCATGCTTGTCTAAGGCGTCAGGAGCAAATACAAATACCCAGCCTTGAGAAAACCACTTCATTTTGTCAAGGTGCAGTTGTTCTTTATCAAGAAACAAGCTTTACATACAAATGGCAAACCCAGGAGTTAGAACATCTTTGCTCAAAGCAAGTATTAATTTTGTGCCAATTATTTTGAGATATCATTTTCCTGAGGCTCAACAGGACAGGGAGAAATGCCATTGTCTGTACTTTAAGGATAGAACAAAGTGTGCTCATTAAACATATTCAATTCAATGAAAAGCCAAGAAAGAGACCTTCTTCACTTCTTTCAGGAGGCTTCCCTGACCACCATAGTCACAGTGGCACAGTCACCCCTTCCTGGAATGCCTTTGTTTTCCCTGTATTCGTTTTCCCTGTATTCCCGTGGGCAATGCAACAGTGCCTCTGTTAGGTGATGACTGTCTTAGATGTTCCACATCCTTCACCATCCTTACAACCTCAGAAGCTGACTCACTGCAGGACCTCCGCAGCTGTTCAGTGAGTTAACACCATGTTCACACCATAAAAGACGTGAGTCTTCCCATCTTATCTTCATTATCTCATCTTATAACAAACAAAAATCTGGCAGAGATGGAGATCTAACAGCTAATATCAAAACTATTCCTCTCTCTCTCTGTCTCTGTGTGTGTGTGTGTCCATACACAAACACACTCCCTACCCTCACCCAGGAGCAGGAGAATTGGTGATTTTTTTTTAAAAAAAGGCTCAGAATGAGTATATTTGGGACACATTTCAGTTCCAAAGATGCCCCAATTGAAAGCATAGCTTATAAGTGTAAGAAGAATAAAAACCACTGTAGACCAGGGCCTATGTTAATGTGACCTGATGGGGCTCAAGAAGATGAGGCTGTTTTCACCTAATGAAGCTGGTTTTGTCTAAGCAGATGCAACTGATCTAACAACTGCTACATTGTGACCAAGGTTGTTATGCGGCATGTGATGTGAGGGCCACCCTCAGGATACTCTCTGGTGAAAAACCTGGCATTAACGTGGCATCTCCCCTCTCACTATTACCCCTAGGGATGACAACCCTTGCTTTTGCCTTTCCCATTAAACAAAGGTTAAGGACATACCCAAGTGCATAAAATAGAGAAGTCACACACCACAACTTTCATTGCAAGTGGAAGGCTCTGTGCTTGCTTTGCTCTTTAATTAAAGTTTCCATTCAGTAATTACCTTTGGAACTTCCTCTACAGTCAAGGTACCTGCAATGCAAGGTGGACCAGAACCTAGGAAGCAGAAGAAAAAGGATCACAAGTTCAAGGTCCTGCCTCAAAGTAAAAGGCTAAGAAATACAGAGATGAACGGGTGGTCTCGGCCCTGGAACAAAGCAAGCCTCCAGCTATCCACGGGGGCCCAGCACTCAACCCTAGTATTTCGTCTTCTCCAGCCCTCATTTAAACACCTTGTGAACCAATGGGCTACTATTTAAAGCTATCACGGTCCTTCCTAAGAAGACTCCTTAGCTCTGAGTGTGGTGGCACACAACTATAATCTCAGCACTCAGGAACTAAAGGCAGGAGAGTAACAGAGTCAAGGTTAACCAAAGAAGGATGGAGAACCATCTCAAAAGAGAAATCAGGGCAAACCAGGGTCATTCTCAATGTGTAAGAAGTCACACTGCCCCATCCCCAAGCAGTGTCAGCTATGGGTTCTATTCCGTGGAATGGGCCATAAGTTAGATCATATAGTGGCAGGTTACTCCCACCACTGCCCTAGCAGATCCTGCAGGCAGAACACCATTGCACATCAACCAGCTGGGGTAGAGCTGGGTTGACGTTTACATTTCTCCTTGGGTAGCATCAGATCACCTTCCCATACCTAGAGTATAGTGGTAAAGGACTGATGTAGGCACCAGCTCAACTTCTCCATGTTCAGTGAGTTGTGGGAGGTGTTATCTTCAGCAATGGGGCCTGCTGTCTGTTTGGGGAGAGCAACTGCTAATATCTACATATAAGAGAATACACTCAATATTTGTTTTTCTGGATCTACATTGCCTCACTCAGGATGATTTTTTTCTAGTTCATCCATTTACCTGTGAATTTCATAATTTTGTTTTTTTTTTTAACAGCTGAGTAATAGACTATTGTGTAAATGAACCACATTTTCTTTATCTATCCATCTGCCGAGAGACACATAGGTAGACACTGTCCTGGAGAGATAGCAGAGAGAGTTCTACATCTGTATCGGCAGGCAGCAGGAAGAGAGAGGGTCACTGGGCCTGGCTTGAACTCAAAACCTGCCCTCAATGACACACTTCCTTCAACAAAGCCACAACTGCTCCAACAAGACCACACCTCCTAACAATACCGCCCACTCCCTGGTGACCAAGCATCCAATCTACAAGCCTATGGGAGCCATTCTGATTCAAACCTCCACACCAAGGCAAACAAAATTCTCTTAAGAGTAGGCAGCACGCAAAGCAGTAAAAGGCCAACAGGAACAAACTCAGTGGCATCTTTGAAGGTTATAAAAGGACTTTTCCTTTCCTCACTTACTATCTTAGTTTTGATTTTTAATTTTACTTTATTAACACATTGGGATTTTTTCTCTACGTTTGCCCTCAAGGTCCTCTGCATACATACCTTCCAGTTACGTGGGGTTTTTATGGGACTTCTAAGTGTGTGACGAGTGAGTCTCTGTGTCCGTATCTGTTTCTTGTGCTTTTTCTTGGGCTCTTTTCCTTCTGTTTGTTTTGTCCTATTCTGATGTATTGGTTTTTATCTTATTATACTTTATTACTACACCGAGAAACCTGCTTGTTTTCCCATGAGACAGAAAAGGAAGGATCTTGGATGAAAGGGGAGGTTCGAGGAACTGGGAGGAATCAAAGGAGGGGAAGCTATAATCACAATAGATTATGTGAGAAGATATATATTTCCAATAAAAGGAAGGGAAGAAAAAGACAAGTAGTCGCACTGTAGAGGAAAACCATGAACAAGGATGACAAGGGCACAGCTGAGGACACACAGGGAACATGGGAAGAAGCAAAAGGGTGACTGGTTGAGAAAGGCGCCCTGCCACTCTGTGCAGCCCTGTCCTGTATGCCAACAGTGAGTGTGCCCTGTGTCCACAGAAGGGGAGAAGGCCGTCTGAGTGAAAGTGTCCTAAAGGAATCCAGAGGTTTCTTCCTGTTTATGATGCTGGTGGAGAAGTCCCAATTGTGCATATAAGATACTTCTAGTGTTGCTTCGCCGTTAGCTACACCCCATCTCTTCCCTTTTCCTCACACAGAAGTAACTGTTACATTCACTCAGAAGGCTAAAGAGAAAGGGAACATTCCAATACTGGGCTCACACTTGGGAACATTCCAATACGGGGCTCACACTTAATTTGAGAGAAATAACAGGCTCCCAGACATCTTAGTTTATTCTACACTGAATGAAGAAAAAATACATAATTGAGGCTGCCTGTTTGCACATCAATTTTCACTCTAAGGTAGATAGAGCGGTATTATTCCTTTAAAGCTTCTAATTTATTTCCTGAGCTTTTATATTTTGTAGATAACCTAGAAAATGCAGGTGGAGTGTTAGTGTTATTTATGAGCATCTTAAACACTGTCAGTGTCTATAATAACCACCTTGGAGAATGGCACAGCATCTTAAAAGCATAATTCTTTGGGTAATATTTATTCTGTTGCAATGTGATTTTCATTTTCTTTAAAAATTATGCAGCTTTGGACTTCATATACCACCATCTCCTAGAAAATACCAACTAGCAAAATACAAGTAACAATATATTCAATATCAAGTCATCTGAGAATGTAAATAAATTGAGTTTAACACTTAGCTGCTATCAAAAAAGCACTGAGAAATTATATTTTTTATATGCTATTGGTATTGTTAATAGCTATTTTATTCTTCTGATGAAAGCTCAAAACATTGGCTTTATTCAGTCTGAAGAAGAAAAAGGAACTTGGTAAATCTCCTATCTTTAAGGCATGCACTCGGCTTTCTGTCTTCCTAAATCTGAATCATCCTTTAAGTACATATTATTAGTCACAAATTTATAGTCAAGCAAACTGTATGTTGAAAACAGCTAGAGGGAGATGAGCATCCTGACAATGTGGCCCATTATCACATTCAGCCTCAAATCAAAGAGCCAAATACTCTCTCATGAGTCTAAATACTAGGCCAAAGAGGTAACGGTGCTTGCCTATAACCCTGATAGCTTATAGTTGGATGCCCAGAGCCCACATGGTGAACGGAGGGGCCATTCCTGCAAGATGACCTCTGATCACCACATAAGTGCTATGGCTTACACACTCACACAAATAAATAAACAAATGCAATAATAGGAGGAGGAAGAGGAGGGGAAGGGAGAGGAGGAGGAGAAAGAAGAAGAGGAGGAGGAGAGGGAAGGGAGAGGAGGAAGAGAGGGAAGAGAAAGAGGAGGGGAAGGGAGAGGAGGAGGAGAAAAAGAAAACATTTAAGTCTAAATACTGGGCCAGCTGTGGCGGTGCACATCTTTAATCCCAGCACTCAGGAAGCAGAGGAAGGCAGATATTTGTGAACTCTGTGCCAGCCTGGTCTACAGAGCCCCAGGCCAGCCAGTCTCAGACAATGGAATTAGGTGAGGCGAGGCAGGTAGTCCAAGCAATCCCTCCTGACAGTCCTCCATGCCGTTCTTCCCTCTGAGTGACTGCCACGGCACGTCTGCCAGGTCATCTTTGGAAGCACTTGTTGAAGTTGGCAGAGTGAAAAGACAACAGGAGTATAAGTCACTGGGTAGAATAAGAACACCACGTGGGGATTTTCTGCAAGGAATCACTCTCTTATCCTGAGCTAAACTGGGCAGCATATGTGCTCACGAATCTTCCACCAATATGCCAACATGACAAAAGAATCACAGCATGAAATAGCATGGTCAATGTGGACATTCTGTAATAATAAAAATAATACTTTTAAGAAAAAAATACTTTCTAAGTGATCATCATATTATAATGATGATTTTTAAAAATATTCACTGTTTTCCAAATTTATAAGCAAACTCCTTAAATTGCAATTATACTATTTAAGCATGTAGATAGAGTCAAATAATGAAGGAAAGAAAGAATAAATTAACAGGAAAATGTGAAAAGAAATGTTAATGTTAATACAGGTTCCCCTTGGATAATGGAATCAAAAAAGATTTTTAGTTTTCATTATTAAAAAGATTTTTAGTTTTGTTGTTGTATTTTACTTTCCTGTGTTTTCCAAGATTAAAACATCTTGAAAATTATTAGAATTTTCTGTGTTTCAAGTTTCTTTTTAAAAGTCCTACGTCCACAGAGAGGTCCTACAACAGTAGCTCCTGTGCAATGACTCCAAACAAGTTTTCTGCATTTTCAACTGTATAAGACACTGTCTGAACACTCAAGTGTGCAGTCCATAGATGAGCTAAGTCAGACCAGAGTAAAGATGTACAGCAAAGTTCTGGAAGACGAGGCCCTGGGAGGTGAGGCTGTGTAGAACATAGCTTTCCTGTTCACTGGCAATGAGGAAGCTTAAAAACAAGTTAATACCTAACTCCATGAGAGGCACACTAGTGGTAGAGACACACTGAAGGACACAGAAATCTCCTGATTCGTTTCCTTTGGTTTAAACGAAGATTACATGAAACAATGGAGTCCCACATTTGACAGGATGCCAGGCACATGGTCAGGGCCAGAAGGTTGAATCTTTGTGGTTTCAAATGTGTTGTGTTCAGGGACTGCCAAACTGCAGCTCAAGTTTTCAAAGCATGTTCACATTGTTTCTAAGGAGATGGAATGGAAGTTCCATGTGCAGTCCCCTAGGCCTGCCTCCCCAGAGTCTGCTGGGTCTGGCCCTGACTCTACAGCTCTCCTGGTGCTTCTGTTCAGGGACACAAGACAGTTACTGAAAGGAGAACCCTGCCCTGAGGTATTCCAAGGAGAAGCCCATTTATATTTGAAGAACCAGAAAAAAGGGAAAGAACATTTGAGAAGAGAGAGATTTCTCTGCTAAAATACATATAATGGGAATGTCATTAAAGGCTTGATGAATAGAATTATTTCCATGAATACAGTTAGGCCAACCACTGAACTCAGCTCAAGTACTCTTTTAGGGATCGTGCACATGAAGCTTGCATGGGTGATAACTTCCTGCAGCATAACAATGCCTATGGTGAACCTCCATGTCCAGTACCTATGTTGAGTACTTTTCATCTGGACAAGTCAGGGTTACTAGCACCAATCAAGAAGTTAACTCTGTGGGATGTGGATGTAGGTCCATAATTACAAGGGGCCAGTAGCAGCCAAAAAGGCAATTGTCTCATAGCACAGGAAGCTGCATTGGTACCAGCACTGATATTTCTGGAAAGAAGACCTCCTTGAACTTCAGTGGAACACACAGGCCAGGGGCCTCAAATTGTATCTCTGCATTGCTGATACATTATTTTGAGTCAAAATAATGGAAGGTGATAAGACTGCTAAAATGAGTATTTACTGCACAGAGATCAAAGCTACCCTTGACTATCACTGTAAGACAAAGTGATCCTCTAAATACAAAAGAAGATCTCAACTACATACCATCTTCTGGCAAAAGTCTCATCAGTCCAGGAGACTGCTGTATTTAACTGTCTACAGGACCAACAGGAGCTGTCACTCGGTGTCAATGGGTAGCAGCTCCCTTAAGACAGGTAGTACAATTCCTTAATGGTGTAAGTAATTTGCCAGGCTTCAGGATGTAATTATATAAAACAGAGTTAAGCTCTTCTGTTGATGAATTTGGAAACATGCTCCAGCTGAAAGCAGCCCAAGCTAGCCAATTCCAATGAGAGCTCCCATCTGCATTTTAGGATGGATGTCTTTAGCTTGCAGAAGATTAATTCTCCATTTAATTCTCTTTCCTGATTTAAAAAAAAACAAAAAAAACTGTAGGTTTTCATATATACTTTTTCCTGCTTAATAAAATGTTGAGAGTTTTAATCAATGTGAAGAAAATGATTAACAAACTGTAGAGATTATGAAGATTGAAAGTAGCAGTGCACAATGTTTCATCTATGTTTATGTTACAGCACTTCTGACTTACACCAACAGTCCTCGCTGTATCTTAGAACTAAAAGGCGGTATACACATCAGCCTTGTACATGGTGGGTATGCTCTCGCAACCTGTGAATTCTATAGTCCATATGAAGAGAAAGCGTACAGCAATATGCCTTATAAGGCTCCTAGAGATGTTCAGAGTGTGCGTGTGTGTGTGTGTGTGTGTGTGCGCGCGCGAGCGCACGTGAGTGTGCACGCACATGTGCACACAGGGCAGTTGGTTCTCTACTTCTAACATTGGTCCCAGGAATCAAACTCAGGTGATGAGGCATCAATGTAGCTGTAGCCACTGAGTCATCTCTCCAACCCAACTCTTACTTCTTTAAAGCATACTTAGATGCTGTTATAAACTTCTGCATAAGTGAGAACAGCCCATAAGGTAAAATCTTACTTTACCAAGCCAAACTTATCCTCTCAATTAGCCATAAACCTGTTTTCAATGCAAGGCAATGAGGATCTTATTCAATATCTTATAATTATGAATTGTGTTTCAGAAACAATAGTTTTGCACTATTTTAACAAATGTTCAAGCTTAACAAGCGTCCACAACTAGACAGCAAAATGTTCTGTCACCCAAAGAGATACAGCAAAATGAATCATTAATATCCACAAATTACAGGCTTTATAAACTGCACCCCCGCCCCTTCCAATTGAGTTTTAATGCGACCTTCTAATTTCATTAATGTGCACTTTCCATCTAAACAAGCTGAGCCACACAAACTGTCTCCCTAGAACATCACCAAGAGTCAGCAAAGAGGAAAATGCAGGAGGGCCAGCACCGAATCTAACAGAGCTGGGGGCAAATCCCATCTGTTGATCATTAACTCGACAATGTCGACAAGTCTTGATCATTAACTCGACAATGTCGACAAGGCTTTTTAACCTTATATTGCCTGCTTCCTTGTCAATAAAGTAAAAATCCTAAGCTAATTATTGACAAGGTTTGGGCACTGACTAAAAACAAAAGAGGCACTACAGAAGACATGGAGCAAATAAGAAAGTTTGGGAGCTGAGAGGTAGCATATTCTGTTTGGTCCAGGAGAGTTACAAACATGGCTGATCCACGGATGACCAGGAATATGGGTTCTTATACCATGAAAGAAAGAGATGTGAGGTGGGGCATGCAGGGCTACACTGGAACATAGGTATACCTAATATCAAGGCACATTTTCAAAACATTTCATAATACATCATTTTAGTTCAATATGTCCACTGTAGCTAAAACATAAAATATCACCCATAGGTTTACATGTTTCCATACTAAGCCTACAATTGGTGGGGCCATTTTGGAAAGCTGTGAATCTTGAGGAGACAACCTCGGAAGACAAAGTAGACCTTTAGAGTTTTCTAGCCCAGCCTCCCATATATACACATACACACGATCTCAGCACAATCAGGAAGACACTCGTGTAATCCAGCTTTAATCCTAACCTCAGACATATCTGGTGTGCTTGTGGCTCCTGTCACTCTTCCAGTGGCAAGAGCATGAACACTGCAGACTTGTGCCAGATTCTTTCTCTTGGCTGTCTGTAGGCAAAGGCAGTAACAATGACACATACGCTTCCTTTCATTTATTATCAGTTTGTTTCATTTTAAACCTACAGTTTCAGCATCTCCTTTTAAATGCCAATTTCCCCCCAGACCAACAGAAGGATTCAACACCAGAACCTAAATGGTCCCTCACTCTAGGGCAACTACTCTGCTTGCTCTCTCCTGCTCACTCACTGAATGAGCTGCTGCTTCAAGACTAGGACTCTGCCTCTGCCTTGAAAAACAGGGCAATGGAAAGCAAAGACCAACTTCACTTTTATGTTTTTGCACTCATTTTTAAATCCCTAAAACAAAAATTGTCCCTTCTTGGACAAGTCTAGGAAATCATTCTTTACCGGATCTATCCATACACGTTACTGAACATGGTAGGGGCCTCCTCCAAGACTAGCAGAAAACTGAGCCCCAAGGCAATATGAATGTTTAAATCCTTTTCCTGTCCAGAACTACACTGTCCCACAAAGCACCCAACTGACACAGTGTCTGCTGAGCATCTGACGTGAGACTCGTGTGAAATGAATGTGCTATAGTGTAAGATAAAAACAAGATTTTGTGAGAATTCAGTGCTGTGGATATCTCATCTGTTAGAATCCTTACCTGCATGATACAGAAGGCCCTGGGCTTGAGTCTTGGACCATATGTGCCAGGGATAATGCTACAAGCCTCTAATCCTACCACTCTGGAGGCAGACAGGAACACGTTCAAGGTCATCCTCAGCAACAGAATTATTTTAGGGCCATCCTGGGCTACATAAACTATCTTAAACCAAAAAAAAGAAAGAAAGGAAGGAAAAAAGAAAAGAAAAGAAAAATACCAATAACTTGCTAATCAGTCTCGTGATAAATTGCTGCTAGCTGGGTATATTAAATAATTAGATAAAATAAATTATAAAAATTAATTTTACCTATTACTTTTTTTTGTTTACAAAGACTGTTATAGATTTTAAATATGCTATGTGCTTTCCATTTTATTTATACTAGATAATTTAATCCACATAACAATAAGAGAATCTTTACAACATCACACAGAATCATCACTGGAAAGAAGATAAGCAGGATCTTATTCTCCACCATCCAGAGCGAGAGGTACAGGTGAGACCTGTCATGATAACAGTGAATAAGGCCCTGAAGACAATGATGAGCGGGAAACACAGCTCTGCTCTATAGCTAAAGGACCAGAGAGATAGAAAGGAAAATGACCTCATATGCAGTTAGAACTCGTAATGAGAGAGCAAAATAGTTGAACTTTGAAATGCTGTTCTTGGCCAGGCTCCACCAGCGCACACCTGTGATGTCAGCACTTCACCTCGGTAGGAAAATCACACGTTGAAGGCCAACATGGACTACATAGAAAAACTAAAATGCTGCCTGCCTAGCCCTTGTGCTCTTCCAATCACACATCCCAGCTTTTAAGGGGTTTCTAGAAGGATGCCATGCTCCTGTCTAATCTACCAGCCCTTTCCTTCCCACCACTAAGCTATGATTGATAGAAGAGGGCACAATTGAAAACCTGAAAGAAATTTTCACAAGGTGACCCCATGTGCTGCTATCTCAAGAGAAAGAATCAAGTTTTCCTAATTTAAGTATTCTGCTTTTGCAATTCAAAATTCCCACCAAGGTAAGATAAAGGAACAGAAATGGGAAGCTCTGTCCTGTCTTCACTGATGGCGGCCAGCACTCATTTCCTGGAACTTACTCAGTCTCTTGGCTGCCTCCAGAGCCTCCGTAGCAGTGTTGGCAACAAAGAACCTCTGCACTCTCACTCCGTGCTCTGACATGAGCTTCTTGCTCTGGTATTCCTGCAAGTTCAGCCATCTTCTAGGGGTTAAGTGACCTGCCTAGGGAGAGAGGAGAGAACATTTAATAACAGGAAGAAGAACACTGTCTTACAGTTACTATCCACCAGCAATGAGCAACACTCAGCTTAAAGAGACAATCTAAATAAATCTGCCATGATGCTTTTCAATCAAAAATGTCAAAAACAAAAGTACAGACAGAAGGGGGGGGGAATGAGGACTGAGTTTGAGAGAGGCATGGAAATAGAAGAGAGACTGAGAGACTGGGCTGGGAAGATGAGGAAAATCACTGGGAGAGGGAGGGGCAAGAGAAGGTAATAAGGGGTAAAAGATTAAAATACATTATATACATAAATAAAAATGTCATAATGTGATCCCACATTACATTTTCATACTATTAAGTATCTATCTAAGAAAACTATTATACATATAAATACACCGTTAAGTGAAAACTTCTCATTTTGGGCTGATAATATTCCCTCCTAGAGCCAAAGACCCCCTACATCTAACAAAACCCCTACACCAAGCATAAGAAGGCCTCTTTTGAGTTGCTGGTAAGGGTTGGCCAAAAGACTCTGAAAACATTACAGGCTCTTGCTATTGCCCTTGGTTGGCCCCAGAAGGGGAAGATAAATAAATCCCTACTTCTAGAGACACCATGCACTGCAGATACAAAGTCCGGGAACCCCTGAGCTAGAGCTGACCTGAATGCCTCCTCCATGAGGAGGCTTCCATGGTAGCACAAGGAACCATAAAAGATTCCCAAGGAGGAAGGCAAACAGCAGTCTTCTCTGGCTATGACACCTACGAACCACAACAACCAACAAGACACGATAACCCTAAGGGTGCAGTAGTGCACACAGACTTTGTCAGTAACCAACAGCCCTCTAATTATACATAAGACTCACTCAACAAGAGGGAACTCATGTTAGTGCTAGAAACCTCTCCAACTATCCAGGGCTAGGGAAATCATGAATCTTGGAGGAGAATCTACAACTACCACTGTACTAAAGCAGCATTCTAAATGTTTATTCTTATGGCCAGAGAGAAGTGTAGTCCTCATCCCTCATCAAGGAAACGTCTTTGTGCCTGTAGACCTCTACAGAAAACCACAACCAATCAAAATGAGATGTGAAAGCCAGTCCCAATGGATTCATTCACAAAACAACTCCCTCACCTAAGGTTTAGGGATCATTGCAGAAGAAAGCCAAAAAACTTTCATGAAGGATCAGGGAGTTTGCTAAGATATCGGTCTCCAAGCAATGTCAGAAGCTACACCCGAAGTCTCACCAACAGGACTTCCTAAACAAGCTTGGAACAAGAATAGCAACAATAGATATGCTTATGTGGACAGCAGAAAGCCCAAGAGACCTACACAAAGAACTATTGGCAACTAAGGAATGCTGAGCCCTGGAGAAACAGTCTTCCCCTGTAAAAACACCAATAGGATAGCCAATATTCAATGGTCAGCCCTGAAAACATACAAGTAACACTATACAGACTAAGCAGGTTATATTTAGGAGTATACATGCATATATATGTATATAACATCAATATTAATGAAAGAAGCAGCCATGAATTAGAAAAAGAACAAGGATTTTGGAAGGATCTGGAGTGAGGAAAGGGAAAGGGGAAATGATGTAATTAGGTTATAATCTCAAAAACTAAATAAATGAAGTTTACCTGTCATAGTGAAACTCTTAATAGACGTTAATTTGAACCCTCAAGATGGTAAAACAGAGTAAGTTCAATAGCTTAGGTACAGAAAGACATCTGTGTAAATTTCTGGTTTTAGTATTGTTCTAGAATTGCGTCAGATCACGGGACTGTTGCTAGGTGTTTCATTTCATTTTGACTGTAGCTTTCTGTGAGCTGGTAAGCACTTGCAGATCAGAAGTTACTTTGGAGAAACGTTAAAGGGCCACACACACAGCTCTGCCTCCCCTCACTCAACAGGTGCAAAGAGGGGAAGCTCTTAGCATTATCTTAACAACCAATAGAAACCATTAATCATACTCAAGAAAATCTTAGAACTATTTGTAACTCTAAGAGGTCATGGAGCCACAGACTAATTCACTTCTTTCTTTTCCTTTTTAAAATTTTTTCTAAGCGTAACTGTGTGTGAGCTTGTGTGAGTTTCTGTGTACCAAATGTGGGCTAGTGCCAAGGGGGAGCCAAAGGGTATCAGGCACACTGGAACTTTCTTACAGACAGGTCTCTGTGAGCTATGTGGTATGGATGCTGGGAACTGAACTCAGGTCATCCGCCAGAGTAGTCATGCTCTTAATAGCTGAGCAATCTTCCCAGCTCCAAAATCTCTTCTTAATTTTAGTTTCTAGTAGAGCCTAGATAGGTATTTTGAATGAAGAGATTGCACTCATAGACCAACTCAGAGCACAGTTACCTGAGAGTCCTCATTACTACACTACCATTCAACGCAGTCAGATATTATGCAATCTTGCTTAAGATTCCAAAACAAGTGGGTTTTTTTTTCCAGAATGCATGCACTTTCAATTACTTTTTAATTTATGTCAAAAGAATATAAAGAACAAGATGACAACCAAGTAAATTACTTTTGTATTTTATCCAGTAATATCAACAGCATATCCTACCAAAACTATAAATCTCATTTTCAATGGAAAAGGAATACATTTAGTTATGTTTATACCCATGAGTCATAATGTAAAGGAACTTACAAGAGATGATTATCCATTAACACAAATTAAATGTTTAATCATAGCTGAATTTCAAAGCCGACAGAGTGAAAAATAACCTGATATCCAAACCTTACTAGCTTCTACTGTGGTCTCCATGAATGTCAAGACAGTATCAGACTGGCCACATTGCTGAGGGCCTGAAGGCTGTGCACAAGAGCTTCAATCGCATTCAGAATTTCTGAAATGTCCTTAAAATGTCATCACCTGTAACCTCCAAACTAGGATGCATTCATGAACTCTCTCAAACAGGGGATCCTCAGAGGCTCACAGGTATGTCTAACCTGAGACTCACTGACCACATGTACCCCAGAATAGCTATGCTCCAACACATCTGTGGAACATGGTGTTGCACCGCAATGTCAAAAGGTTGGAAACCCCGATAGACCCTTACAGAGAGGTGAGCTTCTACTCAAGAGTAGTGTGTTCTAAACTTTCTGACATCCTTAGGAGAATATCTTACTTGTTAGATAGAAAATACCAAAAATAACTCAGTGAGATAGCCAAAGGAATAAACCCCACTTATTGTTCCCAATACAAGATTGTCCCATTTCCAGAAACTGCCTTTTCTAAACTAGAAAGGTAATAGTCAACCCTTAAAATAAACATAATTCATATACATTTATAAAGTACTCAAGCTTTGACATGAGTCAAGCCTACAGATAGTTCCTCCACCCATCCATATGTATCAATATACAGCACACATTAGTATAATTATTTTTTATATTACTTACAATGTTAATATTGAAACTGATTATAATTCTTTAAAAAAATAGTAATACTTGGATAAAATCCAATGCAGGACAAACAATGCTCACAGCATCTATTTTTTAGTACTTTATAGTCTTACTCCTGACTTCCTAAGTCTTAATGAAACATTAGTAACTTAACACAAATTAGATAAACGAATACACTCAAAGCCTTAATAGTCTGCTGCATTCTACACAAGATTCCAAGAAAAACATGAGTTTAAGGTATTTAGTAAAAGTCATCTAAGGAAAGAAAACATTAAATGTTACACACTTGACATTATCAGGGACTGTTTTTAAAAGGCAAATGAAAAGAATCAAGAGATTAGGCCTATGTTGACATACCAACTTAAAGCCATTAACCAAAGAAGAAAAAGTACAGTTTGAAAAGTACATTTGAAAGAAACTAAAAACAGCCACCGTGTGGTCACGGTCAATTCCTTTTCATTAGACTACTGGCCGTATTAATTTCAGATATGTTAATGCAATCTGCTGCAAACTAATTGCAATTGATCCAGAGACCCGCATCAAAGACATATAATACATATTGACTGCTTCTACATTGACCCAAATGAATGCCAGCTTAATGTTGCTTGCTCTTAAATTGAAAACCAAGACAGTGAGCAGACTTGCAAGGCCTGTGCTAACACCCTGTCTATCACTCCACAAAGTAACCTCCTCTTACAGAAGTATCAGACAACTGTGCTTAACCAAAAACTTGGAAGAGCAAGGTCACTGACTACGTCTCAACTTCTCTAAGTCATCTCACTTCTTAACAATTTGTGCTGGGCTAAGGATGTTGGCTTAGTTGGCAAAATGCTTGCTGTACACGCACGAAGACCTGAGCTCAATCCCAGAGCTCACCTTAAGCTAGGCAAGGTAGCATGTGTTTAATAATCTCAGAGGTGAAAATAGGCAGAAACCCAGTTGCCAGTCAACCAGCCTAGCCTACTTGGCAAGTTCCAGATCAATGAGAGAGCCTGTCTCAAATAAATAAAGAAAGAAAGAAAGAAAGAAAGAAAGAAAGAAAGAAAGAAAGGCATATGGTACCAAAAGAGCAATGCCTGAGATTGTCCTGTAGAATACACACACACACACACACACACACACACACACACACGCAGACCTACGCATGTATGCACATCCACACATCCACCAATACACGTTACATACATACGTGTATGCATGTATATAGATATGTATTCATAGGTGTAAGTATATGATCTTTCTGCTAAGTCCATGCAAGAACCACTTGTCTACATCTGCATTTTTAGGGGTAAAGTTTGCTAAGCAAATGAATAGCGAACAGTGTGCTATAAATAATAGTAACCACTACTGGAATGCTGCCATTGAGTGTACTAGACATTTCACCATGTGCTCATGTGATCTAATGGCTGAAGCCATCACGAAGTCAAGTATTAGACACCCTGTATGTAGCTGTCATTAGTGCAAATCCATAATATGCTCAGCCTTCTTCCTTTCGTTGAAATTACGTGACACCACACCACTAACTCCAGCCAGTAAGTCCCTGGACACATGCCTTATTTCTGTGTGACAGAGCCAGGCAAACATTAGATTATCATTCCCCACCTCTTCTTGGTTTTTGTCCTTCCCCCACTCCCTCCACACGAGGAACAACAGCATTCAAAATAGACAATCTATCAGACACAAGTTTGAGAGACACCAGAGATGGCTCGTGACAAACATGTAATAAAAAGTAAACCTCTGTGGACTTTAGATACTGTGATCTGGGGTCATTATTACTACAGATCAAACTCACCTATAAAACCTGTGTTTTATATAACCATCTTGCAGTTAAGAAAACCCAAGCAGATAGGTAAATTACTAGGTTAACATCATAGGCAAGAGTAAAGCAGAAAGCTTCTGTGACTATAGTTACTGATCAACTATCATGGTTGGTTTCCTGTGTTTGTGTTCTGGCTCCATGTTTCCAGGAGTCTCTTAGTGATAGAGACTGAGGTAGAGATGAGCAAGATGCTATCCTCTTCAAAAGACCAAACGAAGGTTTACTGGGAATAGAACCTGCATGAAATGTTGGCACAGCACATAACTGGAAAAAGGCAAATGCTGCAGGCTGTGAGAAGGAGGTGGGAAGGGGGTGTTATCCTGAGAAATACAAGACTGGTAGGGAAAGAGCCGCATGTTAAGACCCTAAGGCCTACAACAGTATCTTCAGTGCAGAAGTCAGCAAGGTCCTCAAGTTTCCCACCAACTCTGGAATGCAGATGACAAAAGGAAGTTTACAGGTCACCAAGCCCAGGGCCGTCTCTTGTTCTCCCAGTTACCACAAAGCCTTCCCTTACCCACAGGGGATTTGGGAGGATTCCTGAAACTGAAGATGATACTAAGCCCCATATACTCTACTTTCCAATCTACACTTACCTATGGTAAAATTTAATTTACAGGGATAAAATAAACAATAAAATAGAACTATAACAACATGTTAGAATTGGTTATTTAAACCCTGTGAATTATTTCTAGAGTTTCCTATTTAGATTTTTTTTTTTTTTTAACCATTAACTACAAAAGGTGATGTGGGACCAGGCATGGTGGCACATGCCTTTAATCTCAGACCTAAGCAGGCAGAGGCAGGCAGATCTCTGAGTCTGAGGACAGCCTGGTCTGGTCTACAGAGTGAGTTCCGGAACAGCCAGGGCTATACAGAGAAACAAATAGAATCGATGAGGACTCTTCCTGATTTTTGCCTGCTTGCCCTTTGATCTACTTGTTATGCTCCTTTGCCAAATGCTTGATTTTGAGACTTTGTTTGGAGATCAACCAATGGAAAGAAGACACCAGGGCCTTGACTTCTCTTTCCACACGAGGCGGCATCTCCAGCAGGACTGTGTCTCTCCTCTGAAGCTCTAGGACCCCCCTTCTTTCTACAGCCTACCCCCTCCTCCTGCCATGACTCATGCTGGCCTTGACTTGTTCATCTCCAAGAACTCAGTCTGCTCAACCTCCCCAACAATCCTAGTAACCTTTATAACGGAGTTATGCCTTGTGAACAACGGTAAATGATCCGATAGACTGTGCATCGCCTCGTGGAGCCCTGACATGGAGCTTCCAGAGTAAAGAAGTGGGTACACTGACTCACTACAGAGGACCATTTGATCCTGTGCTGAAGAACTGTATAGCATTTTATCTCACCTTTTGAGGTTCTAAGGTACAAAGGGTCCTCTGGGATCTATTTCCCTCCTTTATAATCAGAAACCTTGAAGGGAAGTGACTTGCCCAGGATCATGTATAGAACCAGGGGTTGGCTAAAATCTGAACTAATTCTTAGTTTCTATCCTTTCTGTACATGAACTTTTGACAAACAGACTGCATTACTAACCGTGTTCCATTCCCCAACCAGCTGGAGTGTGCAGGGACCTGGTGCAGCTTTCTTGGGACTTGTGCATTGGCCTTCCCATTACTTTACCCCTTTCTGCTTTTCTTGACAGAGCAAACATGTTTATGCTGAGAGGGGAAGAGGAAATACGACTTAAAAGAAAAGTAACACAAAGATTTCAGGGTCTTTGGGAACATGGGAGCAGATGCAGAGAATGAAAACGAGAAGGCCAGAGAGAACCAAGACATAAAAAGCCAATGACTAAGCAGGCAAAAATGCACAGGAAAATTCACAGAACAAAATTAGACAGCTACACAGGAGGAATGACAGGATTGAGAGATCATCTTCACTCTGTGGTTTCAAAGTCAGAGTGTAGAGACAGCTGAAACAGCACCGGAGGAAGGGAACCAAAAAAAAAAAAAGCATGTCATTGTTCCACGCGCCCCCCAGAGGCAGAATCTGTGAGGTACAACCCCTCACTGAATGTGTCATCAGCTTGACTTTGCCCAGAAGTCTGCCTCACTCTGGAATACAGTACAAGAGAACATTACAATGAGCCTTTGTCATAGTACAAAGCTAGAAAGTAGATAGTCAACATATAGGAAAAGCCTCCTTGCCAGAAGTAATGAAGATGCTATGGGGGGGGGGGTTGATCTGTCATTGTGTAAGTCACAGTGAGATAATGCTTTTTGTACTCTGACCATCCACACAAACCAGTGGTTCAAAACCCTTCAAGGACAGTTTAGTAGCTATTCCCAGTAGAATATACCTGGAATTCAGTACCTGAGAGGCTAAGGTGGGAGGGCCTTAGGACTGAAGCCAACTTTGGCTACATAATGAAGTGTGCCTCAAAATCACATTTAGTTACATTTCGGGAACATTTAGTTGCATTTGTAAAAAGGAAAACACACCTATATTATCTCCCTGTAAAGTCTATTTTTATGTCTATACTACTATGACATGCAGCTGAGACACACAAGATAGTCTTGGCTCCACTGCCACTGTCCTTCTTCAACTGTCCTTTGTGGTCTACGCTGCCTCTGCTCATCAGCTTCTGCTCCCAGTTGCTTGCTGGAACCTATACACACTATGGCTTTCCTATTACCAGCTCAGCCTATAGTAAAGTTCACAAGTAGACAGGAGAAGAGAAGCCTTTTATTAGCCCTGAAGCTAATATTTTGAAGCAGTGCTGTGCTGAACCAACAGCTTGAGCAGCAGACTGGTTTACTCAACTAGGAAATGGCAAAGGTGGTCCTTTCCTATTGATGTAACAAAATACCATGATCAAGGGAACTTGGAAAAGAAAGTGCTAAATTAAGCTTAGGGTCTCAGATGATTCAAGTCTGATGTCAGAGAAGAGCAAAAGCATGGCAGCAGGAATAACTGAGAGCTCACTGAGAATGGCAGCAGTCATTTAAACCAAAAAATCCACTCCCAGAAACACACTTCCTTGAATGAGGCCACACCTCCTAATTCTTCCCAAACAATTCCACCAACCAGAGACCAGGTATTCAAATATATGAACCTATGGAGGTCTACTCATTCATACCACCACAGTGGGACATGCAAATATAGCAACTATACCAAACCAATCACAACACAACTTCCAACTCATCAAGACTAATCACAGCCAAAGACAGGTACAACTCTGAAGTGGAAGTTTCTGGTTGTGTCAGATGATGCAGATTCATGTGATGTTTTACTGAAGCAGACTCATGTGATCTTTGGAGAGAGTATAAACGGACTCAACAGTGACTGGACTATTGATTGCATAGCTACATGTGCAAAAATTCATTAGTCTTGAGTCTTTGCTGATACTCACTTCATTGAAAGAGGCACAGTAGAGAACTTCTCCTGGCATCCCGGATGGTTCTAGTCGCTCCAGCTGACTTGTGCTGATTCAGAGGAGGCGTTGGCTGTTTCTGCTGGATCCTGCCACCACTGCTGATTTGTGTTTGCTATCCTGACACTACTGAAGGGTACTGCTGATATCTTGACAACAGAGATTGGAATCACCCCCAAAGGACTACTTCTAAGCAGGTCCACATCCCCTTGTCCTACTTACCATCTTTTCTTCCCTGCCTTTGAATGGTGGGCTTGAAGCAATGAAAATCAATCTACTCTAAGAACAAGCATGAAAAGGAGTAATCAAATCCAGGTACTGACTCAACTGAGTCAGGTCTAACTGGCTGGGAAAATGAAGAGCTTGAGTCCTTTAACTGTGGCAGAGTTCTTTAAATTCAGGATGGAATGGAGGTGAGAAGCTGCAGTTTTCTGTTCCTCACACATAAGCTCCTGCTGTTAGCTATGAAGAGGCTCTTAAACCTCATTTCCAGCTCTCAACAGCAATGACAACAGTGGAATGGCAACAAGGAATTAGCTGTAAACACCAGAAAAATATATTCCCCTCTCGTTACAGGCCCAGTGATGAAGGCAGATGCTCAGTGAGCTGTGGCAGGCCAAAAGTTAGTGTCTGTGATATTTTAGTTTTGCCAATGTTGTTCCGGATGCAAATGAGTCCTCATAAATCTACCTTGGTCACACTACCTTGGACATACTGAGCTCAAATAAATGTGTTGGTGTCAAGGAAAAGACAGATATAACTCAGTGTGTCTTAATATGAGTGTCATAAAATAAAAGGCTGGTTTGCTTGAAACAGGCCATGATGAAGTGGCCTCTTTAACTGTGCCATCTCGTAAAGAGATGATTAAGTGGAGTACTAAGTGTAAGGAAAAGGAGTACCTTTTCCGTGCGGGCTTGATGTTGACAATGCACACATGCTACCTTCTGCAGCCTGAGAAGAGGCTGGAGCAGCAGAAAAGGAACAGGGGGACTGAGCGGTCAAGTGTGTGGAAAGGACCAGAACGGGATGAAGACACGAGTGGGAAGTTCAGGGTCTTCATCTGCAGTCACCTTTGAGAACAAATTAGCCTCTGACCAGGCTCCATTTAGCCTAGACCTGTTTTGCATGTTGTAAGAAAATTAATTAGCCAGTTAATTAGCCCCCTGTGGCTAAGTTCTTAAACTATAAGCAGAGCTGAGAGGGATCTTCCTGGACCCTATCACATGGGAAGATGGCAGCTGAGCTGTCGTCCCTCATTTATAAGATGAAGAATACTAACAGGCCTAAATTCATGGCTGCTTGTTGATTATGTGGGCTAATATATGCAAGTCAATCAGAATGCTCAAGATAAGTGCTCAGAAATGTTAGCTGTTATTATTTAATACAAAACATAAAGGAAGAGGAAAGATGCAACACAGAGACACCCTGACAGTCACTGGAATAAAATCGTAGGTGGTCACATAAAGGAGAAGAGGGAAGTGGCCATGGCCACAGTGCCCTGCCATTTGCTTAAATGCATTTGCAGTGGTATTTATAAACTCAAACGGTGGAACTCTGGTGTGTGACTCACTCAACAATCACAGAAAGACAGCAGTAATTTACAATGTAAGCATCTTACAATGAATCAAGTAAATTCATGGCACACCCCCCCTGAGCTAGGACTTTCCCATCTCAGACAAGGAACACTGAAAGTCAGACACTGAACTGACCTACTGGTTAAGTAATAGTGAAGACCTCAATCCAAGCCCCTGCCTAAAAATGCTTTGGCCTTTCTATTACACCAGTGGGTAAGTGTGTGGAAAAAGATGTGTGTATATTTGTATTTGCGTGTGTGTGTGTGTGTGTGTGTGTGTGTGTGTGTGTGTGTGTGTAGTATATATAAATTGACTAGGCAATACCAGTAACACTGGAGAAATGTCTGTGAATTCAATGGCAATAAAAAAAGGCCCAGTATTAGGGCTGGAGAGATGCTCAGCAGTTAAGACTGCTTACTGCTCATGCAAAGGACCTACGTTTGATTCCCAACATCTACATACTGGGCTCGAACCTCTTTGGCCTTCTCAGTTCAGACATCTACATGCACATGGCATCCAAAAATTTACACAGACCACACATACAAATAAATTTTAAGAAATTAAATTCTTTAAAAAAAAATCATTACCACAGGTAATGGTGCTTGTGGACTCTCGGCAGCTAGAGAAGGAAAATGTAGAGAAAAGTAATTCACACTACAAAGACCTAACTATATTGTTTTCCATATTAAAGTATACATTATTGTTGAATCAGAAATAGTAACCATGATGCTGTGTTCCTGAGGAATCGGCAGTGATGGGACATGAAACTTAATTAGAACAGATGACTGTAAGAAGAGATGTACTTTACAGTTCCTGACCAAGAGAACACACACTGGAGCTGTTCTTCACAGAAAAGCAGCCTAGGATCAGACCCAGAACCTCAGGCCAACTCTGCTCCACTGACTATCTCTGATCCATCAAGCTAGTAGGTCTCAGACCGAGCAGTAAGACGGACAGCATCTGCTTAACAAACTAATAATATATCATCTGTCCTACCAGAAAAGAACCAAGAGTTGAGTTTGGGGCCATTAGAAACTTGATTATGGCAGATCCATAGTTATAATTCCTTTCTCTTGAGGTTCCTTAACAAACTCTTACTTTTTCGATTTCTGTTTGATTTACTTTGGCATTCATTTGTGTTTGAGACAAGGCAAATGCATTCCTGAAATTCCCTATGTAGCCAAGGCTGACCTTCAACTTCCAGCAAATACAAGGATTAGAAGACTACACAACCACACATCTAGGTTATCGGATGCTGGGCTTCACCTGGTGCTTCCTGTATACAAATGACTTCTATAGACAACACTCCATATCTAAGTCACATCCCTGGCCAGTGTTAGTCCCTTAAATGTAGCTGAATGCTTGTGGATATCTGACTACCAGGAAGTTCTAAAAGCTTCTATATCCACTTCAACATTACTTCTTTAATTCACCTAACAAGGGCTGGCAGAAATCCAGTCCATGGAAGAGCAAATGAAGGCTCAGAGAGGTGAAAAGCTTGCTCAGAATGAGGATGCTTTAGTAGAAGACTCACACTCCAACCCCAAGTGTGTCTGACTGCATGCAGAGCTTTGGTTGTCAGTTGAGATGACACTGGTGACAACAGAACAACAGAGGCAGTTGATGAGTCATGGAGCCAACTGGGGAAGGGGAACAGGGGTTGTGGTGAGGTGGAAAGCTTTGACTTCAGGGAGGCACGGGCTATGGTGAATGAACACAAGGTTCAGTGGGCAAACTTGGAGCCGTGTGGGAAAGAGGTTGCTGGATAGGTTTCAGCAAGTCAAAAGAATTAAGATTCTCAGAGATACTGCCTCTTTCTTTTTATCCTGAAGTCAGCAGAAAGCAACATATTTTTTTAAGCAGCACGGAAGGATGAACACTTTGTAGTGAGGACAGACGCCCAAAGGAGAATTCCCTTCCTGATTTTGCACAGCTCCTCTGTCAGCAAAGAAAGGAGAGAGGCGTGCGACCTTGGTAAACATCGGCACATTAGCACACCAGCAGCAACAGACACCGAAAGGGCTCTAACAACCCCAGCTGCATCCTTTCCTTTCCAAAGCCTGCCAGCATCTGCAGTTTCCAAATTCTCTGACCCAGGCCAGAGAACAGGCCAGCCTCATGCCGCTGCAGAAGAAAAGCACCTTCATTTTGCATTTTGAGCAGAAGCAGCTAACACTGCTTTGTAGATAAACAAATTAAAGCAGCATACACATATCCTGGCACTGAACTCTACTGTGCTTTCAGTGTCCACTGCAAAAGTCGGGTTGAAGCTTAATCCTTATCGTGAAGTATTAAGAGGTGGGACCTTTCCGAAGTGATTAATTACTAAATGGATTAATCTGTTTGTGGATTAGTAGATTAAAGGCTTATCTCAAGGAGGCCTGCTGCTATAAAGCCAGTTTGGCCCTGTCTCTTGCATGTACTCCTCTCACCACAGGGAACCCAGTAAGAAGGCCCTCGACAAGAAGATGTAGGCCCTGGTCTTGAACTTTCTGGCCTCTAAATAGTAAGAAATAAATGTGTTTTCTATGGTTTTCTGTGTTTCAAATTACCTATGATATGATATCCCACCATAGCAACAGAAAATGAAGAAAAAGCCCCTCCATATGAAACTGCCAGAAGCTATACGCGTTCACATACATAACAGTTTTTCTGTGTGCATCTACATTTGCAGTGGACCTGGAGTCTGCCATTCAGATGTGTTCAGTAAACAGACAAGTGCTCACAAAGTCACTGTCCCAGGAGCGGAGAGGAGGAAGAAGGGGGGGTGGGGGGGGAGAAGGACACTCAAACAGTGAATGTGATTAAATAGAGTAGGAAGTGCCAGTGAGGAAATAAAGGATGCATGAGGAGCCATGTGCCAGGTGTAGACTGAGTGTCACTTCCTCCAAGGAAATGGCATATATGCAGAGACCTGAGGCTAGAGAACAGGTAGATATGTGAAGAAACTCCAAGGAGAAGCACAGGAGGCTAGCAGGCCCGACTGTTCCAAGACTCCGTGAGAAAAGGCTAGGATACAGAGAAAGCAGCTAAGGATGCTGAGGAACGGAGAAGGTTAGAAAGGGTCAACCCATGCTGATAAACGTAGGCTGCTGTTGTAGCTTACACTTCATTTTAAGCCAGGCTTGAAGCAGGTTGATAAGATCAACGCACTAGGCTGGGCATGGTGACCCAAAGCTTTATCGAAGCATGGGGTACTGGAGAAGCAGAGGAAGGGACATGTGTGGATCTCTGAGAGTTGGAGGCCAGCACTGTCTATATAACAAGCTCCAGACCAGACAGAACTATACAGTGAGAGCCTATCTCAAAAAATAAAATAAAATAAAATAAAATATCAAAGTCAGAGTTTGGAAAAATCGCTCTGTCATGTTCACAGAGAATGAAGACGGTTAAGTGAGTGCTATAATACACAAACCAGGGTCAGCAACTTTTCAGTCAAGGGCCAGAGTATAGAATACCAGATGTTCTCTGCTGCAGTTATCCAGCTCTGCCTCTTCAGCCCAGAGGAGCCACAGCATAAGACAACGAATGGACATGTTCTGATAAAGCCTTAGTTGCAGATAGCAGGGTTTGCTGCCCCTCAGCTTCCCTGCAGAGAATATGGTGAAGACAGAGACAGACGAACGGACTCTGGACGGACCGTGCTGACGAGCCAAATGCTTGCAAGGACAAGCTGAAGAGGAAGACAACCTAAAATGGGACTGGTATTTGGTAATCTTAATGCAAACAAATGTGCTGAATTTAGGAATTTCCCAGCCATTTAAAAAAGTATATTTCTTTAGAAACAACAAGTGCAGTTTTGCTCAAACTGGCCTCTGTGATCCACTTAATTGTTGACATCCCTGGTCGTCATTCCACCACATCGGAGCTGCCTGGTCTTTGATCCTGTGACCTTCTTCAATATTTAGTATTAATCCTTGTGGGTTATAGTGAACTACCTGCTATGGCTCCAGCCTGCTCCAATAGACAGTGTGAGCTTCTCCCCAAGGAGAAGGCACCAGGACTCTGGTGACAATCTTTAGGAGTAACCAAAAAGAATGAGTAAGGATCAATGCCAGGTGGTGCCACAGCTGATAATCCCAACACTTGGGGAGGGATGGGAGAAGATCAGGAGTTCAAGGCCACCCTCAGCTGCAGAGCAAGTTGGAGGACAGCTGACTGTACAAGTGACCTTATCTCAAAAAAAAAAAAAAAAATAGCATATACAAAGGAATATTGAAAATGTTTCAAGTTATTGAAACAGCTCTTGCAATGCATTGACACAGGCAGAAATTTTCCAAAGCAAAATAGGAAAACAAGCAACAGGGAGAAAGTGAGCCATAGACAGCAGTTATGCACACTTGAATATGAAAGGAATTTATAGAAAAGCTTCTTGTAGACACATGTATGCCAGTGTATCAAAGGAACCTGAAAGGGAAGACTTAGGCCAGTGATGGGCATGGGGGGGGGGGGGGAGCCGTGTGGGTCTGAGACAAGCCACCATCAGCACTTACGGGTTATGCTTTTAATTGAACTGTGATCCAAACAAGTAGCATCTAAACTACCTCACCCTGCACCCATAGGTGACTATGGTATTAGTCTCTATGTTCTCAATCTTTCTAAGTAAAAATATTTGCATGATTAATGTAATAACCACATGTAATTCCATGAAGACTTAATTTATTAATCAAAAAATAAGAAAGCTAGAAAAGGTAACTTTTCTAATTACCTCTAATAAGGCTAATAATTTTTCTAATTACATTTCCCATTGATTTTTTTTTCTTTTCTTAGTTTTTAATTACTTTTAAAAGCTTAACAAGATATGGAAGAAATCTGAGATCACAGCATACCAACAGTCCATGTTATAAATGAGGAGCCAGGGCCTGCAGGAGGCACAGGCCCTCCTTCAACCTGTTGCTTCCTCAGCAAGCTAGAGCTAATATAAGCATCAGCCCTGGGCCTGGGCACTGCCTCTGCATGGATGCTACATCTCTATGAGGCAAGTGAGCCCCACAGAGAGAAGAATAATGACCACCATCATGGTTCATCCTAACTACTAACTTGATGGGACTTAAAATCATCAGGGAAACAAAGCTCTGGAATTTCTGTGAGGGAATTCCCAAGGGGTAAACTGAGGTGGGAAGACACATCCTAAATGTGGGACACACCTCTCTATGAGCTAAGGAGCCAGACTGAGTAAAAAGGAAAGTGCATGCTCCACCCCTGCCTCAGAACTGAGTGTGCAAGGTAAGCAGCCACTTCACACCTCTCCCTCAAGCCTTCCCACCATGACAGACTGTATCCCTCAAACTGTGAGCCAAGAAAAGACCCTTTGTCCTCAGGTGCTTTGCCAGGTATTTTGTCACACGAGACATGTTGTGGCATGTTACTTAAAATTTGAGTTTCAAAGTTCATGTAAAGTGTGAATTAATAACTCTAGAAGTAACGTCATGAAAATCAGGACACTGCTTCATCATAGTTTTTACCAAGTGGGAATGCAAGTAGGTGTGGGTGTGTGGTTGTGTGTCCATGCACATCACTCTTGGCACTCGTTGAAGTGAGCCTCTGGTGGCAAAAGAAGGTGTGGCTTTCAAAAGTCCTAATTATGTGAAGTGGTCACTGCAAACCAAGTCAGTATATTCTATTAACACAATAGCCATGGTCATATTCCTCCCAAAGTTCTAAGAGGAGGAAGACATTTTTATTCTTGGTCCATTAACTTCTCAGCAACCACACCAGCTTTACACATTTACACATGGCATCAGAATAATCATATCTAATATTCAGGAAGGAAAAACAGTATAACATTTTACTCCAACTGCCCTGCCCAAACACATCTGCCTGACACTAAGTTAAGCGATATGCTAGTTCAACACACCCTCACCCACCCAAGCTGCCTAGGCTGCTGAGAGGAAACAGCACACATCTTTAACCCCAAATACATGCATGGCATCACCAGAACACTGGCTGAGGTTGTAGTCTCCAGATCAGATAGGTCCTTTGGAGCCCAGATCCCATTCTCCATCACTCTCAGTTCCCAATTTTGAGTCTTTCCTGAGTGACGCCCACACCCCACAGTCTTTTCCAATAAATCCTGTTAGAAACTTGCAAGGTGCAGACTTTATTTCAATCAACTCACTCCCGCTCCTTCAATAATCTAATAGTGCTCAACAATTGAGGGTACATTTGAGTTTAATGGGATTTACCTGCTAGCAATAGACTTCTCATGGCTTCTTTACAGCCACAGTTTTGAGCAACCTGGCTAATTCAATCTCACAGGCTCTCCTGTCATACTGGAAGCTGAAGCAATGACTTGGAGGGGAGTAAATGAGTGACCTTTGCTGGAGAAATTCCAGAGATCATCTTTCTGACATTCTGCACATTCTCTCTGCAGAATACTAATTGGTGTCAGGGAGGCCTGAGGTCCACTACTTGTGATGAGAGTCAGTGAGGCCTGTGGTCCACTGCTTGTATTGAGAGTGCCAGGGAGGCCTGTGGTCCACTGCTTGTGTTGAGAATCAGTGAGGCCTGCGGTCCACTGCTTGTGTTGAGAGTGTCAGTGGGGCCTGCGGTCCACTACTTGTGTTGAGAATCAGTGAGGCCTGCAGTTCACTGCTTGTGTTGAGAGTCAGTGAGGCCTGTGGTCCACTGCTTGTGTTGAGAGTCAGTGAGGCCTGAGGTCCACTGCTTGTGTTGAGAAAGGCATTCTCTGTGTGTTTAAAAACTTTGCTGCTGTTGTTGAGGAACACAATATTACTTCAACAGAAAACTAGATTTTTAGTTTGAGAGTTTTTCCTTAAGAAAAATTATAATAATGTAAGATTAAATTCTACTGAACTCATTCTCCAATAAATTCTACATAAAATGTCTGAGCTACACAAGAAAACCGTATGCTAAGACTTGTTGCAATCTGCATAAGCTATCTCTTCTTGTACAGTGATTTGGGTTTCCTTGGCTGAGGGAGAGAATTGCCTCAATCAATCGTGTGTGTGTGTGTGTGTGTGTGTGTGTGTGTGTGTGTATGTTACACAAGAGGAGATGTGCATGCTAAATGTGTATGCAAAAGCCAAAGAAGTTCTGACATCTTCCTCTACCTTTTCCCTAGCAGCTGTGTTCTCTCACTGAACCTGGACTTGCCGTTCTAGCTAGGCCAGAGCCAGGAACCTCCAGCCACCCTCCACACACAGCACTGAAGCAGGAGCTGTGTCTCTTTACAAGGGTGCAGGGGATGAAACTCCAGTTGTCCTGTCTGTGCAGTAGGCCCTGTCCCTCACAGAGCCTTCTCCCTGGAACTGCCACACCTTTAGCTAAATGTATAACCACAGAAAGCAAGCTCAAAAGTGAGCTCTCAAAAAACTGGGAGCTGTGTCCCACAGTGCAGAATGTATGCCATGCACTATCCTCCGGGGAACCATGGGAAAAAACGCTGACGTTCATCTCAAAGGCCAGTGTGAGGATCAGGGACTCAGAAAAGCATCTGTAGACACAAGTACCCCGGCACAGCAGACAATCTGACACTTCATAAGTAAACAGCAAGGGAATTCAGCGTTAATCAAATCTACACTCCTGTAAAGGTAGGGGAGTCAAAGAAACACCGAGAGGGTGTATAATCCAGGTAACACTTATTCAGGAGCTATTGTGAGACCGCATCATCATTACAGTTTAACAAATGGTCCAAAGAAAACGAGAATGAGGATGAGCAGCAGATCAGCAATGCTGTTTGTCTTCTTGGATGCCATGGTGACAGAGAGCAATGAAAACATAAGCAGGCCTCACAGCCTGGGTAGTCTGCTACCTTGAAATACAACTAGCACTGTGGTCACGCTGGGTGGTAAGCATCTGTCATTAAGAGAAGTGAAGGCTTCCCCATGACAGTGGGTTCATTCTCCCTGCAACAGTAGATGATAAGGTGGGTCTGTTTTCAATATTCTCCTTCCATGTGCCCATTAGCCCTTCTGTTTCACTGTGGTTTTCTTTGATGCTGTAAGAGAGCTCTTACCAGTTGCTGGAACCATCTTAGACTTCCCAGCCTCCAGAACTATGGGAAATAGGGGGCATTTTTTTTCTATAAGTTACTAAGCATCAAGTACTTCCTTACAGCAACAGAAAACTGCCTGAGGGGTAAAGCTGAGGACCTGGGGAAGCATCTGCATGCACCACAGGCCGGCAGTAACTTACTTCCTTAGGTGAAATAAGATCATCAGCCATCATGGTGGCTGGTACACACGTGTCTATACTCACTCTGCACAGGGAACAGGAGAGAACCTTCCTGACAGACACAGCCAAACATATGGAAGATGCAACTTAAGAAGGGCTTATTTAGCTCACGGGATGAAAGAGTACTGTCCGTCACGGCAGTTCACGGAAGCAGAAACGTGACTGGCAGCAGAAAGCAGAGAAGAGCAGACCCTGATACTCAACTCAGTTTCTGCATCTTACCTTTCTATTCAATTCAGGCCACCAGCCTCATTTCTGGTTCCACCTACATTCAAATAGGGCTTCTCTCCTGGGTTAAACCTCTCTAAATACGTCCTCAAAGATGTACATAAATACAGGTGACTTTTAGGTGATTCCAAACATAGTCAGCTTGACAATGAGGACTAACCATGTCACCCAGGAATATCACAAAAGGAAACAGACAGAATTAACTCCCAAGCAGATAAGGCACTGGTCTATGAAAGTATAACATGCCAGAGATGTAAAAGACTTAGAAGCCCACCCAAAAAGGTTAACAAGAAGTCTGAAATATTTAATTGACTGTTGAAAAATGATTATCTAGACATGAGTTTGACAAAAAAAAATAAATAATAGTGAGTTATAAACTGGAAAAGATTTGCAGCCAAATATTTGGAAAACAATAAAGTTTTGGAAAGACTCAGAGATTCTCACTACACTGTCTTATTAAAGGTTCTGAGGGCCAGTCATTTAAAAAAGAAAAAGAAAAAGAAAGTGTGGTGGCAGAGTTATGACCCAGTAGGAAAATGTGCTTGCTCTGCAAGCATGATAACCTGAGTTCAAGTCCCAGCACCCACATAAAAACCCAGGCATGGCTACACGCACCTGTAACCCCAGCACTGGGGGGAGAGACCAGTGGATCACCAGAGCTCCACAGCCAGCTTATCAAAAACTATGTTTCAGGGTGAGAAACCCTGTGTGGTGGCAATAAGGCAGATAACAGAGGAAGACACCCTAAATCCTGCTCACAGGCAGATGCACCTGCATAGTACACATAGTACATGTATCCGAGAGAGAGAGAGAGAGAGAGAGAGAGAGAGAGAGAGAGAGGGAGGAAGGAGGAGGAGGAGGAGGGGAGGAGGAGGGAGAGAGCGAGAGGAAGAAAAAGAGGAAGAAGAGGAAGGAGGAGGAGGAAGAGCAGCCATTTGATGGTGTTCAGTTATCTCCAAGCTAATTCTTACTTGGCATCTACTTAGAGCCATGAGACTAGATTCCCTCTTTGGGAAATGCCATACTCTGCAAAAATGCAAGTACACACAGAGTGAACTGGCGCTGCACTCTTGCATAAAAAAGGCTTCTGGGAATCAGTGTCTCACACTTTCCTTCCCACTCAGTCACACTTTCTGGGATCTGGTACACTAAAACACAGGCAGGATGAAGTTGGCCCAAATCACAGGCCTTGCCCGTGGTGCCAGCAAAATTTCAGCTCAGTTCCAGGTGCCCACTGTACAGTGGGAACTTACTTTTCTCTCCATCCCGACTTCCATAGTGTCTGCCAACCTCGGGCACTACATGGAGGCTAAGAAGCTGGTGGTGAAGATCTGCCAAGCCCCAGCTCTGCAGGACCCCACTCCAAGTCCATGAGCTCTTGCAGAAGCTCACCTGCTTCCCTCATTCCAGGAGCAACAACTGCTTCCTGAAGTCGTGGCCCATTCAGAAGTCTATCATTCTGTTTTCACTTAACCCACCCCTTCAGTATTTCTTTCAGAAATTCACACAGCTTCTATAGTTCTAACTGGGCTCAAATGACACACATAGAACCGAGTAGGAAAACATGAATATAGTTAAATCTATAAGTTCTTTCCATTTCATACATTCTTACCTGTGACTACACTTGGAATATTTATAGAGTTTGGAATGGCAGCTTGTGGGGCAAATGCTTGTTTTGTTGACCAGGACTCAGCACTGGCAGCTGACCACACACACATCAGTACTAATTTCTCTGAATGACATCATGTGTGAAGGAACAAATGAAGGAGGATTAGCACTCAAATCTTCTCATTGCCCTAACAAAATGCCTGGCAAACAACCCAGTAGGAGGAAGGGGTCAGCCTGTTCATTCCTGAGGCTTTCATCCATTGTGAAAGGCAGCGAGTGGAAGAACACGGCCAGTCACATCATCAGGCAGGAAGCAGAGAGGGAATGAATTCACTTCCGGCTGCCAGGCTCTCCCACATTCCACCATATTCCATCCTGGACCCATGGGACAGGACGTCCCACATTCACAGTGTCTTCTCCCTTTGTTAATACTCTCTGGGAAGGCTCTCACAGTCACATGTGGGTGAGCTCCACAAATTTCCTGAGGTCTTAATCCAACCAAGTTGAGAATCAAGATTAACCTTATGGTATACATTGGTAGATCATGTGGGGAAATTAGATGACTGACCAAAAGGACTTAAACGATCACAGAAGGTGGTGGCCTGACTCCCATCAGAGAGAAAGGAACCTAGCTGGCAGGGCTGTGCTATGTAGCTGTGCAAAACAGGAAGGAGGGGTGTAGTGCCAGTGCCAACCTCTCAGTGGGGGTTGGGTGGGGAGCCACAACCAATGAGAGGTCCTGAGGTTTGCTGTTGATTTGGTATGCCTTTACATTTCCCTGGAAATCTTCATCATTACCTACTTAGTAGCACTCTGTAGTGTGTGGTTCTCAACCTTCCTGATACTTGGACACTTGATCCCTAGCCAAAGAATTATTTTGTTGCTACATCGTAACTATAATTTCGCTAATGTTATGAATCATAATATAAATATCTGCACAGGATACCTGATATGTGACCCCCAAAGGTGTCTTGACCCACAGGATGAGAACCACTGCTATAGATGTTGCTGCTTTGTACTAAATGATTGTCAAGGTCCACACTGAGTTAAACATCAGCAAAAACATACATGAAGTGTAGTACTTTCTGCCACTAAATCCTTGTTGTTTTCCCACAATTTCCCAATGCTCTGATACCAACCACCTGTCTCAGAATCCTGATTTATCAGCCATGATTGAACTCAATCCCCACGTAGCAGGTGGGTGGTAGACATGAGCTTCCAGCTGACTGACTCTGTAGGCATGGCAGACCCCCACCTCCCTTAAACAGTCTAAGGTCCTCAAAGGGTGGCCTCAGCAACACAAACAACTCACATAAGTCTGAAAGGGGGCTTATAAGAAATAAAGGTGATCCTCTCACTTCGCAAATTCAAATTCTTAGGGATTTAGGAGGTCTGGGCAGGAACCTGGAACACATACAACTGAAAACACGCACATACAAGATAGATAAATGATAGATAGATGGATGGATAGATAGATAGATAGATGATAGATGGATGATAGATGGATGATAGATGATTATTAGATGATAGATAGATAGATGATTGATTGATTGATAGATGATAGATAGATGATAGATGGATGATTGATAGATATAGATGATTGATTGATTGATAGATGATAGATAGATAGATGATAGACGGATAGATAGATGATAGATCGATAGGTAGATGATAGATGGATAGATAGATGATAGATGGATGATAGATGGATAGATGATAGATGATTGATTGATAGATGATAGATGGATGATAGACAGATGATCGATGGATGATGGATAGATAGATGATAGATAGATGATTGATTGATAGATGATAAATGGATGATTGATTGATAGATGATAGATAAATGGATGATAGATGATAGATGACTGATTGATTGATAGATGATAGATGATAGACAGATGATAGACAGGGCTATGCATGTCTGACATCCTAGGGAAAGTCAACTTTAATCCTTACAACATTGACTTTGCCTGTCTCCTCCTACAAACCTACACAAAAGAACCATTACCTGAATGAGCCATGAAGTACATTACTGCGCTTATAAGGAAGGATGCAAGGGCATACATTTTAAGTATATAAGTACTTACTTATATATTCTATTACTGTGAAGGCATGAAACTGATTTTATAAGCAGGAATGAAAATAGCCACTCCTGGATTGAGCATTTTATATACTTCAAAAGAAATGTAAAATTCTAACTGTGCTGTATTGTTTATATTGTTTGTAAGACATGTGAAGTCTTTAATCACAAATATCTTAAGGGCAGACTGAAACAAAATAATTTAAACCTTGACTTTGGTTGCTCTATTATATAGGAAGGTAAAATATTGATGGCCAAGGACATTAAACATAGAAGGCAACAAATTTCTTAGAAAAACCATTAAAATAAACAAATATTTATGTCAATGCTACCTGCATTTGGCCAGCACTGTGCTGTATAGATAGCTTAAAGGTGGTTGTGTAGGACAGTGTCAAGCTAAATTCCTTTTGTTTGTAAACCTTACTCTTAATTTATATGGGGAGTAGGTGCTGGGTATTGAACTTGGGTCCTTTTCAAGAGCAGCATGTGATCTACTGCTGAGCTACCTTTCTAGCACCTGATAAACCATTCTTGAGTTAACTATTTTGTTAAGCAGCTGATCAATAACCCAATATCTGCTCACAAGGCACTCCTAGTCTGAGTAGTAAAGGCAAGAACAAACAAAAAGGCACAGCAAATGCACTGGGACTCCCAAAGCTAACCCCGTCTGACATCACTGATCACCCACCTCCTTTTCCCCACAGAATGATGTCAGCATTCTGACATCATTCATGATACAGTGCTCCATCGACTAGGGACTTTTAACAAGAGTTGGGATCCAAGGCAAACCTACTTGCCTAATGTAGTAATTCTTTATCAATTCTTCTGAGCTCTGTGTCAGTGAGTTTTAGTACAGCACAACCAGACCTGCCTGTTCACACACTGAATGGGACTGTTCTCTTATTACTGCTACAGAGTTGAGTGACCTCAGCAGACGTGTGGTCAAAAACCTAACGTGTCTACTGCCTGGTCCTTTCTTGCAGACCTCCAGGGGATATACAGTATGACGTGATAATGGAAACCCTTGAGACCAGGGAGGCAAACAGCTGCTAGTGCTCAGAAGCCTGTGCCATCAAAGTCCCACAGAGCACTTCTCTACCTCACAGCACAAGAACTGCACCTCACAGGACAAGCAAACAAAAGCAAACAAGCAGCCCCCCTCCTGGTGCACGCATACAAAGATGATTGTTTCATTAAAACAAACAAGCTTATTGATTGTGATCAGGCTCCAGTTCTTACCAGAAAACCATAAGTGATGGCTAGTTTTATGCCAACTTGACACAAACTAGAGTCATTCGAGACACAGAGAGAATCTTAATAGAGAAAATGTCTCCATAAGATTGCCCTTGTAGGCAGCTCTATAGAGCACATTCTTGATTAACGACTGATGTGGAAGGGCACTACCCATTCTACACTATCTGTGGACAGGAGGTCCTGGACACTGTAAGAAATCAGGCTGAGCAAGCAATAATGAACAAGCTAGTAAGCACTGTTCCTCCATGGCCTCTGCTTCAGTTCCTGCCTTCAGGTTTCTGTCTTGAGCTCCTGCCCTGACTTCCTTTGATGATGGACTGTGATAGGGACCTGTAGGCTGAGACAAACCCTTTCCTCCCCAAGTTGCTTTTGATCATAGTGTTTCATCACAGGAATAGATATCCCAACTAAGACAGCATATGTCCTAGTTAGCATTGACAATCAACTTGATGCAGTGTGGAGGAATCTAAGAAGAAACCCTCAATTGAGAAACTGTCTAGATCACACTGGTCTGCAGGCATGTCTGGAGTAACTGACATGATTATTAATTTATGCAGAAGGATGCAGCCCATTTTGTCACTGTCCTTGGGCAGGTGTGATCCTGGGCTCTGTAAGAAAGCTAGCTAATCATAAGCCAGAGGGCCAGGCAGCAAGCAGAGTTCCTCCAGGATCTCTGTTCCAAGTTCCTGCTTAAGCTCCTTTCCTGATCCCCTCAGTGGTGGACTGTAACCTGAAAATGTAAGCCAAATAACCCACTATTCTCCTAAGTTGCTTTTGGTCAGAGTGTTTCATCATAGCTACAGAAAGAAAACTAGAGCACCATGTAAGCCAATACCCTTCCTCTCTGGCCCAGGTCTCTGGTGAAGTAGAGATGGGCTACTTCAGGGCACCAGCACCAAGGATGGCAGGCCAAAAGGTCCTGTGTATGCTATATCATTTCCCAACTCATCAAATGCTTGGCATCCATAGACTAAAACATCAGGAGACTCTGTGATACGGAAGACGGACTGAGTAGTTTGGGCAAATCCCAGCTTTGTGCACATTTTCGGTAGAGTGCAAAACACATGTGGCTAGGGAATCAGAAACTTTACCACAGTGCCTTCCCTAAATTACAAAAGTGAATCCTTAGTGACACGGATCCAAATATACACCGCATGTCTCTGAGCCACGTCATGGTAGTGGCACAGGTGTTACTTTCTCACTATGCTAACATTTTTACCACTGGAACGTCTCTGGAGCTCACACTAAGTGTCACAAACCCTAGCATGTGACAAGGACTATAGTCTTCTGTATCAAGTGCTGATGGAGAATGAACACTAAACCCGTGTGGCTTTCCCAGCCTCCTCGTGTCACTAGAAAGAAACAAAGCCTTAGCCTTTCTCCTCACACAAAACTGAGCTTGTTCAGTTAGTTGAATAAAATGGCCTTTTAAAAGAGCTGCTCAAAACCCAGGCCTGATAGCGTGTGCTTTTGATCACAGCATTGGGAGGTTGAGGAAATATCATTGATTGAAACTTCTAGGTACTGTTTATTCAGAATAAACTCTTCTCACAGGAAAGAAGCATGTAACCATACGCTTTGGCTACTTTATTGGGTCCCTATATCTACCACCCTTCTCTACCCCAACCCCTTCCAACCCCTCAACACTAGGTAAGCAAGTCTTTCTACTACTCCCTTCCGGTTAGAGCACTGAGTTCCTAGGAGCAAGTGCAATCTTCGACATCAGGATAGCTCCAACCAGCAATCCAACAAACCAGCAAACAGCAAAGCTTCCATCAGCCTTGAGGGGCTCTGGCATTTTATACTCTCAAGTGTCCTAGAATTCCAAAAGTAAACTATCTTTACCTGGCAGAATCACACTCCTGCTAAAGCAGGAGACAAATCATAGTCAACTGCTGTGAACAATCTGAAGCAGCCCATATCCCACACCTGGGATTAAAACAAAATCATAGTCACATAACATAACTGGGTTTTTAAAAAAACCAAAATCCTCACTACAGTAGCCCATACCAACAAACATGTTTCACTCTAAGGAATAGCATATAGGGATGAGGGTGTTGACTTTTACTTAAAGCTCTGCATTCACATTTGGATTCGAGAATCTAAATCATGTTTTCAAATAAATAATTATCACAAGAAAAACCCTCTTAACTCTCTGCATTGGAGTCTGCAAACTGAAGGTTGTGTGCTGCATTCAGTCATTTGCTATTTTTACACATAAAGTTTTATTGGAATGCAGCTGCGACCATTCATTTATACACCCTAGAGGGCTGCTTTCACGTAGTGATGACTGAATAAAGGAGTTGCAGCAGTAAACACAAGGTGCATAATCCTAAAATATTTGCTGTAGGGAACTTTCAGAGGAGGTTGGATGAACCATCCTTTTCCCTTACTGTGCTACTGTGCCTGTGTGTGTGTGTGTGTGTGTGTGTGTGTGTGTGTGAGTGAATATCTGTGGTATATTACAATAGTTCCAAAGGCAAAAACCATGTCTAATTCATTCTCAAATGCATTCCCTATGCCTAGGATTGTTATTAAGTAGGCAGTGAATGATAATTAGATACACAGATTACTGATGAAAGGATCCTCAATCTAAAAATTAGAAAGCCTAGCCTGCCTTCATAGAGGGCAAATACAATGGCCCCTGTGACATTAAATTATATTAGACAAGGCCAGGTGGTTCCCAGCTAACAGTTCAATCATCCTATTTCAAGAATGAGACAGTTTTCGGTCTACATGATCATTTTATCTCAAAGACTCCAAAGCTGAGGTGTTTCCTCCTTCATTCAGCTCTGCATTCCATACCAATGGCCAAAAAGCAAGTTAAAATTTGAATCCAGAGAAGACGCATCTAAAAACACCGGCTGAGTACCTCACTAGGTATAGGACAGGCAATGGCTAGAAAATGGTTAAGATCATGGACAGTGGAGACAGAAACCTGCCTTTGAGTCTTGGACCCACAAAGACAAAGACCACAACAACCCTGTAACATGATGTGACTTGGAACAGCGACACTGTGACAGTGCTTTTTATTATTTTTATCTTTAATCTTATGTGTGGGTGCTCTGTCTGCACGTGTGTCTGTGTACCACATATCCCCATGGAGGCCAGAAGAAGGCACAGATCCCCCTAGAGATAGAGTTACAGATGGCTATCAGATAACATGCAAGTGCTGGGAATTGAACGCGGGTCCTCTAGAAGGGCAGCCTGTGCTTTTAACTGCTGAGCCATCTCTCCAGCCCTACTAGTGCTAAGCTTTTAATGAAGTGGGGTAGACACAGAATGATCTCTAGGTGCAGAGGGGAAACTGAGAACACTGTTCGGTTCTGAGAAACACAGAACAGTTATGACACTTTTCCTACATCAGGGGTCAAAATGATCTTCTGGGGCGGCTGCCTTGGTCAGTTACCACGCAGCCAGGGCGGCCCTGTATTTAAGTATGTATCACCTTGCCTAACACAAAGCAGACACTCAACAATGCCTCCATTTCCATAACTATTACAGCACGACAATCATCAAGGTTGTCAAGCAGAGAACTCATCTGATCTCCCAGATTCCTCTAATGTGTGCAAAGGAAAATGTTCATAATCCTTCACATTGAAAAAGAAACCTGAGCTTCTTCCATTTTTCATTCCACTCAAAGCTACAGCCACCAGTGTGCAGTGACTGCATGCTTTAAATGAATGTGCTTTAACCAAAAACTCACAGCAAAGCAAAGAAATAATAAAAGCAAATGTGTTCCGGGTGATCAGAAGGACATGGTTATGTTTTCTGGCTGTTTCACAGATGTTTCAAGTAAAATTTCTCCAATTCTATGTCAGATAAGTATTTACCAGAAAACGTTAAATATTTATCATATCAATATTCATAAACAATGTAGTACTATAGTTGACTGGTTTCTGTATCCAAGTCATTTACAGAGGTCAAGCTTTCAAATACAGGAACAGCAAATCAAATCCTCTATATTTAAAAATCTAAATTCTAAACCCTAACACAGACAGACAGCAGACACACACACACACACACACACACACACACACTTTACACCTGACTCATGCATTCCATACTTCGTTCTAGAACCTATATAATAATGAAACTGATGAAGTCCAATTATTTGTTCCCAAACATGGCATGAAATTAAATCGATATTCCATAATGAAATTCCAGGGAAATATCTGGTTATAGCAAATGTCAGTTAACGAACAACACTTCCTATTACTGTCTGTGTTCAGTGAGTTTTCTGGGAAGTAATAAACCACAGTTTTATTAAGTAACAATGGAAAAAACACTAGTTGGTAGTACACGCTCCTAATCCTAGCACATAGAGTCAGGAGGATGGGAGGTGGGGGCCAACCTGGGCTACATGGAAAAACTGTCTCAAGAGAACAGAAACAATTAAATAAAAGGGATATACCACCCTTGTAAGAGAAAGTTGTTTATTGCACCCTGAAGGCTGGGAACCCCAGGGGAAAAGAACTGTAAGCCCGGACCTGCCTTCCTTCTGCCCACTGCCAAGGTGGGACCCAGTTTGTACCTCATATGTTGTGCTATAAGACCTTCAGATACTTGAGGACTTTTTAACTCTGTCCCATATTTTATACTGCATTCAGAAGCTACCAGTATGCTGCCCTGTTACTTGTTGGTGTCCTACAAGTTACTCCACAGACGGCCACACTGCCTGTTCAGAAGAGACATAGATAGTTGCAGTCTGAAGAACAGAGCTGAAACAGTGTCTCCTTCCTAGACATGGTCATTCTGTCAGCTAAGCTTCCTTCTGTGTCCACACAGATCCTACAGTCTAACCACTTCACAACAGCACCTTACACCGCTCATGGTGTCACTCAAGGTCCTTGGTGCTAAAACAGGCAAAGCTCTCCCCTCCTCACCAAGTCCTGCCTGAGACCACAACCACCATCACATACTATCCAAGCCAAGGAATCTTCAAGATTCCTAGTAAAAACAAAGTAAATTAGTCTCATTTTTAAAGAAAAATACAAAACAAAACAAAAAAAACCAACAACCAGCTGGGCAGTGGTGGGGCCCATTTTAACCCCAGCACTAGGGAGGCAGAGGCAGGCAGGCAGATCTGGAGTTCGAGGCCAGCCTGGTCTACAGAGCCAGTTCATTTTCATCCTCTCATTCTAATCATACCCAGAGATTTGCTCTTATCATGAGTTTTAGGAGCATTTCAGTGGAAAGCAGTGCCAGCAACTGCTTATGTAGCATCTAGGTCTTATAAGATAAAATAGTAAATCATTTATCACTTGTCCCTTCAACCCAAGGATCCATTTGCCTTGTCTGTATCTCTCTGGTGTTTCTCTTGGTCTGTGTATCTCTTTTGTGTCTGTCCCCATGCCTGTGGGGATGGGAGCATATGCATGCAAGCAAAAGCCAGGGGACAACGTCTAGGAGCCACTTCTCTCCTTCCACCACGTAAGTCCTGGGGATCAAATTCAAGTTCTCAGGCTTGGCAGTAAATGCCTTTACCCACTGAGCCATCTTGATGGCCTTAACTAAGATTCTTAACTTCTCCCCGCCAAATCCCTCCTAGCAAAATTGTTAGGGCACGATCATAGAAAACAGCATTTTCCAAGTGTTCCTTTCTCAGGAATCTGATTGCACTAAGCCCAACTAATACCTAAGGTGAACCTTGTGTTTGAGACACTATCATATCATGTACATGTCACACTAACCAACGTCCTCCCTTAGATTATAGGAGCCAGGCTCTATCACTAAGTAGGTACACAGCAACCTCTTTATTTTCTCAACTGTAGAAGAGATAAGTAGGATTTTATAAGAATAACACTATACATAAAGTGCTTAGAATTGTATTTACATGCAACACCAAACATATCATCGAGTATCAGTTTTTGGTATGATTCTTGCAATATTCAACAATACTTTCAAAGGCAACATGAGATAACCCACAGTATACAGCCCCTAGCATTCAAATGCATGAGCTGCAGCTTCATAGCATGCTCATGACTACAAAAGGAGCAGAACTACAAGCAAACCCATCAAGCTTTGCCCTCAGATCCTTCCAGGTCTGAGAAACTACACTACTTTTCAGACTGCCTGCCTGCCTACCTTCCTATGCTACAACAGTCAACTGAGCATAGGAAACGGAGACAGGCAAGTGAGCAGTGGGAGAGCGTGTTTACACTGTGCGATCAGACGTGAGTGAGAATAGCTGACATCTCAGGGAAGAATGATTCACAAGTGACACATACCCAGACTCCAACTGCAATCCCTGTTGTTTAGGCAGCAGCTCAAATCTGTGCTTTCACTTTAGCTACGCCACTTGCAGTCAGCTTCATGCAAGCACAGTTCCGGGCGCACCTTCCAGTCTGGAAGACTGCACAGAATGTAGGACTCCACCCTTCCAACTTTCAGAGAGCCTCCCACTTTGCAGTGTGGGATGGTCATGAACTCTTATCCTCTAGTTCATCAGGATAATGAGCTCTGATTGTTTTTCTTTTGGTAATTGTGTTATTGTTTATTTTGTTTGGGAGACAGAATCTCATCATGTAGCCCTGCCTGGCCTTTAACTCAGAGAGATGTATCTGCCTCTGCCGCTGCCTCCAGAAGGCTGAGATTAAAGACGCGTACCACCACTCAGACAATTGGTTTTTAATTCCTCTACTAAAAGGAGTTGTCACTAAAATCAAATCCTAAAGTAAAAGCCAGACCCTTAAAACATGCCTGTGTCTTCTTGATCAACTCTCTTCCCTCACTTCCTTTGATTTTCTAGGGCATTCGAGTCATTGTTTTGGGTGTTTTGTCCAGAACAGCCCCTACTAGCTACTGAAAGCCTAGTCAGTCTGTGAAGAGATTACACAGCCATAACAGAAATGGAGCCTGGTGTTGACATACCACCAGAGGGATGAGAGATGTTCCGTTCAGGAAACACAAATTCATGAACAAAAAGAGTGTTTTAAGAGTTCATCAAAATGAATAAGCAAAGTCCCCAATTGAATTTCATTTTTAAGAAATTCTACAGAAGTGAGAAAGACTGGCCAACAGATAAGCCTGGAGCTACACATATCATGCAGCTTGAGAGATTCAGAAACATCTGTGAGAGTAATAGAGAGATCTTCAAAGACAGAAGTTCTTTATCCAAAAGCAGAAAAAGCCTAAGTTGAAAATGTGAACATAATGAAGTGATGACACATATGCAACATGCATGTAACATACCCAAGACAATCAACATCACATGTGGATGACACATATGCAACACACATGTAACATACCCAAGACAATCAACATCCAGATTGGAGATGGCAAATGTCTGCTAATTTTGACCAAATGGGAATGGTGGCTCATGGTGGGTCATGAAGTAAAACCATGAGGCTTTGCCTAGACTCATCAGAATAAAATCATGAGTGATTACTGATGTTTGCCACAGGAAGAAATAGAATCGTAAATATTCACATGCCAGAAGCAAAATAAAGTTATGTGACGTGGGAGAATGAGACGAGACAGACTCATCAACATCATCATTATTAATATTACTGAGTATCTTCAATATACCCAGGAGATGTTAGAGTAATTCAAATTTAAGTGAAATTAAAAAGGGATATCAGACAGGCTAAAACAAAAAAGTGCCTTGAATCTTAATAAGTCCACAGTACATGAACTGCCTCTAATTAGATTCAGGAATAGGACTCAGTTTGAAACTAACCAAGAGAAAACACTTATTTAGATGATTTCAATAAAAAAAAATTGATAAGCACTTGCTTCCACTTTATCATGCACAGAACTCAACCATGGATTTTAAAAAATGAAAGTACAATCTATTTTGGAGAAATTATACCTGTGAGTCCTTCAAAAGCAAAGACATTTTAATCAATAAGGTGGAAGGGCAACTTACTGACTTACATAAATGAACAAAGCACTTACTACTAGAAATGACTGACGGCTGCGCTGAAATCAGTTTATATACCCTCCCCCACCCCCACTCTGTACTAAATCTACAATCAGAAGCCAGCAAGTCTGCCTGCTGTCCACCCGCTTCTCAGGCTCCAGCTAACTAACACTTTCTCCACATGATGTGGGCAGGGTTTTCAGAACTTACTTTGCCTAACTCTTTCTTTTTGAAAAGAGACTTGCCCAAGTAAAGTCAGTTTAGTAGGAGCGTATCCACACCTCAAGTTTCTGTCCTCGTGGACTTCACCTGTACCAACTGTAGTCATTTTCCTATTGCTGGGCTCAAACACCCTGACGAAAGCACTGTAGCTGAGAAAGGTTCTGCAGACATAGTCTGAAGGATATTTTCTATCATGCTGGGGAAGACAGAGAGTCTGGGAAAGGCAGGGAGGGCAGATGATCCCATCGCATCTGACTCAGGGCACAGAGTGAACAAAGTAGGCTAGCCTGGCTCTAAGTCCTCAAAGCCAGTCACCAAACCTCTTCTTCCAGCAAGGCTCCTCCTCATAAAAATTCTGTAACTTGCCCAAAAAACAGCAGCAGGAAATTCTATGTTCAAACACCTGAACTTATGGGAGATATTTCCCATTTAAACCACCACCAATCTACCATTCACCAGAAATTTAAACAGAGTAGGTTAAGCATACAACGTGTACTTGGTGTTCCGGTTCAAGTCAGTGATCTCAGCCCTCAGGAGGCTAAAGAAGGACTGTCAGTTCATGTTACAAGTCAACCTACATAATGGTATTATGCTGGGATTTAGTATTATATGGTATATTTCACAATTTTAGGAAGCTTTCAATAAAATTACAAGCTTCAGCTCCCATGCCCCTGATGTCAGATCTAGGCTCTATCACTTACAGACTGGAAAGTCTAGGCAAATGGCTTAACCTCTTCAGGTTTCGATTTACCACTCGGCAAAGGGAGGCAGATGGTGACCAGGACAGTGTACAGCATCCAGCCAAGCTGAGGAACATGCTCAATCACCCACCTGACATCACACCTGCACTCTTACCTCTACTGACAGTATGTAGTGTTCCCACTGCTGAAGGGTAGCACAAGCTGCATCCAAAGCCCACCACAAAGTCCATGAACCAGATGATGCACTCAAATCTGAAAACCAGGTAGGCATGATTCATCAAGGCAGCTAACAAATAGCAACTGAACATAATCTGGAGTAAGTGGACATCAACGTCTAAATCCATTAAGAAACCAAAATGGAGGCTCAGGTCAACAATGGTAGCACTTGAGTGGGTAAGGCAGGAGGTTAGAGTGAGCCAATCAGTGTTTATCTGTCGCTCTCTCCCTCTCTCCACTGCCCCATACACACATTCTGATGCCTCTATGGCAAGTACTCAGGTATTTCTAGAAACCATCTGACAAGTGGGTGGAGCATACAAGCCTAGCTCTACTGCTCACTAGCGATGAGCTTGCACAATGCTGAGGGACATTAGCCTGTCTAATCACTCAGCAGCTCGGGCAGTAATGAGCATTTTCTCCTCTCTGCCAGTGACTGGTTCAGCAAAGAACATGTGACCCAATCCTCACTGTGATCATGAAGATACAGCCTGATAGGAGAGTCACAAAGAACTTCTCCAGGAGAAAGGTAAGCTTTAGAAAAATAGTTTTTTGATATCTATTCTGTTTCTAAGAAATAAAACAGATTCATTTCAAAACATATTCTCAAAAATATACTAAAAAAATTCTCTTATTGAAAATTCAAACAGGTTCCAGGACAGCCAGAGCTACAAAGAGAAAACCTGCCTCATAAAACCAAAACCAAAACAAACAACAACAAAAAATTCAAACAGGCCTAAATCTGTCTTTGGGTTTTTTCCCTACAAACTAAGTGAAATGGGCCATGTTGATCACCACCTGGGGGGGTGACAAATGAACATAGTGAAGACTTCTTCTCTTGGGAACTTCTTAGAGGAACTCAGAGTCCTAGGCGTCATCCACAGCTCATGCCTAAGGTACCCCAGGTGTCCGCATTTTGTAAGTTCCCAGGGTATCTTGGTGCCAGTGGTCTAGGATCCCACTGATGACTTTCCACAGGAGCTTCTTAACAGCCTCTGCTCTCAGCCCTCTACCTCTGCCCGTCTGTCTCTCTGCACAGCAGTCCACTCATCTGGATCTGAATTCTATGGGCACCATCTCTACTTCAAACCTACTGGCGACATTCAATTAAAATGCTCAGCTGAGCAGCATCATGCGAAATAAACTTCAACTCCACTCCCCAAACCCAATTATTTATAATAGAGCAATGCCCTGAGATACACCCATCAGGTTATAAAAATGCAAGTTAATGAGGAATTTCATTTAACAAACCATGCTGGCCTTACATGGTACTTATTTGCATCTACAAGGATAAATGCCTTAGGTACCTCATGCCCTGTGAGCAGCTAAAAGCTGGGGATTGAGCACCCTGCATGGACTTGTATCTACATGTGCACACGACCTAGGTGTGCTCGCGGGCTTCGAGCTGGTCTGCATCGTTCTCCATGATTTCGCCTCTACATTATGCTTTTCTTAAGTGAGGCTTGTATAAAGTTTCAATTAATAAACACTGAACATCAGACAAATTATCAATAAGTAGAATATTAAGTGCAGCAAGCATAAAACCAGAAAGAAAACAAAAAACCAAAAAGCCACTGAAGCAATATGGATAGCAGGTGTACCACGTGGTCAGTGGAAGGACGCCATCTTGTTTACACCACCTTAGGATTACTGTCCATTTTATCAGCATCTCATGGTGTCTAGAATAACTGATATTAGTTTTGGAGTTCAGTCGGGCAGTCAACGAAATCCTGTTGAAATTAATAACTACATTTTTTTTACTCATAAGATACTAGAATTTGCCCTAGTGAACTTTCCAGAATATTTCTGTCTAAAGTAGAAAAGGATAACGATACCTGCTGTCTGGCAGATAAGGAAAAGTACAATCTTCATTGTACCAGAGCAATGCAATTTGAAATAATGAGACGCTGTTTCACAAAAATGAACTGGAAACACTTTTAATTGCCATATTTGATGCTGGTCAGGGTACTCGAAAACACAGTCACATCAATGGCACATCAGTTTCCTAATCTCTAAAAGAAAAAGCCAATGTTTTGTGAGAAATAAATGAGTTAATCTACACAAAATGCTTAGCATCAGCATTGTTAATATAAGTAGTAGCCATTATCGTGATTATTGTACTGATTTTCTGGAGGGAAATCTGACAGGATTCATTTGATGAGTAAGCATTAAACAGTGGGACATTTAAAGAACTTAATGACAAAATAGATAACTCCAGAGAATCTCCACAGAAACATAGAACGGATCAAATGGGATGTGAAAAGGACTCAAGAAGCATCTCTGAAGAAGAGGTGGAGAGAAGGCAAGATCATCAAGCACTCAGCATGATGAGGGGCAGCACTGGCTTCTGCCTTCAGAGCATGACAACACTGCGCTCTTGGCATCATAACTATGGACAAGTATACACAAGGCTGAGCCTGTCAACATCAGGCCATGAGTGGGGGAAGGGCCCATCCAGCCTTGCCTCTCACCAAGGATTTAACAGGTCAATAAGGGTATCTAGGGGTAGGGGTTCCTAGAGCCCCACCCCTCCCTAATGAGCTACACAGTTACCTGTCCTTGGGGGAGGAAGAGACATTTTCTTTCACTGCTTGAGAAACATACCCTTACCTGGGATCATGTGACAAAACCTAAAAACAGGATCAATCTCAATCTCTCTCTCTCTCTCTGTGTCATACACACACACACACACACACACACACACAGAGAGAGAGAGACAGAGAGAGAGAGAGAGAGAGAGAGATTAAGGGTACAGTCATAGCACATATATCCTAATGGTAAAGAACAGTTCTCTAATCAGACTTAAAACACTGCCAACCAAAGGGAAGACATGCCTGGTACTGAAATCCTAGCCAACTACCCAGAGCTGGTGAAGTCACAGATCAAAGAAGAAACTACAACCCCCATTTTACTGAGCAATCACAATCCCTAGCTACATTCTAAATGGTTGTCCTTAGATGCACAAGTAAGTTTAGTCCTCAGCCCTCCTCAAGGAAACTTCTCTTCACAACAGGAGGCCACTCCAGAAAGCCACTACCATTCAAAATGCAGTTGTGGAGCCCAGACTCATCAGCTACATCTACAACACAACTCTGGCAACTACAGCTCAGGGATCACTGCAGAGCAGAGAGTCAGAAAAGCTGTTAAGAGCCAGAGGAACACAGAGGTTGCCATGAGGCTGTGTCTCCTAGGAACGTCAGAAGCTATGCCCATAAAGGATCACCAACATAACTGCCTAAACAGGAGGTAAACAAGGACATCAGCAATAAACATGTTCACATGGATGGGGGAAGGAACTCTACACTCTACAGGCGACCAAGGGATGATGAGAAGGGACAAATAGTCTTCCCCAAGGAAAGAAGTGCATCCTAACTGGTTATCCAGTTCCACATGGTCAGTCCTGAACATATGCATGCATGCAAGTAACATGATACAGACTACACACACACACACACACACACACACACAAACATGAAATTGAAAAGAACTTAGCAGGGAATAAAAAGGGATCTGCAGGAGTAAGGAAGGAACCAGATGGCAAAGCAGTGAAGATGATAATCATGTGCTGCATGAGAATGATACAATGAAACCCATTATCATGGGCAATTAGCATATGTAAATTTAAAATAAATAAAAATGAAAGACTGCAGCTATTTGGGCATAGTCTCTACTTTTAAATTCTTTGCCATCAAAATTAATATTTCCATAAATTCTTAATGAGTAGGTAAGCACTCCTGAACATCAACTAGAAGATCAGTACGATTGTAAATCTGGTTAAAAGAAGCTATAAATACATGGCGTGTCTGTGTTCATGACAACAGTCCACAGTATGCTCACAATGGCATTTTCTAGGGCTCAGGTGAGCCAAGGAACCATTATACATTATAGTCTTTTAATGGTTTTCAGTATTTTCTGAGATTTTTGTAATGATGGTCAGCTAAGTTTCCCAAATCAAATTAAAATAAGAAAAGTGGTACCACCTGCTGTGATCAGCTATGCCTAACAGCAAGACCTAAACTTCTCCAAGGCTGTCCCTGTGCCAGTTGGTGGTTTTCTCAAGGGCCCATCTACACAAAGGAGCTGTTTTAAGTCTTCTCAGGCTCTAAGAGAGCCAAAGCCTCAGTAGTCAATTGCTACCTGTCAATGTAGAAGATATACCCTCCTTTCAGATGATTTCTAAAACCAGGCTAGAAACATTGGCGACAGCACAAGGCGCATAAAAACCCAGCCAACGGCAAAATAAGGGTATTCTTTTAATCAGAGAGATATCCTTAATATAATTCTATTTCACACACAAATGACACACTGTAAACCAGTCTGTCTTTTCTCATACTAGTGACTCACTCACTCCTTCATTTCAGACCATGAGAAAAGTTAACCTCTCAGTGGCCACCAAGTAAAATCAGGAAACTAACTACAGAGGTAAAGTTAAAACAGAATCAACCAGAGAGGAGAGGGAGAGATTCAGCAGCTGGACTGCACCTCGGTGGGCGAGTGTTTGTCCAGTGCTCCTGAAGTCCTATGCTCAATACCAGCACTCAAGAGGGGGGAAAGGGCCCGATATTTTGTTTGGTAGATGACCTTGCACCATACACTGGAACCTTATGCTCCCCAGCTATGCCCATGTTTATTTTCAACATTACAGTTTGCTTAGTAACTTTTTCTGCACTGAAGACCATGCCAACACCACACTGTGGAAACAATACACAGAACACTCAGAGTTACAGCTCAAGCTTCCCTAGCCTGAAAATCAAGAGCAATCAAATCTCAACTTACTCCTCACAGTCTACTGCAAACTCACTGATTAAAGAGCTTCTCGGGAAAAGGGGTAAAGTAATTAAATTTTTACATGGGGGGATGAGGGGGAGACAAGGCTAGAAGCAATATCTGATTATCCTCTCAATTAAAATTTTTATCACTTATTCATGGGCAGTTTTTCATTAAATGAGAAATAAAATTGATCTCTCTACTTTCTGCATTGTGATGTCATCCAGAAGCCCACACTCTCTTCTGGAGAACTCAAAGATAATATATTTTTTTCATCAACAACAGACTTAATTGTATGCCTGTTAACCAGCAAGCAGACATCTTAATTCTACACAGCTATCACAAGACATTAAAGACTCAAAGATGAAGGGAACTCAGCAAGTGTCCGCTGTTGGGAGCCGCCTGAGCACCCACATCCGCCATTACAAGATGGCGCCTACATTCAGCCGAGGACAAGTTGTAAACAGGCTAGTGCGCATGCACCTGGTAATTTTCCACTTCAGAATCTCAGCCTCTCTCGTGGCGGCATCTGGCCTGGTGTGCGGGAGCCAATGGGGAAGCTCCATGTCCCAGGCAAGCGCTGTGACCCATATAAAGGGCGGGTATTCTATTGTTCGGAGTCTCCATTCGTGGCAAGCTTATGCTCTCCCTCTCAAGAGGCATTAAAGCTTTTACTGCAGAAGGATCCTATGTGTGCCGCGTCGTTCTTGCTGGCGAGACCGTAGCGCGGGACAGTCCGCAGAGGATGGGGCCAGACAGAAACAGAAAACATGTCACATCACGGAATACCATTTGGGATAAATGAGGAGGGGGAAGGCATTGCACAGCAATGTGGAAACAGACCAGAGACAGAGGGACCTCACAGCTCACGTGACAACACTGTGTGGGTGGGCTCTGCATGGGCATCTACAGGCAGTAGAAAAAGAGAAAGAGAGCCTGAAGGCTGGAGGAAGACTGGAAAAGCTCTACATGCCCAGTGTGGTACCAGGAACTCTACTGTCCCAAGGATCTAAAGCCCTCCTCCAGCCTCCAAGGGAATCCACACACACATACCCCCATACATACACACATCATTAAAAGTAAATCTTAAAAAAGCAAGCATACCATATAATCCAACTTTATAGACTGCCCATAGATTAAACAATATATTAAGAAAAATATACTAAGCCGGGTGTGGTAGGTCATGCCTGTAATCCAAGTACTTGGAAGACTGAGGCAGGAGAACCACCAGGAGTGCAAAGCCTGTATAGACTGCATTATGAATTCTAGGCCAGAGCTACAAAGTGACACCCTGTCTCAGCTGCCTGGAAAAAAAAAAAAAAAAAATCTACCTATTTATTTATTTATTTTTATATGTATCAAATTTTTTTAATGAAAGTAAGCAAGGAAATGAGCTAGAGGAAAGAATTCTTCCTTGAAAAGCAGGGAAAAAAATTGAAAATTTTCATGTTTAATTTACTACATTAAAAAAAAAAAAGTATTTAGCATCACTAACAAAATAGCATGTGCTACTGAGAGTGCACTCACCACCACTGGCTAGGCCACCCTACTTGCCCATATGATCCTCAGCTCTTAAAGCCATCTTGGTACCTTGTGTTTCCTTGGATTCTCTACACAGGTGATGATATGACCTGCCCACGAACATAGACCCAACAGGGTCAGGGGAGGGACTAGAGCCAGGAGTCTGCTTTGACAGCCTGTGATTACAGTAACTGTTTATAAAACAGAATGAGAGAGGGGTCTCTGGCACCGCAATGTGAGTCTGTGTAACAACCAGACTTTCATGAGACATGAAGCTGGTTCCTACTCCCTGTAAGCATATATTCACTGCCCATATAAAACAGTGTTGGCTTCTGTGTTGGGGCTGAATCATTTCCACAGTTACAGTCCTAAAATACTATAACCCACCACAGAAGCACAATTTCAATGCACGTGTGCGATTCTTCAGACCATCTGAGCTTCTGTCAGTTCCTTCCTAGGAGAAGGAAAGGAAGGAAGCTGAGAGTACCGGGGCCCTATCAACTACCAGAATCCATTTCAGATTTTTTTTTAAACTTGATCAACATGTTATAAATGTAACTGAGCCTAACACTGATGGGTTTGCTGTCTGCATTCCTGTATCCCATTACACATCAAAACTGTAAGAAGAAAGCTGCTATGCAGAGAAGAAGTAAATTGATTTCATCAAAATATTAAGTTTTAAGGGCAGCATCTCTCTTATTGACACAATAGCTCCATCTGACTTTATAGCCAAGAGTCAACAGGAACATTAAAGCAAATGTCAAAGACCCCTTTCCACAATCTCAAATGGTCCTTGACTCAAAATACCTAAGTGAATCTGAAAAAAAGAAGCAATGCCACATACAGACAGAGGTCATATCCAAAACAGAGTACATCAGACGACCCACACTAGAAGCAGGTGGCCAGAGGCGGAACTGCAGAGCTGGCTCCCAACCTTAGTGGCTCAAAAGTTCAGGCGTTCCATAGTGAAGGATGATGTCAGGGTTGCCTAGTGGGTTTAAAATGCTAGAATTCCATGGGAAGAATTAGAGCCATTCCAGCAACATCCACTCATGGAGGTGTCAATCCTTCAGGAAGAGTGCTGAGACAACAGGATGTGCAGCTGGAAATGAAGGAATGAATGAGCAAGCTTCACCTTAACCCCGATGGCATACATAAATAGTCAACATGGATCTGAGATGTACATTTAAAGCTATTAAAAATAAAGAAAAAGAAGGGAGAGAGGGAAAGAAGGAAGGAAGGAAGGAAGGCAGGAAGGAAGGAAGGTAGGTTAGCTAAAAAATAGAAAGCCACCTTTTTGCTGTGTGTGGTGGTTGACAACTCCCAGAAGTCTGGAGGCAGAAGACTAAGGATCACTTGTCATTTGAAGTCAGACCCTTAAGATTCAAGGCCAACCTAGGTTATAAAGACTCTGTCTATAAATCAATTAATCAATCGATAAATACAAATGTTTTAAGAAGATAACATAGCAGGTGCCTTTCAGCTCTAGGGCTTGATAAACAATTCTTAGACATGACTTTAAAATCATGAACCATCAGAAAAAAGGAGACAAATTGGAGTTGACTGAAGTTCAAACCTTTTCCTCTCTGGTAGACTATGCTAGAAAAATGAGAAGACAAGCTGCTAATGGGGGTAGGGAGATACTTGCATACCACCTATCTGCAAACAACTAACACACAGAAAACAAAGAACTTTCAAAATTCAACACTTTAAAAATCGAAACAGAGCTGGAGAGATGGCTCAGCAGTTAAGATCACTGTCTGCTCTTCCAGAGATCCTGAGTTCAAATCCCAGCAACCACATGGTGGCTCATGAACATCTATAATGTGATCTGATGCCCTCTTCTGGCAGGCAGGTGTACATGCAGATTGAGCACCCATACATAAAATAAAAAATTCTTTAAAAAGTCAAAACAGAAAATGGACAGAAGACATGAATAGACATTTCACTGAAGATATGCAGGAGGCAAACAAGCCAACCGCAGGCTATTCACCATGACTGGCCTTACTGAAACACAACTATCACCCTTAGGGCAGCTGAGATTTTTAACCAAACGAAGGCCAACAAGGATTCAGAAACCTGTTACCTCACACCATGCTGTTGGAAAGGAACATAAAACTGGAAATATCAGATTAACAGCTGTGAGCATGGCTCCTTAGGCCACTCAGCCATCTCCACAGCCCAGTACAGCAGTTTCTTTACAACCCAATGTGACCAAGATACTTATCCTGGGAACATACCTTAGAGAAACAAACACATTCAAATAAAAACCGAAACAGCTCTGTTTATAGACGGTTATTTGTGATGGACATAAATGAAAACAAGCAAACTGTCTCTCAGCAGGTGCACAATTACACTAGAATACCCGTGCCACCTGCAGCCTGTGTTACACCCTGGAAACACACACACACTAGACAACCTTCTCAGTACTGTGGCATGTGCTCCAGGAATATAAACTCGGACACATCTACCGCCCTCTCCCAAGCCCAGGCTTGCCCACCATCTGCTTGTTGTTTAAACACATCAAACACATGACCCCACATGGAGGCCTCTGCACTTGCTATTCCTTTGTCTGCAATACTCTTCACCCAGATTCCCACACAGTTCACAGCCCTTGGCTCCTTCTGGGATTTGCTCAGCCTTAATCTTGCCACTCCCTCAACTATAGGCACCGCTGCCCTTCCTAGTTTCTCCTAATAGCATAAATCAAGTCGGGTGAGGCAGTGGTGGTGTGCATTTGAAGTCCTAGCTACTAGGAGGCAGGATGATCCTTTGAGAGGACCAAAAGCTGAAGACTAGCCTACCAGGGTATAAGGCCTTCTCTCAAAAAACAAAACAAACAAACAAAACAAACAAAAAACACAGAACCATAATCCAAGAATGGAGTCTCATGAGAAGAATTCTGAGTGCTTGTGAGAAAACTCCAAGAAAATAAGAATCTCGTGACCTCAGTTTCTTTAAAACCACAGAACTGATCTTGGAATGTTTCCATGCTCCTTCCAGGAGTGAGTCTACTTCAGATTTCTCATTACAACGGGCTACTGTTATTGGTTTACATGCTGCTATGGAAAAACATGCTTTTGACAGATGCGCTTTGTCCTTGTGCACTCACGTGACACTTCTTAACCTTCCAAACATAAGCTGTCAAATGTTCCGAATAAAGCTGGCTATTGCATGAGACTCATCTGCCTCATTTAGTGCATCATCTATCTACAGAGTGCCTGGGATTTGATGCTACTTCCTGGATTTTCTAAATTCATCTGTGTTCCAGTGGCCTGCAGCACACTCCAGGGCACAGCTTCAGCAGCCACTGTGCAAAGCTACACACGGATCCAGCACTGAGCAAGAGTCTGGACACATATCAGGTAAGCAGTTTAGTAAGGGGAGGGGGGTTCACAGAGGCTAAAAGCCACAGAACCAATCAACAGGGCAGAAAGACACAAACCTGTTCCCTGTGTCTTCCATCAACACTAAACAGAGACCTAACTCTGTCCAAAACCCAATGGCTTTCCCTCCGTTATTTCATCTACAGCACTGATGTCTCAGTGACTCTCCCACATGCTGTCTCCCTGCTGCCACCCATACCCTGCACATTCTGTGAGCATCGCTGCTTGTTGAGCTGCACCCACCATGTGCCCCTCAGGGCATCACACCTTCTCGTTCTTTCCTCTTCAAGGACTGACTGCTCCTGCACCTTTTTCTTCCACTACAAAGGTCTCGCTTTCGTGTTCATTATTGTTCGTGTATAATCAGCTTTTGATTGCAAGCTGATTATTCTTAAATTTCAGCTTTATAGTGCTGAAGAACTCAATGCCTGGTGTAATGCTCCTGATTACAAAAAAAAAAAAATTACAACCCAGTTGGATTAAGTTATGCAAGTGTTTCTGAACAGGCCTAACGCAGGGTATTAAACACCCGGGTTTTGTTTAACCTTGGGTGAACTACCTGAACAAAGAGAATGCTTTTCTTGGGGGTGACATGTGGAAAAAATTAACAATAATAAGGTTTGCTGTTTCTTACTTCAGAGCTAAGTGAAAATCACGTGACCTGACACATCTGGATAAATGGCCGTATGCACTCCAGTAGCACTGCTTTGTAAATCTTTCTGGGCCTCCTCTTTGGATCCAGCATCAAAGCCCACTCCTGTGCCTGCCCATACTCCCCTGCATTACAGCTATTCTTCCTAACTGGTGAGTTTCCCCAACCTAGCACTAGGGAGTAACTGAACAGGAAACTATCTTGGTTCAAAAACAAATAAAGCTTAAAGCATGTCAAATGTTGGTCTTGGTTGCTGACCTAACTCTCTGCAGATACTAGGGACACTAGACAGACAAACCCAGACACTAGAGCAGCATAAAAAGACCTGAAGGAGCATCTTGTCACCTCACTGCAGGAACATGTAGCCAGACCGCCATCCATGCCTGCTTCTTCTCCATGCATAGTATTACTGCGGGTCCCACTGATCAAAACCAGCTTCACAACAGGGCCAGGGTGGCCCCTGGAACTCTCATTCTTCAAAAAGCACAGAGGATAAATTGTTCACTGTTATTAATATGATACAACACACTAATAACATATTGTGTGGCTTAGAGAGAAGCGGGTCGGCCATGAAGAAGAAGAGAAAGAAGTGAAGGAGAATGAGGAAAAGGAAGAGGAGAAGGCAGAGGAGGAAGAGGAAGAAGAGGAGGAGGAGGAGGAGGAGGAGGAGGAGGAGGAGGAGGAGGAGGAAATGTGTATGTGGTGGTCTTGCCTATAATCCCATCACTTAGGAGACTAAGGCAAAAGGACTGCCTCAAATTCCAGGCCAGCCTGGATTACACAACCAGATTCTTTCTGGAGGGGGGGAGGGGAGAGACATATTCAGTCACAGTTCTGTGGGCTAAAAGTCCAAAATCAAAAGGCTGGGGCCTCAGACTGTATTCCATACCTCACTCCTAGCTCTGGTCACTGCAGGCCATTTTGTTATTCCTGACCACTGCCCTCACGTTCCTCTGCCCTGCTCACTGTGTATGTGCAGCTGAGTCTGCACTTCCCCATTTTACAAAGTCATCAGTCACACTGACTGGATTAGGATCCATGCTAATTATCTGTCTTTGTTTGTTGAGACAGGGTTTCTCAGTGTAGCCCTGGCTGTCCTGAAACTCGCTCTCTAGAGGAGGCTGGCCTCAAACTCAGAGATCCGCCTGCCTCTGCCTCCTGAGTGCTGGGATTAAAGGCGTGCCCCTCTACACCTGGCTCTGATGACTTCATCTTAACTTGAATTCCAATGTGAAGTCTCTATTTTTCACAAAAAGTTTCATCCTGAGATACTGGAGTAAGGACTTCACAGGCACAGCTCAGTCCATAAAGGGCACAATACAATATGCCACTGTGAGTAGCAGCCTGAGGGACACCAGCAATAACAATAAGGAAGAAAGTTAACGTCTCTGAGCCACAGAGTATTCCTTTTCAAAATGAGCTTACACAGTGACAATAAAAATGCCTTCCACCAGGGTCGCCATGAGGACTCCAACACTTCCCTGCAAAGGTACAGTGCTGAGATGACCTTGACAAATGTCAGGTGTCTGTTTCCACATAAGCTTGGCTTCAGCTCTCCAGGCATTATTAGCAGCCGCTTCGTAGGTGAGTCCAAGAGACACAGTACAGCTTAATGCCTGGGGACAGGAAGCCATCTCAGCAGCAAGCACACTCACTGTGAGTCTACAACAAGTGAGACTTAAGTTCTAGAGAAGCAGCAACTGTCTCTGTCCCTACACTGTTTTCCAAGGCACCGCCTCCTGAGCTTAACAGTACACCTTTGTCACACTGGGCCAAAATGCTGGAAGCAAACGTGAATATAAATATTTTATAGACGATCATGAAGAAAAATATTTCTAGTAGACATCTTAATTACACATGGGAAGTCAAAAATATAGCTCATAGTACACATTGAACATTTCTAGAAAGGTGAATATTAACATAGACTTTTATGTATGTATATATCAATATTCCGACTACCCAAAAGGAAAAAAAACACCCAAGTATTCCCTGAAAGATGGAGGATAAATAAAATTATATACATGAACAATACATATTTATATACACATATATCCCCCATAAAATATTATGCTGCCTTAAGAAGGGTGTTGTGACACCTACCACAACATGGACTATTCTGAAGATGTGCTAAATGAAGTAAGCCAGCAAAGAAAGAATAGGTATGAGTCTCACTTAGTGGACCCCATCACGGAAAGCGATCCGAGCACTGAGGTGCCTTGCTGGGGGGTGGGAGTGTGGGAAGTGTGCTTAATGGACATAGAGTGCTGGTTGGGAAGACAGTAAGTTCAGTAGAGACTGGCAATAGGTGTGCAACAAAGGAAGTGAATGGGTGTGTGTGTGTAATGCCACACAACACTCAAAAGCTTAAGATGGTCCCCTGCTTATCACACATAACAAAAGCAGCAAAACTAAAACCTAAGCATTCATATTTTTAAATCTTCAGAAACTTTGAGAAACATAAGCGAGGTTTTAGAGCCATTAAAAACATTTGCTAGTCCAGTTTTTTAATCAGAAGAGCAGTTCCAAGGTTTCAGATGAGGCTCAGTGTGCAGCCTCAGGGTACAGCATTACTTAGCAAGTGCGTGGCAGTAGGTTCCAGTTCTACCACACTTTCTTTATCATTTCCCCAAATGTAGCAAAACTTGAACACCCAAGCGTTGTATGTGTTAATAATCTTATTTAAACAATAACCTAAGCATCATAGTTTTAGGCAAAAAGTTCTCTGAGCCAGAAATGGATTCCTCAAGAACAAAACCCCTTCAAGAAAGGACACAGGGTGCTGGGGATGTAGCTCAGTTGGAGAGTGATTATGTAATATGCAAAGGCCCCGGGTTCTATTCCCCAGCACCACATACACAGAGCACAGTGACTCACAACTATAATCCCAGCACTGAAGAGGTAGACACGGGAGGGTTAAAATTTCAAAGTTGTCTTTGGTTACATACTGAGTTTGAGGCCAGCCTGGACCACTCGGGACACTATCTAAACAAGGAATGAAACACTGATACTTGTCAACATGAAGATAAGGGGATCCACCACTGCATAGTCCTACCTGGGGAACTTTAATACATCTTTATATAAAGGTTTCTCATCTTTTATATGAAATTTAACTCAGTAAATTTCCTCCATATTAAATTACATTTTATATAAAATATAGTCATAAAATCCATTTATAACACTCATAAAAGCCTCCCCATAAACTGGCATCAAACAAAAAAGAAATGATCCAGGATACTTGGGCCCTGCTCTAGTGGGACTGGTGTCTAACCCTACAATCCTGCAGCCCCTTGGCAAAAGTCACAGGCCTTCACCTCAGTTCCTTGCACTCTGGGATTCAAACCACACTCCCTGCAACCTGAGTCTAGCTGTTCATTGCTCAACACCAGTTTTGCATCACGGAGACCGACTGTCTTCAACTCCACCATCTCTATATCCTTGGTTTATCTAATTATCTGAATAGTACCTTTATTTTTTTTTCCTGTTCATTATTTTAAAAAGTCAGTTAAAGATTCATTTTGTTGTCCTTGTGTTGCTGGCTTTCAATTTTAATGATACTTCACTTTAAAGGCACTTTAAATTTCAACAAAGAAGCATCCATCATTAATAGTTTATTCCCTTAATCAAAAATAATAAGTCCCAACTTTCTTTGTATTACTTATTAAAGGCCTGCATATACCCTCAGGCTGGAATGAGAGTGTATATTAAATGTGGTTTATCTGTTTCCTTGCCAAGGAAGTTAACCCAAATAAGTCCTTCAATCCAAGGCTATAATAAAGCATCCCAGCAACAGGAAGAAGACTGCAGCAGATGATGCTAATGGAGGTCAGGATGGGTTTCTTAGGAAACCATGAGGAGAGCACCATACATAAGCAGGAAGAAACTATTCACATTTTCTTCCAATTGAAATGCTGATCTCCAGTTCCAAGCAATGGTGGGAGTCCAGGAATCTTCTACAGATCACAGGCCAATACCCCACAGAGAGCTTCTGCTCCGTAATGTCACTTTCCCACCTGATTCTTCCAGTTCCCTACTTCCTGTTAACTTTCCACCCAAGTCATGGAGACTAAAGGACTAGAGAGGAAAGCCAGAACTGCAGTGAAGCCGCTCTTTTATGAAGATAAAGCCACCGAGTAGATAGCCTGTTTGCTGATAATTAAACCCAAACCAACAGCTAACATTTAGTGACTAAGATCCAGGGAGAGGACTCCTGTGCAGCTAGCTCAGTACAATGCCAGGAAGTTATGGTAGTAACTTTGCTTAGTTTGCAGATGAGGAAACAGAGGCCCTAGGAATTAAACTAATTCCACCAGATCTACGGTGCCAAGACCAGGTACAGGGCACATGCCTGCACCCCAGCACTGGCAAGATGGCAGAAAGATCACTGTGAGCTAGAGGCCAGCCTGGGCTAGAGTGAGATCTAAAACCAAAGACAAAACAAGGCAAATGAAGGCCGAGAGGCAGCTAAGTGATGCAAGGCTTGCCTGTGGTGCACAAGCCACTGGTTCAATCCCCAGCACTTTAACAATTATAATAATAAGCTAACAGCCATGCAGTGTATCATTTAACATACCAGCCATGCAGTGTATCAT
>JADRCH010000017.1:2128197-2185008 GCA_019843965.1 Rhynchomys soricoides
GGGGGGGGGGGGGATCACCAGGACACAAAATGCAAAAGACATCTGCATTTCAGCGCACTGTAAGGAAGTCAGTCCGTCTTACAATAAATCTCCAAAATCACAAATATACTAGACCTTGAAAGCAAGATTTGAACCCTGGCAGAGTGATTCCAGTTCGGAGTTACCCTAAAATCCTGGCATGATTACCTTATAAACAGCTTCCCATGTGCTCTCAAACACACTCAGTTTTAGGAATAAAACGTATGAGCTTCTTACTAATGGTTTGAGTGGAATGAATCCTACACCTTAGCTTGGAGCTGATACAGGGCTGATGGGACAAGCAACTACTGCCGTGGCTGATCCAAAGGAGGCTCAGCCCAAACAGGAGTCCTTTACTGACCATTTGACCTCACAGGAATACTCTTCCCTGAGAGCAGGAAGTAGAGAATCAAGAGGCACCAGAGAGTCTCAGTGCACTGCTCAGGGAAAGCCAGGGATGTGACCCTGCCCAGTGTGAAGCTTCTGGTCTCACATGTGGCAAAGCTCATTTAACCATGGCTGGATGACAGTACAAAGAAACATTCTGCAAGTGACCAGTAAGGCTCGGAGAACTCAGGCATTCCCCTTCAATACTATAAGCCGTTTGTTTTTCCTGAGACAAGCCCAAGAAAGTCTCTCCTTTCTTATATACAATCAAATAAACCTTAGAAGGACCTACAACCTGCATCCAAGAATGAGGGCAGAGAAAGAAAAGCTACACCAGGCTGCAGCATCCCAAAGGCCTGGGCTCCTGCTGGAACTAGGTAAGTCAGGCATGCATCTGGGGAGGGCTACACTTCACTTGGGGGGAGGGGTGGTCTTGTTTTTTACATTTTTAAACATGTATTTTGTGTGCATGTATGTGTGGGCATGGGCATGTGGCCATGCTGGAAGCAGATAACTGGTGGACACAGGTTCTCCTGTCAGTGTGGATTCAGGAAGGCTTGGGGTGAGCACCCTTACCAGCTGGGCTATCTGCAGCTTGCACTGTGCTTTGCTTTGTAAGCTGGTGCATTTCTCCTTCTTGACAATTCTTTCATATGCCTGTTTCTTTCCTGAGGTCCTAAAACACTCAGCAAACTCAGGCAGGGGGATAAAGTACAGATCGGAGGGCAGGAAAATCAAAGATGTTTTATAAAGGATATAAAATGCTCACCTCCTCTGCCCAGGGACAGCAACAGCCCTATGTCTCCCTTTTGTCACTTGGCTCAGGGCAGGAAGAGAGGCTAGCAATGGAAACCCATCAGGGAAAGCAGTCCTGTGGAGTCCCTATCTCTTCTTTCCTTCCTTCCCTCCCTCCCCCACTCCCACTCCTCACTCCTTTTCTTCCTTCCTTCTGAAAAGGGACTCTAATATTTCATGCTTTTTTAACTCACTTTGTAGCCAAGAGTGACCTGGAATTTTTCATCCTCCTGCCTCCACCTCTCGAGTGCCAGCATGCCTGATTTACAAGGGGCTGGGGATGAAGTCAGGAACTTCTGCAAGTTAGGCAAGTATCCTGTCACATGTACTTTCTTTAAAAAATCTCTAACTTGTTTGTTTGTTTGTGGAGGCAGAAGACAACTTGTCACCGCTAGCTCTCCTTCACCCTCTGGGTCTTAGACAGCAAACTCAGGTCATCAAGCTTGGCACAGAGAAATCATCCTCCCACACCCGCTGCTCTCTTGCCTTAGTAACATCAAGATTTCTTTCCTATCCCCATGGCCCCAGCTAGTCCATTTTAATTAACAGCATCTGTACATCCAGTTTTCCAGAGACATCCTAGCTTCTGCCTACCGTCACATAATAATTACTCACAGTGTTCTCAAGTGTCCCAGGATGAATAATAACTTTTGCCCGCCCCTTCATCTCCCATTTTATGTATTTTGTAGATGGAAAGGACATTTCAATCAATTTATGACACAAAGATAACAAAATATTCAGCTTTCGGAGACACTGCAACATGAAAAAGAAAAATAGATGCCAAAAAAAAAAAAAAAAAGATTTAAAAAAAAAATCACAAAGTGGTGCATTAGGGACAAGGTTTTAACCATAGCAATCTGGTTCCGGTCCTGGGTTATGCCTACGATCTGGTTATAATGACTCACAGCACCACACTGGTACAAAAGTCTCTCAGATGATCTGTCCTCCTACACTGACTAGAACATACTCTAAAGCAGAAAACGGCCTGTGCCACTTGTCTGTCTACAAGCCTTCAATGGCTCCCTTCACCCTCCATCACCACAATGGCAAGGACCCACTGAATCTGGCCCCATTTCGCTGTCCTCATCTCTCAGTGCCCCACCACCCCAAACTCTACAAGGCAGCCCTGCTGAAAGACCTCAGTGCCCTCAAGCTGTACACTGAGGACTTGCGCAGCGTGAAGAGTGGGTGGGACTGGAGAGGCCGAAACACGGCCCTCGCCCAATGCATGGATCCACACATACTCAAATCTATTCCGTGCCCTCGCCCCACGCATGGATCCACACCTACTCAAATCTATTCCGTGCCCTCTGAAGTATCTCCAATACCAATTCACACGCTACATCAAGTCCCTGAATTTTACAGTAAAAATAAGTCCTGGAGGCAGATGACAGGCATGTACCTTCCCAGCTCGTGCCTAAACGCTATTCTTTCATAATTGTGTCTATATGCAAGTTCACCATAAATTCAAGGCATTGATCAATGCCTGAAATGCCATCCTGAAAAGTCAACTCATTTTTCCTGAACTAAGCCAGCACTCCCTGCTGAGTAGCCAATGGTACCCACTGTGGTTATGGTCTTTTCTCCAGTGTTCTCCTACCTCAAATATTCAGGTCACCCAAGTCCAAGGCTTTGCTCCTAAGACTATCCCTGCATTACGCAATCGTGTCAGGCAAGACCAAGAGGATCAGCTGCACTATCCTAGCTCCCCGCATCTGGTCCCTAGGATACTGAGCATTCCCAAGGTCTTTGGGGTAAACCTCCATCTCGCTCCTCAGCCTCAAGTTCTGCACATATGAACTGGGCAAAATCATTCCTGTCTCACAAGGCTAGTTGGTGAAATCAAGCCTAAGGAAGCATGAAGTCAGTACCTGATTCTGAAGTGACAGTACATGAGTAATGTTATGAAACCTGGGAAAGAACCGTTCTTACAGGTTAGTAAACCCTTTTCTTTACAGACAAGTCAATTTAGCTTCAAATTCATTGCAACAGAAATAATCACTGTAGGCCTGTGATCTAAGCCTAATGCCAAATGTTTAATAAATCATACTGAAGCATTATAGCCACCTGTGAGAACTCCTTTTCAGAGAAGAGTCAAGTTCAACCATCTGTTCCAGATACAATCACAGAATGTATGCCACATCCAGGAAGCAACTCCGAGCACATGTATCTATCGTGTGGAAAGGGCGCAATAAAGCCTTTCTGCGTAATTAATATGCACTAATAAAATTAATTTTTAAAAATAATCACTTGTTCCAAGATGCACAGCAGGAGCACTGGGGATCTAGTATCTGAACTCAGCTGAATTAAATGCAGAACTCGTGCCTTCTGCTACTGTTTCCAGGATCCCAGAGAAAGAAAAGGGAGCGTTCTCTACAGTCCAGAGATGCATGCAGTTCCAGCAGGCTGGGCCAACCCAATCTAAAAAACCAAAGTGCAGGAAAGGCACCCACTGGGTTCAACCGGGTAGCTCAGCCCAAACTGGACCTTCTTATAATAGGGTTTAATGATTTAACAGCATAAGCTATTCACTGGCATGAGGCAGGTGACTTCCTGACACTAGGATTTTCAGCCAGTTATTATGTGACCTTTCTGTGCCTGGGATCCTTTACATGGAGCTTGGAGATGGTACAGGCACCACCACCCTGCCGTGAGACCGTGAGGGTTAAAGCAAAAAGCAGGTGATAATTAGTCTCTTTGACAATCATCAGCTGGTCCCTTCCTCGCTAACCTATATCACCTCTCAGCTTGTTACCTGCCTCTCCCTTATCTGAGGAGACCAGTCCACTAATTCATCAGACCACAAACGCTTACAGAACATCTAGTTGGGGTAGCTGGGAAAACAGCAACGCGTAAGAAAAGTTTCGAAACAAAACAAAACAAAATAACGAAAAGTTCTCTCTCACAGGGCTCACATTCTTCTACTTGTTAAGGGGAAAAGGGAGACACACAATAAACAAGATAATGTAAAGTTGTGTTCTAAGTTATTATAAAGCAGAAAAGATCCAATCAGCAATCACTGGAGAGAAGCAGCCAGTCAAATCATCAGGGAAGGGTCTTTCCAAAGAATTAACACTGAATCTGAGAGTCAATGAAGATGGAGAGCAGACAGGGGTCAAAGGGAACCCTACTTCCAAAGAAATAAGCTCGTGGTCCAATAAAGGACAAGCTCAACCACAGCACCACCACGGCAGCGCAGCCACTGGGCTATGCATCAGTTTCACCTAGACCACAAACATTCTGAGGGTAAGGATATCTCTCATTCTCCCTCCATCTCCCTCTCTCTCCCTCTTTCTCCTCCCCACCTCTCCACTCCATCATAATTATTAATACACTAACCTACTCATTATTCCTCTAAATACTGTGTTTATGATAAAATATTTTCTTTGTAGAACTTTGTAGCAGGGGGCACATGCAGTAAGCATTCAGAAAGTTATCTGACAAAAGAATGCTACTTGGTTGGCTTTCTGTTGTGGAGCTGTGTGATCTGCTAAGCCTTGGGCTTTCTACAGCCCCATCCATCCTTCCTCCTCTGCCTAACTGATCAGCATTATCACTTGCTCCTGACTGCCTCTCCCTTCTTCACAGCACATTGTTTGACAGGCATCCATTCTCCACTGGAATGCCAGTCCCATCACCCCACCTTCGGCGAATTAACTCCTGATATTAATTTCCAAATCAGCATAATGATCACATTTGTTTAACTGTTAACAGGCAAAACTTTTCCAACAAGTGAAAGAATGTGTCACACGGAGGAGGATTCCAGACAGAGTAGTAAAGAGAGCTGAAGGACAAGCAATCCAGGGTACTGTGTCCTTTCTGTTCCACCTCCCTGTGGACAGATCTCAGCAACTTTCTAGGCTTGGTGCCTGCAGAACCTAGCCAGAGAACAAGGGTGACACGGCTCTGGCTACCCTGGGCCTGTGCACTTAAAACACTTTCCCATACAAGCAGTGCTTTGTTTACAGTGAACAAATCCGATCTGGTACAGGAGCTATCAGTCACAGGCCATCGACGTGCAGAAGGTCAAAAGCTTAGCGCCTGAATTATGGAAAATCCAGCATCCTCTTTAGCAGCAGGCATTGTAGCTTTTCTTTGTTTTTGTTTTTGTTGTTGTTGTTTGGGATTTTTTTGTTTAGTTGGTTTTGATTGGATGGTTGATTTCTGATTTTAAAAAAAATGGGAAAAGAAAAAAAGCCACACTATTTATTCCCCAGGGGAGTAGGTAGACACGGGTAAGCCAAGGCTTGCAGCAGTCTTCTGGCTTGATCTAGCTGGTATAAATGTATCTATAGCCTTTAGCCCCTTACTTTTAAAATCCATGTATAGCTGGACATCGTGGTCCACACCTTTGATCTCAGGACTCCAGAGGCAGAGGCAGGCTGTTCTGTCTGTTCCGGCCAGATCAGTGTTCAAAGCCAGCCCTGTCTACATATTGAGTTCCAGGACAGCCAGAGCTACACAGTGAGACCATTTCAAACAAGCAAATAAACAAAAAACAAAACAAAACAAAAGACCATGCATCCATCTGTCTCCATGCCAGAAGGAGCGCGGTGCTGAGCTGTTCCTCCTTCCTGAAGTGGCCGGCAGCAGAGGCACAGGTGTAAGTGGTTTCCTTGGACAATGCACAGCCCTCTGGGCTTCAAAGAGAACCACACAGCAGAAACCCCAGAGTTAGACCTGAAAGGCAGTGTCTCCTATATCTGTGCATCCTTTAAGACACAAGCTTCCCTGAACTTCACAAGGCTTCATGAGACAGAAATGCCCCAAAAGGCAGCTGTACTCTACGAAGTCATTACTACCTCAACTAAAATTAGCGATTGCCTCTGCACAATGGACCAGGTATGACCCTCAGCATCACAAAAGGGGGGATGTGGTGGATCTGGCCTGTAATTTCTGGAGATAGAGGGTGGATGAATAAGTTCAAGGCCAGCCTGGAATACATGAGACTCTGTCTCAAAAGGGAGAGAGGGAGAGGGAGAGGGAGAGGGAGAGGGAGAGGGAGAGGGAGAGGGAGGGAGGGAGAGAGAACTATTTAACTATTTAAAATTCAGTAGCTCCCAACATTTCCCATAAGATTCAACAGAGACAAATGGGCTCCTGGGCATTCATCATGGCCATTCGTTGCTGGGTCACGCCACCAGGTTTCATGGCATCTGCACACCTGAAGGGCTAGCTGGAGTTATGTACCAGGAAGTGTAGCTGGGCATGGCTGTGTATGTCTGTAACAGACACTCAGGAGGTTAAAGCAGGATTGCCTCAAGGTCAAAGGCAACTGGAGCTATACAACAAGACCCTATCTATCTGGTCAAAGGCAACTGGAGCTATACAACAAGACCCTATCTGGTCAAAGGCAACTGGAGTTATACAACAAGACCCTATCTATCTGGTCAAAGGCAACTGGAGCTATACAACAAGACCCTATCTCAACAAACTAAGAGAAGGTCGGAGGGGAGCTAAAAGAGCTGTTAGGCTTCTAGTGAATTGCTAACTATACCCTCAGAAACTGGGAGGCTATCCTGAGTTCTGACTTCTCATAGCAATGTAGGACACAGAATTCAGAGTCCTGGGACTTAGACCCAGTCGTTTCCTGTTATAACAGCTGGATAATTCTGTGCAAGTCATGTCACCACTAAGCTCTTAAGAACTCACTGGACCTTAGACGTCTGCTTGTCAGCCCTCACTCCCACCTCAGGGCCTTTGCACTTGCTGTCTTACCACCCCTTCCCATCCCATCTAACTCCTTTTCAGTACAGAGTTCAAGTAGGGCAGTACTGAACATGTGCGAGCATGTTGTATAATTTTATTTACACGGCAAACAAAAAAGAATTGGCATGGAAAGGGGGGGGGAGACTGTTCCTTCTTAGGAGCACAGGTGGTGGTGGAAGCACTAAAGGATTGAAGCTGCTGTTAAATCACACCTTAGACATCTGGAGACCTGGCTGCTTTCACATACAAGCTTACCCAACTGCTCACTGACGCCAATATGGTCACCTTGACAGGATCTACGATCACCTGGGAGAGCAATCTCTGTGCACACCTGTGAGGGCATTGCTAAATTAAGTTAACTGAGGTGGGAAGGACACACACACACACACACACACACACACCCAATGCAGGTGGCACCTGTCCCTGGACTGGAGCACAGCATTCAGCTCAGCACTTCCTGACTGTGGATACAATGTAACCAGTTGCCAGAAGCTACTGAGGCCTTGCCCTCCCTGCCAGGATAGACTATACAAAGATATACTATACTCAATCTGTGAGCCAAAATGATGCCCGCCCTCCTTAAACTGCTTTTTTTGGATTTGTTGCTACAGTAATGAGAAGAGTAACCAATGTACACACTTTTCAATGTGCATTATGTTTGGTTTTGGGTTTGGTTTTTTAATTAAAAAAATTAAATATAGACCAGGCACATACCTTTAATGCCAGTATTTGGAAGTCAGACGCAAGCAGGTCCCTGTGAGTTCTAAGCCAGTCTGATCAACATAGGCCAGCCAAGACTACACAGTGAGACCCAGTCTCAAAATAGAAAAAAGTTAAACCTCAATAAAACCACCCTATGGAACGGGTTTTCTAGGCTTTCATGTGCCTGCCTGTGAAGCTATTTACTCCGAATTTCGTGGCCCTGGTGGACTTCATTATGGCTTCATCAGTACTTGCAATCATCTTTCCAATTGTATCATCTATAATCTTTCCCTTTCCTGCCTACAAAAAAGTAAAGGACCAAGTGGTCATGGGTCCTGCCTGCCTTACCCATCGCCCCAAGTCCCAGGGCCTGGAGCAGTCCTCCATGACGACAGTGGCCAAAGACAGCCCTACAAAGGATACAATATCAGGCCAAAGTCAAAACAGTGAAGCCAGAGGCAGAAGTTTAAAATAAAAAGAGAAACTTCAATGACTTTAAGCATGAAAAATGTGTCAAATGTTAACACTAACCCAGGGAGGGGATGTTATTCTGTGGATATTTTTGTGAAACAAGCTAGAGTTGCTTCTAAAAGCAGAAAGTGGGTCTTTTATCTTGGCCGGTCCACCTGGTTTGTTTTGGTTTTTTTTTCCCACAAGGCCTGGTACAAAATAGGTCTAGGCTGACGGTGCCAACAGATTCCTAAAATACTTGAAGATTCCTAAGTTTGGTGGGAAAAATGAACCACACTTAACTGTAGTTTCCACTATGATCCAGGAAGTTAACAGAGGCACAGCAAAAGAATGGCATAGAGCTGGTACTAAGAAATCGTTCCTTAAAGTCACAGGCAGTATGCACCTACTTCCATTATCAACTCCAAGATGTTCCCATAAGAAATGTGTCAGTAGCACTAGTGACTTGCTTACAGTTTCTACTGGTGTGCAGATCTACTTACACAGGGAAGGGGCATTCACCAGACTGTACCCTGGTAGCATGGGAACATGAAGTAAACCTTTACTTGTCACCTCAAACTCTCTGTAACCCCAACAGGTCAGTGAACATCTCAGTGCTGGACTTTTCTACATAAGACCACTGGTCCACGAGCACAGTTCTGGTCTTAGACATGTTATAATGTGTAGTTATTGCTCTTGCAGAGGATCCAGGTTCAGTCCTGGCTGATGGAATAGTTCACAACCATCAGTAACTCAAGTTCCAGGAGATACCGGACAGTCTTCTGACCTTCACGGGTCTAGGGTTAGACAGTAAGACCCAAACAAAATCTAATCATCTCGTGAGTGTGTGTATACACACACACACACACACACACACACACACACACACACACGAAAGAGAGAAAGAAAGAGAGAGAGAGACCTGTTGTGGTGGTCAGAGGCCAGAGCAAGCTGTCCTGGAAGTCACCTGTGTCTTTCTAGCACTATCTACCTTACTTCCCTGACAGGGTCTCTCTCACTGAAGTGGAACCTCACCAATTCCCCTAGGCTGGCTGGTCAGCAAGCTCTTCCTCGAAGTGCAGGGTCACAAGCTCACATGGGCTTGCCTGGCTTTTTACATGGATGCCTGGAATTCTAACTTAAGACTCTCATGCCTGCAAAGCGAGTGTTCTTCCTGAGCCATCTGTGAGTTCTGTCATCTTCTAAGCCTGATGGTCCCAGAACAATAAGTCACATACAAGTATGTAATCAATGAACATTGCCCATTGTAGGTAGCAGGTCTCACCCAGTCTGCTTACCAGCCAGGTTTTCCCAAGTATGACAAGATTTCCACGACTTGGATAGGGAAGATGACAACATCTGTCAGCTGAACATTCTGTTTCAGGTTTCTCCAAACAATCATTTCTTACTCTTCATTTTTGAATGCCCTGGCCTCCATGTTTCTCATCAATTTCTAATCTACTGCAACAGCACCCCAGCTCTTGCCTTTCATAACACTTAAAGAGTGAGCAGGACGTAGATCGCCTGGAGATCTCCCCTCACTCTATTATAGCAGGTATCTGTGATTTCAATTAGACAAACTGCCACCCTCTCCTTTACCCACCATACTGTCAAGTGCCCGTTAAGGATATTACAGTAATAAGTATTAGCACCTCTTAAATTCCCATTAACAATAACAGAGAAATGGAATGTCAGGGAATGAAAAGAAAAAGAAACCTTCACAGATGTCATAATTAAACAAAGGGTATAATAACTCCAAAAAAAAATAATCATTAGTAAGTTATTTTCTTTTCGTTTTCGTGGTGCCCTATGCATGCCTTGGTTAAAAGGTAGTGATTTGCCTCTCATTGAACTGGAAAGTTTTTCTTTGGGGGGGTTGGGGGTGTGGGGGGAAGGGATAAACTAGAGAAAGTAGGAAGACCAGGAGTTGGATGACTTCTCCAAGTGTCAATGCAAACTCACAATTTCCCTTCCAAAGGCCTCAGGCTACTGAGAAGCTTGCAAATGGAAGAAGGTGGTATATTCCACAGCAGAGCAACCGGAAGGAAGGAGCTACTTTAAGTTATTAGTACGACACTAATAACTTAAGTCTCCAGAAGGCATGGTCAAAGTGGGCAGGCCATTCATAGAAGAGGACTCGACTCCCACTTTCTTCCTGGACCCCTGCAGGTCCCCACAGACAAGCACACGGGGGGCATAAGCGACACCCCGCGGGGTTGACTCGGGCAGGTGAGCTGCCTCCTCGGGAGCCTGTGGAGCGAGCACGTGGCCTGCCGGGCGAGTTCAGGCTTAGAGCCGCCCCCGGGCTGAGCCAGTAAGCGACTGGCAAACGTCTGCGTTCCAACTAAAAGTGCGCCGCCGAACTTTTCGGAACTCGCCCCCAGCGCGGGCTTCCAGTGCCCGGCAAGGCTGAGGGGAGCCGTTAGAACGACCCGGGTCGTGGGGTGTGCATTCTGACCCCCACGATCGCCAACACCGGAGGTGGGCCGGGTCCACCCGGCAGCTCGGACGCCGAACCGCCCGCCGCGCCGCGGGGAGCAAGGGTCGCCAGGGATCGCGCGGGCCGAAGAGGCCGCGGAGCATGGGGCACCAAAGCGGGTGGCTCGCTTGGTCCCGGCCGCGCTCACCTGGGACCTGACCGCCAGGAGCCGCGGCCGTAGCGCTCGCTCTCGCAGAAGCTTCCCGGCCTGCGCCGCGACGGCCACCGGGGACGCCATCTTAACCAGGAACCTGCAGAGAGGCCGCGAGAGGGAGGGAGGGGGCGGAGGAGGGAGCAGGCGGGGGCCGAGGCCACCGGAGGGGGCGGGGCGGGAAGGGGAGGGAGAGGGGGCCGGAGGAAAGCGGGTGCGGACGAGAGCGGCGACAGAGAATTGGGGAAAGGAAAGGAAGGGGAGAGGTGGGGTGGGGGGAATGGAAAGACCCACCCACCCACTACCCACCATGTTACCCCTATCCCCACCACCTTCACCATCCCACCCCAAGGCCATGTGGCTTCCCAGAGCTTACTGCATCTTGCCTGGCACCCCGGGGACACTGACTTAAACTGGCCCTGGGAGTGGCAGATCAGACATTGATACTTGCAGTGAGGGCTGCAAGATCTGGCCCTGGGAACGGATACCACCATCAGAGGACACAACTTGGAGAGAATAATGTTCCTAGGGAAGGAATTAGGACCAGTGTTGCCCTCAGTTCCTGGGCCATGTGGGGCTGGTGAAGATTGTTGAACCCTGTGTGTGTGTGTGTGTGTGTGTGTTGTTTATCTCCAGGGGCCAGGAAGCCATCTGTGACTTGCCCTATCTCCACCATATTCTCTAGAGACAAAAGTCTCTCAACTTAGAACTAGAATGTTAGGCAGCAAGCCCCAGTGATCTTGCCTATGCATGGAACAGTACTAGAGTTACAACGGAATGGCTGCAACAGGCTTGCTACATGGGTGCTAGGGTCCAGTACTCATGCTTGCACAGCAAGCCCTCAGACCCACTGAGCCATCTTGTTTTTCCAAGATGAAGTGTCTGCTGATGATTACAGTTTGAATCTACAGTGGCTCCCTAAATGTATCCGATCTTGTCAGAACCTATGGAATTTTATGACTCCACTCTTCACCTCTTCCCGAGTCTTTTTATTCATTTGTATCAATGGATTGGAGCAATTATCTGAGGAGGTGGGGAATGAGGTAAGCTACTTTTTTTGAAATTGGTTTAGCTGTAGACATCTGCATTGAGGGAGGGAGGTCTTACAAGAGAGTTAGAATGCCAGCAATATCAGGCTAAACAGGATAAGGACTTGGGTCATCAGTCCAAAGAGAGAAAGGAGACATGGCTAGCAGGCTGCCTGAGGGGAGAAGCTTCTGGGAAGGTCCTTCTCTCTGGGATAATTATTCTTCCCATCTCTTTATCACTTCTGATAAGAGGCTTGAGTCTTGTTCCCTCGTTATTGACAAACCCACCTGAATAAATGCTTGAGGACATTTGAACAGTCATTTCTCCAACCTAAGACAAGAGTTTCCATCCCATCCCTCATAACCTTTGCTGAGCTGGTCCTCAGTGATCTCCAGGCTGAGCTACCTAAAACAGAAGCCAGTCATTCATATATAACCATATATGCAACTGCTTCTGGCTGCCATTCGATTCTCACTGGGACTCTGAGAAGGAGTTCCTATAGTCCCATATAGTCTTACATGGTCCTATCTAGTCCTATATAATCCTACATAGTCCTACTGTGCCCAGAGAGACCTGAGCAGCTGAGAGTTCCTCACCTCACGGCCTTTACACAACTCTCCATAGCTCTTAGTGCTCCCAAAGTCATACAGGTGGGGACCGGACTCCCCGGAAGCTGAAGTATCACCACTCTGCTTCACACCATCCTCTTGGCCTGAGTGGATCTGAGTTTCCATCTCATCCTTCACCATAACCATAACCTTCACCAGTTTACTGAACAGGAGCAGAGTCCATTACCACGTGAGTACCTAATGAGCAAGGCCAGTAGAAAAAGGGCATGCAAACAAGGTTTATTGAAAAGAAAAAAAAACCTCTAGCTGGAGCTGGGAGGGAACTCAAGAGTCAGTTGCCAAATAGCTCTTGGTCAAAAGTTCTTTTGTGTTCTGGAAACAGACCAATTTGGTCGCACCATATGTAAAGTAGACATCCAGTTGGAATGAACCTGACTGACTAATTTGGCTGTACATAGGGACACTCTGCTTGCAGGACTGAATAGAAGAGCACAGACTCTGAGAAGCAGCCTATCATCAAGATATTGGGGGGGGGGGGGAGCCCACCAACAAGCTCCAGGCTGGAGGAAGGACCAGAATGTAAAAAGAACAAAGGCTGATGGGTAGCTAAAATCCAGATAAGTCAAAACTCCCTGGACTTTTGCTGGTTACTTCACTGTGAGACTTCAATATTTTCAAATATGACTACTAGTCCCACCAGGACATAAGTAAAACCTTGCTGTTTTTCCTGGGGATGTAATACTATGGAATGGGGTTCCCTTGCTTCTGATTTCTGCCATTCTCCTTACTAGATCACAGGGAGGATGAATCAAAGATGCATTTTTTTGTTGTTGTTTTGTTTTGTTTTTTTCGAGACAGGGTTTCTCTGTGTAGCCCTGGCTGTCCTGGAACTCACTCTGTAGACCAGGCTGGCCTCGAACTCAGAAATCCTCCTGCCTCTGCCTCCCAAGTGCTGGGATTAAAGGCGTGCGCCACCACTGCCCGGCTTCAAAGATGCGTTTTTAATGGAGAATTAGGATGTGGCTCAGTAGATAGAACACTTGTCTAGCAAGGATTGAAGTTCTGGACTTAATGCTCAGCACTGCGTAAAACCTGTAATCCCAGAGCCTGAGAGATAAAGGCAGAAGAATCAGAAGTTTAAGGTCATTCATTGCTAGTGGAAAGTTTAAGGCTAGCCTGGGATACAAGAGACCCTGTATCCAAAAGTGAACCAACAAAAGCATTTTTGTTAATATTTGTAAAACGAATGCTTAAACTTTGCGAGAGTTTTGAACATGCTGCCAGAATTACCAACAGCCAATTCAACCACACATTGCTAAGCTAGGAACTTGGGGAGAAAAGGCACAGGGCATATAGCTGAGAGTTGGAGTGTATATTAGCTTCTTTTCTGTTGCTGGGATAAAATACCACAACTAAAAGCAACATAAGTGTACTGGCTGGTTTTGTGTGTCAACTTAACACAAGCTGGAGTTATCACAGAGAAAGGAGTTTCAGTTGAGGAAATGCCTCCATGAGATCCAACAGCAAGGCATTTTCTCATTACTGATCAAGGGGGGAAGGCCCCTTGTGGGTGGTACAATCCCTGGGCTGGTAGTCCTGGGTTCTATAAGAGAGCAAACTGAGCAAGCCAGGGGAAGCAAGCCAGTAAGTCCCTCCATGGCCTCTGCATCAGCTCTTGCTTCCTGACTTGCTTGAATTCCGGTCCTGACTTCCTTTAGTGATGAACAGCAGCATGGAAAAGCTGAAATAAACCCTTTCCTCCCCAGCTTGCTTTTTGGTCATGATGTTTTGTGCAGGAATAGAAACCTTGACTAAGACAATAAGGAAGAAAGAGTTTATTTTGGCTTATGCCTCCAGAGGGTTAAAGTCCATAATTGTGGGGAACATGATATTTGCATGAGCAGGAGGCTGTTTCATCCACACAGAAGGCTGGGGGCGGGGCAGGAAATAGAGGGAGGCTATAAAAACCCAAGCCCACCCTTAGTAAAGAAATTCCCTCCAGCAATGCAGCACCTCCTAAAGATTCCACGGCCTCCCTATGCAGCACCCCCACCAGGAGACCAAGTGCCCAAACACATGTGCCTATGGGAGGCATGTCTGTTTCAAACCTCCACAGGATATTTACCCAGCATGCTTTGGTGCTCTGTATTCAATCCATAGCACCACAATAAATAAGACTATATTTCTGTGTGTTTGCTTTTGGGTTGGTGGAGATAGAGAGCAGGATTGAGCCAGAGCATAGTGAATTCTAGGCTACTTTCCACTGAGTGCTTTGTAAAGATAAATAAGACCCTCAGGACAGCCAGTGATAGAACAGTACTTCTCTAACAAATGAAACAAGAACAAAACAAAAGGTGCTCTCCCAGAAAGGAATATTGGAGATGGGAGGGAAGCATTCTGATTGGTGTGTTTATGCTCTAGGAACTTGGTGAACTGGTCCACCATCCACTGGCTCGTAGCTGAGGGTTTGTAGGCAGGATGGTGGCCTTACTTATGTGAGTCCAGTTTCAGTTGGAAGACTGGCCCTCATCTATGGGACTCCATTTACCAGCAGTTCCTCTGTACCTTTATCCACATTCTCCCAGATCACCATCTAGGCCACAAGGGGTGGCAGAAGGAAGAAACTAACCTTTCTTAGGGTATGTACAAATGTGTGATGTAATGGACCAGGCTCACTGAGTGCCTTCTAGAGACTTCTCCATGTTTTCTTTCACCTTTTCTTTTTTTCTCAGTAGGAAGCTCTTGAAAGTTAGGAACCTGGATTCTACCACAGAATGCTGTCCATGCCTACATGTGTACTTGGACAAACACTGACCTCTCATAGAGTTGAGGTTAGTCTTGTAAATTTGTGACCTGAAAAACAAAGCAGTGTGACAGAGGAGTAGAGTAAAGAAAGTCATTAAGGCTGACATGAAAGCCATTTGGCAGAAGGACTAGAAAACCCTCCTCCACTTGGCAGACAAGAGCATGCACAGAGGAAGTGCATGCTGTGCAAAGATGTCCCACCCTCCTGCATGGTGCCACCAACCCTTTGACTTTTTTCTGACTCTTGCCTACTTCTATTCTCAGAAGTGATATTGTCTCTTAATAAACTAGCTCTGCTTCTACCACCATCAGTGTGCACCTGATGCAATTCCTCATTCTGGAACACAAGAACCTGGAAGTCCCAGCAGCTGCCTTCTGGATCCCAATCTAAAAGTGTGGAACTGTCAATCCGGAAGTAAAATGTCTGCCCCTCATAAGAATTTGAACTTAAAGGAGGAGCACCAGACACTTTCCTTCCTCCCTCCTTCCTTCCATCCTTCCTTCCTTCCTCTCCTCCAGCTTTTTTCATTTCTGTAAAGTCCTGAGACAGGATCCAGGTATGGAAAGTGTGGGTGAGGGGCAAGGGCTGGATCAGTGTGAGCTCCGGCCTTAGCCTAGGGATATCAGATCCAACCTTCTTTGCTATCTTGTCACATAGTCAAAGGAATAAGGAGAGTCAAGAGTGCATCTTCTCCCCGCCTTGATGTGGGCCAGGCTCATGCCAGGGAGCATGTTTTGTGCAAGCATGTTTGTTTTGTGCAAGAATAGAAACCCTGACTAAGACAGGGGATTAGCGACTATCTGCTTGGCCGACAAATCTCTGTCATGTGCTTGAGATCCAAGAGGCTGGTGTTTCCCAGGCTTCATTACTTGCCTAAGGGGTCTTTTTGTGTGGGTTGGTTTCTTCAGTTTTTAAGAACCATGAGCTTTGGTTTCCCCAAGTTACGGAGACACCTTACCCAAGCTGAGAGTTCACAGTGGAGCGTTCCTCATAAACTTTGCCCACATCCGAAGTATTAAATTTCAAAACCACCACCAATTTTGCAGTTAGAACCCCCTGCCTACACTTCCTTATTCATTTAACCACTCTGAAAAGGAAAATAAAAACATCAGTGAGCCTACAGCCTTCCCCTTCATCTCAGCCGCCTATGCTAACGGCGCAATAATGTGCTCATTTTCATATTCCCGCTGATTACTCCAGGGGCCCCACTTTTCCAAAGACACATGTCACGAAGCATTGCCAAGGGTTACTGCACCCAGCACTGGCAGTGCTTGTTTGCCATTACCGTTTTATTTAAGCATAAAAGCCATTTGACAAATATAAACTCATTATCACCAGCAGAGCTGGGTACAATTTTTAAAGACCCAACCCTGATTTTCGTCACTTATCTGAGTCCACACTGCGATGTGTCAGGAAAAAAGGTCTCTGTTACAGTACTGAGAGAACGGACAGCCACGCGCTTTATTTGGTTCTTTTTTTCACTCCCGGTTCCCCCTCACACAGTCCCTCCTCCCAGACCCCCTCCCTTTCTTCTCTGAGAGAGAACACACACACACACACACACACACACACACACACACACACCAAGTCTCTCCAGGGCTAGGTGCATCCTCTCCCACTGAGGCCAAATGAGGCAGCCCAGTTTAGGGGAACAGATTCCACAGACAGGTAGCTTTAGGAACACCCCTCCCCCCCCCCAATCCCCATGCTAAGGAATTTGCATGAAGACTGAGCTGCATATCTGCTACATATGTGGGAGGAGGGGCTAGGTCCAGCCCACGCATGCTCTGAGAACCCCCAAGGGTCCAGGTTAGTTGACTCTGTTGGTCTTCCTGTGGAGTGTTCCTGTTCCCTCCTAGTCCCTTGATCACCCCAAACTCTTCCATAAGACTCCCTGAGCTCTATTACCTGTTTGGCTGTGAGCATCTGTTTCAGTCAAGTGCTGGGTAGAGCCTCTCAGGGACAGTTATGCTAGGCTCCTGTCTGGTTGTCCTGGGTGGTAGCAGGCCTCCCAGTAGGCAGGCAAAGCTGAGGCCCTGGGTGTACAGTGCAGATTCTTGATTGCAGGTAGAGGTGTGGACCTAAAGGGAAGATGGAGCCCAGAAAGTACATGTCAGTCCTCTGGGCTGCTGGGCTTGCCAGGATGGTTATTTCTTTCTCAATGGGTAACAGATTTCTTGAATTCATAGATAGGCAATGGCATTGTTGCTTTTTGTGATGGCTACTTTAACCAAGGCTTTACTCTTGTCATTTGCCAATGACACAAAAAAAGCTTCCTTCATGGTAATGATTTTTTTCCCCCCATTCAATATTGTATTGAAATGATTAATTCTGGGGGTTTAAGGGTATTGCTCAGTGGTAGATCATTCACTTAGAATGAATAGGGCTCTAAATTTGATCCCTGGCATTGGGAAGGAAGAAAGGTCAGTTTTGATGCTATTACCTAGCAGTTTAATTAGATTAGACAGTGCATAGATGGGAGAAAAATACTAAGTGTCCTGTCTTTCGTAACTGCTATGAGCTCAAGAGAAACTAATAATGTGTCCTAGACACAAGTTACAGAGTAAGGAGAAAAAGCAAAGAGCATCACTTCCTATAGGAGCTACAGCAGAGGACAGGGATAGCAAAAGGCTGGAATTGGGGGACAGGGAAGAATAGGGTAGTGGTGTCCTGTCCAGGACTGTGGAGATCAATGAAGAAGGTGGTGGAATCTGGTGCTGAATGTTTCCACAGAGGGCTGTGGGGGGGCAGGGACAAAGCAGAAAGTGGCACCTGGTAGAATGTGGGAGAGGAGCTCCTGTCAGAAACAAGATCTACGTTCCCATGGTAGTTGGAGCTCTCTAAACTCAACATCTTCACTGTTGATTAAAGCTGACACCTTAAATTGCTAAACTAAGAATTAAAGAAGCATTCCACTACAACACCACACTTCAGTGGATAGATGCAGTGTTGATTTTATCTGATGCTGTTATTCTGGAGAGCTGATGCAAAGAATGAACTGTACCATGAGGTGGCCTCTCTTGACTCCACACAGCTGGAAGGTTTTGGTGTTGGGATTGAACCCATGGTGTTGCAAGTTGGTTGTGATTTTAAACAAATTATTTACTCAAGACATACTAAAAAACTAAGAGAAATGTGAAGCTGGATATCGTAATAACTGGCTATACCTCAAGGATGATCATATTATATAGTCAATATAAAATTATTAGTAGTATATAACTATATGTATTTGGAGACTGTATCTTTAAGACCCACTCTCTATTTTAATCTTCCTACACAGACCAGATTGGAGCAGATGTATCCCATACTTAAGAGAATGCCTGCCCTGAGCTCTGATGTTATGCCTCCCTGAACTCAGGCAAGAAAAACCAGAACTTCTCTTTTTATTTTAGTCATAAGGGAATACTGTTATAACCTGTCTTAGTTTGAAGACACTTGGCCCAAGAAGTGGCACTCCTAGGAGATACGGCCTTGTTGGAGTAGGTGTGGCCTTGTGGAAGGAAGTGTGTCACCTTGGGGGTGGGCTTTCAGACCATCCTCCTAGCTGCCTGGACAGTCTTCTTTTGACTGCCTTTGGATCAAAATGTAGAACTCTTGGCTCCTTCTCTAGCACTATGCCTGCCTGGATGCTGCCATGTGTCTTGCCATGATGACAATGGACTGAACCTCTAAACCTGTAAGCCAGCCCCAATTAAATGTTGTCCCTTATAGGAGTTGCCTTGGTCATGGAGTCTCCTCTCAGCAATGGAAACCCTAACTAAGTTATAACCTATAATATTTGGACACACAGAGATGGAGGGAGAGTACCCTGAGAGATATCAAAGAGCTTCTGGTAGGACTCATCCTAAGGCCGACCACTGTGCCCCAAGTGCTGCTGGCAGATGCCAACATCCTTTCTGGAGATTATATCTTATGGCAGGGGCCTGTCTCTTCAGCGGTGAGTAAAGCCTTGACTTTCAAACTAAAGGCAAACTTTCATGCTTTCAATGTATCTTTGGACTTAATAGTCAGGCTGGAAAAAACATTTCACCTATGGCGTGCTGTACTATGGGTACCATGTGAGTTTAAACAGAAGTGATGAACATGAATTTGTACCACACATGTAACTTTATAGGAAACTGAAGTCAGAGCTTATGGGGCATCCACTGTTGCCAGTCTACTTGCAATCAACATTCATTGAATCTGGGCATCCTGCCAATAGTGGATGCATTAGCTATATATCTTGGGAACATCAGCCACCCCCAAATCTTTTAGCTTATAACTTAGATGGTTAGCAATATATGCTGAGCTCAGCTGGCCTTGTTTAGGTGTGTGTGTTCATGTAGCTAATGTCTGACAGAGGGGCTGAGCTCCAGATGGCTGGCTGGCTGTTAGCAGGAACATCTCTGATTCCCTCCTTAGTGATATCCTCCAGCAGGGAGAATGTGCACCTGTCCTCATGGAGATCTCCCAGTATTTGTGCCTTCTGTGGTGCTCTCCATAAGTCTCCACCATAGAATTAGCAGGTCACAGGGTTACAGAAGCAGCAACAGAATCACATGTGTCCGCTGAAAGGAGACAGAGCCTGATTGGTGGCTCTTAAGCTTAGCTGTGCATCCTCACTCTTGACAGCTCTCCAAAGCTTCCAGTTTCATGGGTGTGTTTGAAGTTCATTTTGTAGAGCAGCTTTCCCTCCTTCCCCCCATATAGTTGCTGTTGTGGGTCATAGAGTTAGGGCGTCCGTGTGGATAGAAAAAATGGCAGCCCCCCCCCCCCCCCCCCCCGGTTCTCCTGTCTCGTTACATACTCACCACACCTCCAGCATCCTCTCTAACTCACCCCAGGCCCTCTAAAATCCAGTTATATTCCATAACAGGAAGCCATGTGCAGCAAGGCTCAAAGAGAAATCTCTACTTGGTCCCTTCCCTGCTCTTTGCTGGGCTGAGGATCTCTTGTCCCTTACAGTACGCCTATTCCTGTAAGATTTCATTATCACTAACAAAGGGGCATGTTTTCTTCACTGTTAGATCTCTGTCTCTGTCCATGTCTTTACATTGCTGATCATACATGTCTTCCAAATGTCTTAATATACTGTCAAACTAAGTTTCACATTAAATATTTATTGAGGAAGGCAATATAAACACTTCTACATGGAAGTTAATAGCCACTTGTATCCACTAAGCACTTGAAATGTAGCTACAACAATTGGGTAAATGAGTGCTTTATTAGATAAGTTTCATTATCTTCCTACGGCCCTGTCCCTGGAACTGGAGATTGAACCTAAGTCCTCAGGCATGCTAAGCAAATGTTCTACCACTTACCTATAGCTCCAGTCATCTTTTGACTCTTTGTAGTGAGAATTTTGGTTTCTTTTAAAACCCAGGAACGTTATGGGAATATGTTTTTGTTTTAATCCCAGGTGTGGGATATGGCGCTGCTTCAGACTGTCCACAGCTGCTATGATCTGTTTTGTGTGGTAGGAGGGGTGTGATTTTTATCAGCTGCAGATAATTTATGTTTGAAATTCTGGGGACTCTCAAAGGGTATAAATTCAAGAACCCCAAGAGTGCTTGTGGAGGCTGTTTGTCAAATGGGCATGAGCAAAGAGACAACAAGAAATTGGATACCCTGACAGTGAAGATTGGAGTTTCCCCAAGGAACTCAATGCCCCTAATCAGCAGAAAGTTGTCTAAATAGTCTACACCCCTTTCCTCCCTAACCTTCTTTCTCACCTGCCTAGTGTTGGGAGATCAGTAAGGATTTGGGTGGAGAAGGATAGTGACCAATACAGCAGTCAAAAAGTACATCTACAACTCTTATTTTGAAATGGGTGTCTTATGAAGTTGCCTAAGCAAACCTTAAGCTTAGCATCTTCCTGCCTCGGCTTTCTAATTAATTGAGATTATAGGATTACCCCATTAGTCCTGGCTCTCAGTAAATTTTGAACAGCCACTTATAGCTAGTGACGACCTTGTCAGCCAATGGAAGCCGAGGCTGTCTAATTTGGATATACAATTCTACATTATTACACTGTTTTCTTCATTGGTTTTCTGTGATGCTTAAGACAAGGCTTGGAATATTTAGGAGCTGAGGAACTGATCTCCAATAGATGGTAAAGGAATGGAAACCCACATAAGAAAGATGAAAAGCACATGAAAGTGACACTGCAGGTCATTATAGGTTAGTGGGATGTGGTGGTTTGAATAGCCATGGCCCCTATAGATTCATTTGTTTGAGTGCCTGGCTATAAGGAGTGGTACTATCAGGAGGTGGGGCCTTTTGGAGGAGGTGTGGCCTTAGAGGAAGTGTGTCACACTGTGAAGGCAGGGCTTTGAGGTTATATGTGCTCAAAGTACACCCGTGTGATAATCTTCTCCATGCTGCCTGAGGATCAAGATAGAGAACTCAGCCCTGTCTCCAGACCATGTCTGTCTGCACCCTGCCATGCTTCCTGCCAAGATGATAATGGACTACACCTCTGAAACTGCAAGCCAGCCCCAATTAAATGTCCTTTATAAGAGTTGCCATGCCCATGATGTCCCTTCACAGCAATAAAACCAAAACTAAGATGTGGGGTTCATTGTGTTCAGCACTGAACTACCAGAATACACTCCACATTTGCTCCATTGAGGGGCTCAGTGTTTGAAGGATTGCTGTTTCACAATACTAGCAGCCTGCATCTTGTGTGTGGGCAGGTATACCCTTGTGCCTACATAAAGCCAAGGGGCAGAGCACTCCAGGTATATTTGTTTGGAATTGTCCTTTCAAACTTGAAACATCCAGAGTGGGCAGAGGGCGTGTGAGCTTGTGGGAACAATGTTGCCTCTCATGTAAACCAAGCAAGTCAGCTCACATTGGTGTTTTATCTAAGGGAAGAGGAGAGTTGCTTAACGTTGTGACATGCTGCTTAAAAATTATAAACAAAAATGCACAAACAACACTCCCCCAAACAAGAAAAATATAACCTTAAACTACCGTGCTCTTCTCTCTTCTCTTCTCTCTCTCTCTTCCTTGAGACAGGGTTTCGGTGTGTAACATCTCTGGCTGTCCCATAACTCACTTTGTAGAACAGGCTGGCCTCAAACTCAGTGCCTCCTAAGTGCTGGGCTTAAAGGCATGCACCACCACACCCGTCCAGCCTACCTGTTTTTCTTAATTACTGAATTGGACCTTTCTGTGTCATGTCTAGCATAGCATGGATGCTCTGAACATCCTGCAACCCAGCATGTGCAGGACCCCAGCACGAAGTCATAAATTAGCTGACCCAGGACATTCTCAATAGATACATGATAAGACTCAGACCTCACAGAAAGCACTTATTAGGTTGCTTTTTATTGATGGATATAAAAAGATTAGAGGCAGCAACACAAGGGGATTTAGGGGAAGCTATGTATGTTTCTAAAACAGACTAGAATTACAGCAGAATTGGAGAGACTGTAGGAGATGACTCCTCCTCTGACACTGAGCTCCAGCAAAGCAAATGTGATTGCAGATATGATCATAACAAAAGTCTCTGACAGCAGAATCCAAGAGGCAGACCCAACTTCTCAAGAAGTTCTTACTCCCAGAGAGAACTGAAGGCAGTCCTGGCCTTTCTGGCTGATCTCTGCAACAGTGAACCAGTGGGAAACACTGGATGCTGTTGTAGGCAGAACAGTGAGGTCAGAGCTCATCAGAGACTGTGGCCGACCAGAGGCTAAGGAGAGCATAGCTATTATCACTCAGAACCTGCTTGAGGAAGTTGTCATCAAGCTTAAAAAAAAAAACCTGTAATTTTCCTTTCAAAGACTTTACAATCTTGGGATAAGTTTCTAGAACAGTGAAACTCACACAACTAGAAGAGGGAAACCTGAGGAAAGGAAGATGCTGACTGTGAAATACCTACCAGTTCAGTGATATTTGGACTTAAAAAAAATCTAGTTTCACAATTAAACTTTAACTCCATGTATTCTAGCTAGAGATAGCCAAAGATTTTGGTTAACTCTTGTCAAATTATACAAAAGGCATCAATCTATAATAGCAACATTCATGATGTTTTGTAGTTTAAATGTTTCTTGGTTTAATTACTACCTAAAATGTCCTATAGTATAATTAGCTGATATTAAACTATTAATTGGAAGATGTTTTCATTTCAGTAATACAAGAGGACAATACTGCAGTGACTTCTTACAAAGTGCCTTTTCTAACCATTTAAATATAAGTAAGGTAATTCATAAAATATCAATAACTACAAAAACAGGGGAGACAAAGTAAATCAAATTAAAATATGTAATTTTTGGTTATTTTAAATACACGTTTCTTTTATCTATTACCTTCACTCCATTAGGTCAAACCGTCTTTTTAATTACTTAATATAAGTTATAGAAATTGTATTATACACCACATGTAAATATTGTATCAGATAACAAACTAGATATGGAAGAAAAGTTACATCCAGATCATGATGGCTATCTTAGGATTTCCATTGCTGTGAAGAAACACCATGACCAGGGCAACTCATAAATAAAAAACGTTTCATTGGGGCCCACTTACAGTTTCAGAGGTTTAGTCCATTACCATCAAGATAGGAAGCATGGCAGTGTGCAGACAGACATGGTGCTTCAGAGGGACCAAAGATCTTAATCTGTAGGCAGCATGGAAGAGACTATGTTCCATGCTGGGTGGAGCTTGAGCATAGAAAACTTCTAAAACCTGCCCCCACAGTGACACACTTCCTCCAACAAGTCCACACCTCCTAATAGTGCCGCTCCCCATGGGCTAGGCATTGAAAGACATGAGTCTGTGGGGCCACACCTATTCAAACCGCCACAATGGCTCATACTTTTATAATGATCTAGGAATTTCTTTCTTAATGGCCTTTACCAGCTTTTCCTCTCTGCTGTCTTGCCCACTCTTCAGCCTCATCTACATCAGATCCTGTGAATGAACTTCACAGCGACCGACCTTAGACTATTTATGAAAGGCATGTGGCCCCACATGTGGGCCCCGACTAAAGGACAACGCTCCTATATGCACAAAATGTGATCTTTGGTCAACAGAGGAACTAAACAAAGCTTCCTAAAGCCTGACTTATAAAAATCCAAGTGGTCTGAAAAGGTTGGTATATTGCAGGTTCTGAGGCTAGCTTTAACTTCCTGTTAACCATTCGTTGCCCACTTATAAGTTAGAACTAACATCCTGCAACTAATATATAAAACCGCTTTGAAATTTATTAACTTAATAGACCACTAGCTTCCAACAACTCAAAAGCTAAGAATGTCATCAGATAGCATCTGAGATCCCATCTTGCTGTACCTGCCTCTCTGATGTACACACCCAATGTATTTGAAACTTGCCTTGATTTATGTCTTTCTCTGTCCTGTAAAACTACAAAAATTCCATGAAACTTCTTCCACACTGGAACATGGAATTTGGGGCAAACTAAGTCTGTGTTTCCATACCAAGATCATTCAAAATGGCTCCCAAATAAATTTTCTATTCTCTTTAAGGTAAGAACTGTTCTGGGCACAGTGTGGTGCACCATTTATTGACCCCAGCTCTCAAAAGCCAGAGACAGGCAGATCTCTGTGAGTTTGAGGCTGGACAGCCAGGGGTATGTAGGAAAACCCTGTCTCAACAAAACTAAACACCCAGGGGCTGGAGAAATGGCTCAATGGTTAAGGGCGCTGGCTGCTCCTCCAAAGGTCATGAGTTCAAATCCCAGCAACCACAGGGAGGCTCACAACCATCCGTAATGAGAGCTGATGCCTTCTTCTGGGGTGTCTGAAGACAGCTACAGTGTACTTACATATAATAAACAAAACTAAACACCCAGCAATGACAAAACATGAGCTCTTGGTTTTTGCTTGTTTTTGTTGTTGCATTGACAATTTCCAGGATAACGAAGCCCATAAGGCTAGGAAAGGGAGAGAGGAAAATTAGAGATAAGGAAGTCCTGGGAGGGTGGATGATTACAGCACGCTGGCCGCCTTCTGCAGGGCCCCGGTTCCATTCGCAGCCCAGAAGGAAGGAAGGGAAGCAGGAGGGAAGAGGGGAGACAGATGGAAGGAGACGGGGGTTTTACATGGAAATAGGAAGTACCTAGAGATCTTGTAATGCTATGTGGTACCTGAAGAGAAAAACTCCTGTGAGGCCTGAATAAGTCGAAATCTGTATTAATTACTGATGGGACTGTCCGAAACCGAGTAGTAGGAAGGAGCCCCACCTCCAGTTGGTCTGTGTTTTTAAGGGCAAAATACACAATTGTGACATATACAGAAAGCAAGTATTACTTACAGTATCAGAAAGATAACAGATAAATGGTCAGGCAGTTAACTGGAGCTCAGGGTCACATTGTGTAGAAATTTAGGGCTGGTCCAGTTTATCTTAGGAATTTAGGATTGGTCCAGAGGTCAATTTTACCCAAGATAAATTTAGCACCTAAAGTGTTTGGAGGATACTTTCATGAGAGGACATAACTATAGTTCAGTAGTTATGTTATATATTTATATATGATATATGTGATAAATACTAATGTCCACAATAGAAATAAAGAGCATGAGTTACAAACTCAGGATAAAGAAGTGAAAATACTTACAAAAGGAGGAACAAATGGTTATCTCCACAGATTATATTGATGAAATGCAAAATAAAACAAAACTACTTCCTGTAAAAGGAGCATACTGACCAGCCTTGTGGCATGTGTCTGTAGTCCTAGCACTTGAGGCTAAGGCAGTTAGAGTTTAGCCTGGTCTACGGAATGTGTTCCAAGCCAATGGACACTACATAGAACACTAACTCAAAAAATATAATTAATATAAAATAAAATTTGACACATTTAAAAGCAAAATTTTAGGGCTGGCAAGATGGTTCAATGGGAAAGAGCACTTGCTGCTAAGTCAGATAACCTGAGTTCAATCTCCAGAATCTACACAGTGGAAGAAGAGAATCCACAAATGTTCCTTTTACCAGTATAAGCGTGTCATGGTGTACATTGTATACCATGTGAATTGTATATGACTGTATACCAGTGGTTCTCAACCTTCCTATTGTTACAACCCTTTAATATAGTTCTTCATGTTGTAGTGACTCCCCAACCATAAAATTATTTCATTGCTACTTCATAACTGTAATGTTGCCACTGTTATGAATTGTAATGTAAATATCTGATATACAACCTCTAAAGGGATCACAAGCTACAGGTTGAAGACTGCTGGTATACAATGATCTCCAACTAATATGTAAGTATAAAAACAAAGCAATAAAGTAAAAAATTTAAAGGTGTGATTGGGAGGGCAGTGGAATACACTTCTACTTCTTGGTGGAAACATAACATTGTTACATTCTTACAGAGGTCACTTCAGGGTTTGTGTGTATATGTATGTGTGTTATGTATGTATGTGTATATGGTCTTCAAGATGGTAAATCCTCAAATCCAATAATTTCATTTCTAAGGAGTTTTAAACAGTATTTAAATTCAGAAGAAATAAAAATTCATTTAGAAGTTGGGGAATAACTCAAAAATGATATAAAGTGCTTGCTGTGCAGGTACAAGGACCTGAGTTCAGATCCCCAGCACCCATGTAAGAGCCAGGTGCCACAGCTCACATGTGAACTCCAGTGATGGAGAGGATGGCTATAGGCAAATCTGGTGGCCTGCTAGCCAGCCAGCCAGCTAGATGAAATGGTAAGTGCCAGGTTTAGTGAGAGACTTTGTCTCAATAAGTGAGGCAGAGAATGACAAAGAACACTTGATGTCCACCTCTGGCTTCCACATGCACGTACATAGGCAAATGCACCTGCATGTACACACACACACCAAAGATATTCATTCAAAGGCATTAATTGTAGCATGATATAGATAGTGAATAACCAATGAAAAATACATTAGAAATTGAGTGGCACCAAAACACATATAAGACTTACCTTACAAGGTAATCTATACATTGGTAAGACTTTTAGCTCTCTGAAAGTGATTAGTCACTGTTAATAGTTCAAGAAACTATCAATCTACCAAGCATCCATTTATCTACCTTCACCTCCCTCCCTCTTTCCCTCCCCCTCTCCCTTCTTCCCTCCCTCCTTCCCTCTCTATCTACCTTGTATTCAGGAAATTGAATCTGGACTTTATGTGTGCTAAGGAAGTATCTACTGCTGAGATACACCCCATCCCCTAGCCAACATTTTTTAATATGTATCTGTATCAGTGTAGTCTTTGTAAATAAAGCTTTATTTGAACACTGCCATGACAACTGTCCCTGTATTGTCTATGGTTGTTTACCAGGTAGAAATGAGTCACTGTGACAAGGACCATACAATGAAAAATGTGTAACATCTGCACCAGAATATAAATCCACTAAAGTAAACTCAGTGAGCATAAATATTGCTGTCTGCTTTGTCTGCTACTAGATTCCCACTGCATAGAGAGCAGTGTTTGGCACACAACACACACTCGATGGATATTTATGAAGACAAGAATATTTTTTCATGTTTAGTGAAATTTTGTTTAGTTTGAGATTTCTTTCTTTGTTTGTTTGCTTAAGACATGGATTCACTGTGTAGCCCAAACTGTTCCGAGACCTGCAGTTTTCTTGCATTCTCTTCCCAAGCACCGTGCTATAGCATCATCCCATTTAGCTCATGGTTTAGTTGTTTGTTTTTTTCTACATATAAAAAAAATTATGTGTCTGTGAAAATAGATACTTGTTTATTTTTGTACTTATATTGAAGACAATAACTAAAAAAAAAAATCTAATGATATAGAGAAATACTGGTTTAACAAACTTTAAATACAAGCCAACGATTTTACAGATAACTCTAAATTTGGTTTTAAAAAGTATGTGTGATGCCAAGTGTCTTATTTTGCTTTCTGTTTCTGTGATAAACACCATGACCAAAAGGAACTTAGAGGAGAAAAGAGTGTATTTATCTTACACTTCCAGGTCATAGTCCACATTTAGAGAAGCCATGACAGGAACTCAAACATGAACCATAGTAGAAACCATAGAGGGACTCTGTTTACTGACTTACTCTCTTGGTTGCTCAATTATCTTACTTTTGTTTTTGTTTTTGTTTATTGAGATAGAGTTTCTCTGTGTAGCCCTGGCTGTTCTGGAACTCTCTTTGTAGACTAGGCTGGCCTTGCTCTCACAGAGATCTGCCTTTCTCTGTCTCCTGAGCACTGGGACTAAAGGTGTGAGCCACCAATACCTAACACAATTCTCTTTCTTATATAGCTCAGGCTCAATTGCCTAGGGATGATACCATCCACAATGGGCTGGGCTCTCCTACAAAAATAACCACTTTCAAAAAAAATGCCTTGCTGACATGGCTATAGGCCAGTCAGATCTGAGCAATTCTTCACTTGAAGTTCTCTCTTCCCAGGTGACTCTAGGTTTTGTCAAGCTGACAACCGAATTTGACTATGTCACCAGTCTGGTAAGGGACATCAGTTATTCTGGCGCTTGCTTGTTTTTGTGTTTCTTTTGTTGTGTGCCACCTTTAATCCCAACACTTGGGAAGCAGAGGCAGTCAGACCTCTGAGTTCGAGGCCAACCTAGTGCACAGAGAGAGTTCCAAGACAGACAGGACTACACAGGGGGGCAACCCTGTCTCAGAAAAAAAAAAAAAAAAAAAAAAAACCAGAAGAAAAACAACCCCTGTCCCCCACTAAGTTGCTTTTGGTCAGGGTATTTGTCACAGCAACAGAATGAAACTAGAACACAGCCTAAGTAGGAGTCCTGGGGACCATGGTGATAAGACATGTTCCATCTAAAGGAGATGAAAAAAATATGAAAGATATATATATGTATGTGTATACACACACATACATATGTCATTCATATTTATCATATATTCATATATAGAAAATTTATATATTTCATATGTATATATTTGAAAGAAAGAAAATAAAAAGTGTCAAAGAAAAAAATGATTAAAGGCACACCAGACAAAGGCAAGGCCATTGAAAACATCTGCCCTTCCAGTTCATTCTGTTTGATCACGACAACACTTAAAATTTTCCTTGTAACTCATGGGATTCAAAGATGCAGAGAGGGATGCAAGAATTTAAGTGAAGTTCAACTAGGATGGAGGATCTTGGAAGATGGCTCAGTTGGCAAAGGACTTGCCTAGCAAACATGGGGACCTAAGTTTGATTCCCCAGAACCCAGGTAAAGTGCTGAGCGTGGCAACATGCTCTTATCATCCCAGTGGTGGGGAGATGGGAAGCAGATTCCCTGCAAGTTCGCTGGCCAGTTAGCCTAGCCTACTTCGTGAAATTTCAAGCTAAGGAGAGACTGGCTTTCAAACAAAAAGCGGAAGGTACCTGAAGAAGGCTCAACGGGTACCATGGCTGTCATTGGATTGCATTGGTTGGCAATGTCTCCTCCTTTCCAGATCATTAGCTGTTTCCAGATATTGCCCACTATTTTATATGAGTAGGTAGAGAAGAAGAGAAAAACAACCCTTTGATTAGGGATCACTGATAAACCTTTGTTCTTAGAGCAGAAGTCCTTTAACAGTTAAATGGCTTTCACATTTATTTATTTAGCATTCATGTGAACATATCAGTGCATGTATGTAGGCACAGATATGCCATGATGTGGAGTTCAGAGGAGAATGTACTGGAATTTGTTCTCTCCTTCTACCACTTGGGGTCAAACTCAGGAGGTCATCAGGTTAGTGGCAAGCACTTTTACCAACTGAGCCATCTTGCTGTCCAAACTCCTACTGTTTTGAAGTTTAGTGTTACTGGATATAACTCTTCACTCTTTCAAAATTCCATCTTAATACACTAGATATTATTACATACTTAATACTAGATATTATTGCATACAACTTATTTCTACATGTTGTGTTTTTTGTTTTTATCTAGCTCATCTTTTTTGTAGGATAATAAAAAATCATACCAAAAGGGAAGCAAAGAGCTTTAAATCATTATTAATCATTAAATGAATTAAAATAGTAATTTTTACATCATTAGTTTGACTTTAGCCAAGCCAAGGAAGTGCTATTCCAATATTCTGCATGAAATGGCAAATGTCAATTTGAAATGTCTTCAAGCAGTTAATGGCCTGCTATTCATATGATTTAGTAAAGGTCCAGACTGGTTGTAAGTTCAACTTCCTCAGGAAGTCATTTTTATATCATATGCTATTAAGATCTTCCCCCCCCCCCCCCCCGAAGCTGGGAGCATGATTAGTGTTTACTCTTGTTGCTTGGTCAGGGAACTGGGGTTTGGAACTTCAGCACTAGTCATTAGCTATGACTCTCCCTGGGGGGTTACAATCTCCTGAGTACCCTTGATCTGACTTTCCACAGACCTGGCAGATCTAGTAACCCTAGAAGAGCAATTCTCTAGAGCCCCAGCTGTTAGCAGCAAAAGGAAATTGGGAACTAGGCACACAATCCTGGTAAAGGGGATTTAAAGGAACCAGCTGCAGGGTTCATCCCTGCATGGGCTAGGCGCTGATCTCTATGACTGGCAGGTTCAACAAGAACCATGTTTTTGATCCAAGGAGGTTTCTCACGAGGAGAAGATCCTATTAAGTGGAGAAGAAAGATAACGAACAGACAAAGCAATGTCAATTCAACTGACTTGGCCTCATCATATTTGATCTCAAGCACGTTGTTAAGTCAAAAGAACAAAAACATACACTTAAAGAGAGAAGCTTGGGTTGATTGAGGATTTGCTATTAATACTATTTTTTTGCTGAAAGCTTTACTGAGTTATAATTACTAAACTGTAAATGACGTATAATTCCATGCTATTTGTTAAATTCAGATATACATATATATCCATGAAGTCATCCCCTAGCTCAAGGAAATGCACATATCCACCACACAAAGAACTTTCCATGTCTCTTTACAATACATTTCCTTTTTTTTGTTTTTTTGTTTGTTTGTTTGTTTTCTGTTTTTTCCAGACAGGGTTTCTCTGTGTAGCCCTGGCTGTCCTGGAACTCACTCTGTAGACCAGAGTGGCCTTGAACTCAGAAACCCGCCTGCCTCTGCCTCCCGAGCACTGGGATTAAAGGTGTGTGCCACCACGGCCCGGCTCCAATACATTTTCAAGAAAACCTCCCATACTTTCAGTTCCTGTAGAATAGCTTTCATTTTCTAGAATTTTGTATAAAATGTATACATTCTTTTTCTCCTGGAATAATTACTTTGAGATTAATCTGTGCTGATTTGTAAACTAATGCTCCATTCCTATCTATGACTCAGCAGCGGTTTTTGTTGTTGTTTGTTTGTTTGTTTTTTAATGTAAGACATTCCCAGAAGCTCCTAAGAGAATGGGAAAGGTGGCTCAAGGGCAAGACTTCACCCACTGAATGTTTCCATGTATAATAATGCAAATCCGCTTGAAAAGGGGTGCCTTAAAAGAAAGCCCTTCTGGTAACAGGTTGGAGAATGATGCCCACGAAAGCTCAGGTGGGCATACAGAGAGGTCACCCAGGCTTCCTCTCCAGCTGGCTCCACAACTTGGTGTTGTCCACACGGTGCTGCGTTTATAGGCATGCAGGACACAACAGTGAAGGGCTCATGGAGCCTTGTGGCAAATTTCTAGGCTTGTGCCTAGAAGGTCTCACAGATTAGGCAACACTCCTCAGAGTTAGATTCTTTCTGTAGAGCTCCAGAGTGGGTTGTGCATGCAAGTCTGATGGTGAAGCCTAAGGTTCACTCAAGGGTATTGGAGATAACAGGTACACAAAATTTTTCCAAGGAAAGTTAAGAGGTCATGAAAGTGGAGCCAGAGCAAGAGGGAGAGGAGCCATGAGGGCCGCAGAAACAAAGGAAGAAAGGTGGGGGCCCATGGTGACCATGTTATCACAAAGCCCCAGATGCCAGACACAACACTAAGGGGTTGTGTTTGCACTGCTGGTTTTCAGTCTTGCTTGGATTCCATCTGGACTTTACTGTTTTTACATTGTTCCCCTCGGGGATAAAGAGGTTTATTGTGTACCAGTGAATATCGCCTGCGCCCCCCCCTCCCCCAATGCAGAGCTCACAGCTGAGAACTTGCCTTGAGTCTGGACTTGGGTTTTGTTTTTGTTTTTGTGTTATTTTTTCAAGACAGGGTCTCTCTGTGTAGCTCTGGCTGTCCTGGAACTTTCTCTATAGACCAGGCTGGCCTTGAAATCATAGATCTGCCTGTCTATACTTCCCAAGTGTTGGAATTAAAGGCATGTGCCACCACTGCTTGACTTTAAAAAAACAAAACAAAACAAAACAAAACAGTGTTGAAACTATTAAGATTATAGGAAGTTTTGATATTGGACTAAATGTATTTTGCCTAATTAGATTTCAAGAGATGGAATATCATCATTCAAGTGTACCTTAGAAGGTCATGTCTGAACACTTGCTTCCCATCTTAGTGGCCCATCTGGGAGGCCATTCAACCTGTAGCAAGTGGAACCTTACTGAGGAAGTGGCCAACTTGGGCACTTCTTGAGGTCTATAGCTTGGCCCATCTTCCTGTTCAGTTTTTCTGCTCTCTGTTCCACCAAGATGTAATGAGTGCCAACCACATATTTCTGTTGCCATGGAGACATTTGCTACCATCCTGTCTCTCTGTGATGGTGGGCTGTATCCTCTTAAACCGTGAGCCAAAATAAGTCCTTCCTCTTTCAGGAAGTTTATCAGAGCAATGAGGATGAATGAGTAACTACTACAACACAAAGAGTAATGCAGCAGGAGTATCCCACTGGAAAACCTGGCCCCATTTGTCTATTTGTTGATGATCTCCAGCAATTTTATGTCATTTTACCCAAATAATTTGAATTATTTCCACAACGCCATTAACTAGGTCTTATTATGCCTACTGTAGGCTCAAAAGATGAAATAAGTTAGATGGGGTGGGTCCTGGATTACAGATTTTCTCCTTAACACAGTCTGGGCCATTCTCTGATGTTATAACCTTCATTAGCACACGTGTGGCCAGAAAATGGGCCCTTATTAGTTGGTTACTGTCTACTCTAATGAGTACAATTTACATACTTAGAAAACATTTCCTTTTTTTTTTTTTAAATCAGAAATCTTTCTTTTAGCATTGATACTTTCTTCCTGCCACAACTGGATAACTATTTACTAACTTCATTTTCTTTCTTAAACTAATTAAGGCAAAATAATCCAATTATATGTTTCCTAGTAAGTTTCTGGCTTTGAGACATTTTTACTCCACTGTAGTAAATCACTTGACCGTTCCATCATTGAGTCAAATGATCAACAGTTTAAGAAATTAACCCAAATCTGTACCATATTTATTTGTATCAGAACAAAATCAGAATTAACACTAGATCAAAGCATTAGGAATTCCAGAAGCTTTTAAGGTACAGAACCTTCTACCTAAGTTCTTAAGAAGTTCTGCTGCAAACACTTTGGAACCTTAAACTTCTAAACTCAGTTCAATTTATACTTTAAAAAAAAATCTTGTCTCATCAACCTAAGCCAGTCTTGAATTGAATCTGAATTACCAGCTCCAAGGTCTGAAGCTACTCAAGCAGGATGGTATTTATCCTTCCAAACTTGTCAGCATAAAGTCACAAGGAAAGAGCGCTAAGAAAATGGTTTTATCTATATTACAAAATCCTTAGAGTAGAGAGACCTGAGGAGTCAGGAGCCAGGGTCCAAGGGCCAGGGGCCAGCTCTGTCCAGCCTCACACGTGTGGATCCTGTTGGACTTTGCCTATTTCTCCTAAGAGCTTCTGCTTGTAAGTCAGCTTTATGGAGTCAGATCCTGTCTGCCTAAGATATTGTCTCTGCCTTTGGGAACAGGCTTGGTCAGCATACAGGACTGGATGAAATTGTTGAGAAGCCAGTGTTCCCAGAACCAGTAGCAGCAAGTGACTGGATGACACTCTGTTTGGCCATTTGGTTGAAGATACTCCCACAAATATGCTTAAATACATTGTCTCATCCCAGGTTGTCTTCAGATTCACTGTGCAGCTAAGGGTGACTCTGAATTTCTAGTTCTCCTGAATCCACTTCCTGAGTGCTAGGATTGTAGATATGCAGATCATACCCAGCTTATGTAATGCTGGGATTCAAACCAAGAGCTATGTCTCCAGCCCCTGGGAGGGATAATTCTATGTAGTCTCTCAACATTCTCCCAGTGGGATTGAAGCCTAGTGCTGTTACTTATATAAGTAGAGACTGATGATTGACCCTTTGTGGCCATCCTTCCTTTCTCTGTCTCACTTTTTCCATATGGAGTGTTTCCTAGACCCCTTTCCCAATGACTGCATTGCATCAGAAGCCTTATCTCATAGGCTGCTTATAGGGAGATCCCAACCAAGATACTAATTTGACAAGTAGTACCAACCCATCCTGCTGTGTGTATATGGTATATTGGATTTAATAATTCATATACATGAACTTACTTACGTCTTGTAATACATGTAAGAGTAGGTATGTTTGTTCCCATCGCTTCAAGAAGAAATTGAAGTCTTTGAAAAGGCAAGACACTTATCCAGTTCAGGTTGGAGGTATAGCTGAGTGAGTCTCAAACTTAGGCTCAAAATCTCAAAGTTTCTTACACAAACCCTCTTAGGTCCATGGGGTACAAAAGTAACATAAATTCACCAGGCACTGTTGGGAGCCGCCTGAGCACCCACATTCGCCATTACAAGATGGCGCCTACATTCGGCCGAGGACAAGTTGTAAACAGGCTAGTGCGCATGCACCTGGTAATTTTCCACTTCAGAATCTCAGCCTCTCTCGTGGCAGCATCTGGCCTGGTGTGCGGGAGCCAATGGGGAAGCTCCATGTCCCAGGCAAGCGCTGTGACCCATATAAAGGGCGGGTGTTCTATTGTTCTGGGTCTCCACTCGTGGCAAGCTTATGCTCTCCCTCTCAAGATGCATTAAAGCTTTACTGCAGAAGGATCCTATGTGTGCCGCGTCGTTCTTGCTGGCGAGACCGTAGCGCGGGACAAGGCACTATTATTTTAAAGTGGTCTCATATAGCCCAGACTGAATTTGAGCTGTGTGTAGACAATAATGACCTTAGGTTTCTGATCCTCCTGCCTCCACCTTCTCAGTGGAAGGCTGAAATGACAGACCTGAATTACACACTCAGTTCATGAGGTGCTGAGGTTCAAACTCAGGGCTTCATGTATTCTAGACAAGCATTCTACCAACTCAGCTATCCCCAGGGTATTCATATCCTTTTCTTACCTCGTTGACAATGTCCAGGAGAGAGATCGGCATATGGTAGCCACCACCCCAAACTAGCAAAACTGCCAGGGTTTGATCTTTATTGGTTGTTATCCTTATGGAGATCTGACACACGGTTTAAAATTGGCATTAGGTGCTCCAGCTGTGTTTGCAGAAATAATAGTGAAATAATGTCCTATTTATGCTTGGACAAGAGTAATATCTACCATTTACTGCAGCCTCATTGATGGCATGCTAATGAAATTACTAGAAGTGAGCATTCTCATCTGTACTTCTCATTAGTGGGGAAGGAAATTCAAGCAATTCTCAATATATTTTATTTTTTAATATGATAACACAAACACACACGCACACCATTTTCCTTGTTACTGGATATATGCAATCTGTCTAGCAGAGTAGGTTACATTTCTTATTCTCTCCTTTTTTATTTCTTTGCCATCCATATGCCAGAGAGGAATCTTAATCACTGAAGGACCATTTGTATAATAAAAGTGATCTGTGGGGCTCCATCAGCATGGAGCATGAATAAACGACCAATACCCTTTGAAAGCTTTGCTCCAAAAAAACGAGTTTCAATTTGCAGAGAAGTTTCAATAAATTGTTTTGTGTCCCTGAAGACCCACAGATGCCTCATGGGACACATTGCAATGCATCTGTTTAGAGAGAATTTTGTTTATAAGTAATGTATTCTCTACACTTTTCTCCTCTCTGTTAATACTTGATGACATTAAATAATACAATCATGCTATTTCTCTTCTCCTTTTAAAAACAATGCTCAGTGTGAATCTCAGTCTAAAGTTCTCAGAGGTTTTCAAAATTCAGCATCAATGTTATCTGTTGTGGATTCAAAAGCATGGCAAATGTGAGACCATACTATAGCTTTAGCTTATGTAGTTATTAACATTGTACCCATTGTGCTGATAAATAAACTGAGGTTTGGAGAGGGTCAATGCTTCCCTAAGGGTCAAAAAATCATTGCGGTGTTTAAACAGTAACCACAAGATTTGACATTTTATGCATTTTTCAGTCACTATTTCAATTTGCCTTGCTGGGTTAGCTCTGAAGGGTGGCACCTGATCCAAAGGCAGGAAATACTTCATACTTCCCATTATGTGTTTGAGAATTTTTCACTCTACTTCCCTTGAAGTAACGGGAATACCAATTAACTGTGATATCTCAACCAACAGTAACCAGCTCAGTGAGGTTCAGTTGTCTCTGGTTTTTGTCTTGGTGGTTGAGAAGAGCTTGGGAAAGTTTTGCATGTGTATGCTGATGCTCAATTCTAGATGTGTTGTGCTCTATTATCATGGATGAAAGGTGTGCTCAGCATGAATTAGTTATTGTGGGCTGCAGAAGTAAGCATTCTTTCCCGTAAATTATAATTGGATTTTTTTTTCGGTTTAAGATGTTATGATAATGAGAGGGTGCCATCTAGAAAGCATGTCAGGTAGTTTTCCCTTAAATAGAGACATTCCTGGTGGAGGGAAGAGAGCGATTCATAGGACTCAGGGAATTCAGAAAAAAGTTCACAAGGCCGCACTCCATGGGAGTGGGGTATCTTGGTGGTGTTGCCTACACATTGGACACGGAAGTTCAGGGATACAGAAGTCCTTGATACTACGGTAGGCTTTTCAGTGATGCAGTTGCCCTTGAGTCCTTGTCTATGTCCTGTAAGCACCCCCCAAACTTCACTGGATCACTCAGTTAGACCTGGGTGAAAACATTTGCTTGCTCTCTTGTAAGCCCATCTTGGGTGGATAGACATTTGCTCACATCTCCCCAGGAAAAGTCACATGATGCCTCTGTGTACTATGGTCATTAGTGTACCATTTCTGTAATTGTTTATAAGTTTTCACGTGTAAAAGGGCAGCAGAGAGTTAAACTGTGTCTTTAGAACCCTTGCTAAGTGTTTAACTCATAGGAGTCTAAAGTATTACATTGACTACAGTTTGGTACGACCTTGAAAAACAGGAAAGTACATTCCACGTCTATTTTTATTTTTTTTAACCAAAACCCTATGGAAGCTGAAGCCACTAGAACAGGGAAGGTGCAGGTTCAAATTCTGCATTGTCTAACCTTACAAGCTTTTCCAGTTTCAGTTGTCCCAAAACAGAGGGTAAAAATCAATAACTTAAAGATAGGTGATATGTGAAAACAAGGTATTTCAGATGGATATGTTTCAAGGATACTGTCGTAGTTAGGCTTTTTATTGCTGTGAAGAGACACCATGACCAAGGCAACTCTTATAAAGGACACCATTGAATTGGGGCTGGCTTATAGGTTCAGAGGTTCAGTCCATTATCATCATGGTGGGAAGCATGGCATAGTGCGGGCAGACAGAGTGCTGGAGGAGCCAAGAGTTCTACTTCTTGATGCAAAGGCAGCCAGGAGAAGGATCTCTTCCACACTGGGCAGAGCTTGAGCACCAGGAGAGCTCAAAGCCTGACTATACAGTGACACACTTTCTCCGACAAAGCCATGCTTATTTCAACAAGGCCACACCTCATCCTGTGGGCTGAACATATTCAAACCCACACAGCTACCAAATTAATTTGGTTAACATTAGGTAGCATAAAGCCAAAACATTTTCTTTATTATGGGGTTTCTTGATGGCAGGACACCTTACTGCACAAAGTGCAAGACCCAACCCCCTAATGTACTCGTCCTATAAAATATCCTCTCTATAGCTGTGGAAAGGTAAGCACAGAGAAAACCTAGTAACCTGGGATTCCATGTGGCTTGAACTATACACACATCCCTTTCCCACACAAAACAGTAGTAACCTGGCACCTGCAACAAGCTGCAAACACACACACACACACACACACACACACACACACACCTCTCCACACAATTGATCATTTTGACCTAGAGCTCATAGCAACCATTAGTGGTTCCCCCTTTGGGACCAAACATACCTTGAAACATATCAGAGCACTGGGGGCAATGGGCTGATCCAATCTGAACTGGTTTGAGATATATGTGCAGTAAGGTCCTCTGAGTAAATCCTTTTTTGGTATCTGACACCTATTTACAATTGAACAGATGTTCAAATGCATTGGGGGTGGTGTGGGGGAGAGCACAGGCCATGAGCAAAAGCCTTCAGAACCATGCTTGTCAATCAAACAGGAAACCACTCATGCCCTACCTCCTAGCAACCAACCTCTGCCCCTCTTGGACCCAAAGAAGAAAGTCCCAAGTAGTAACCAGGTAGGTTCTCAGAGTCGGCAGCTGCCTCCTGGTGTACCCACTTACTCTTTTCATTTCACTTCTGAATAAAATCCTTTGTCAAGCTGCAGTTTGTATGTGCATCGTCAGTTCTTTGGTCAAGATGCCAAGAGCCTGGAAACACATAGTCCAGACAGAGGTCACTAGCAATGTTGTATGCACCTGTCAATATCAGCACTTGGGAGACAGAGAAGGCAGGGGCAGGGAGATTGCTACAAATTTGAAACTAGCCTGAGCTACATAGTGAGATCTTGTCTGACTAAGGTAGCTTTAACTGTCAACACAACACAGCATAGAATCAACTGGAATCAAGTTCCAATTGGGTAACTGTATTTATCATGTTGGTCTAGGACATGTCAGTATGGGATTGTTTTAGTAGGGTTCATGTAATTAATATAGGAGGGCCTGGACTTGAACCCCTGTGGGCTTTCTGGTCCTGGGTTATTTAAGAAAGTTTACTAAGGATAAGCTAGAGAGTCAATGAGCAGTGTTTTTCCATGGTTTCTGTCTCTAAGTTCCTGCCTGAGGTCTGTTCCATCTTCCTTCAGTGATGGACAGTGATATGGATGTGTAAACCCAACAAGGCCTTTTGTACCTAAGCTGCTTTTGGTCTGAGTGTTTCATCACAGCAATGGAGAGGAAACTAGAACACAGTCCTTTAAAAAGCTATTTTTGGCCAGGTGGTAGTAGCACATGCCTTGAATGCCAGCACTTGGAAGCCTGATCTTTAGAGTGAGTTTCTGGACAGCCAGAGCTACACAGAGAAACTGTGTGTGTGTGTGTGTGTGTGTGTGTGTGTGTGTGTGTGTTTACTTATTTTATTTCATGTGTCTGACTGCTTTGCCTGTGTGTATGTATATACACATGTACCAGAGAGGTCAGAAAAAAGTGTTGAGGTCCTAGCACTGGAGTTATAGATGATTGGTGAGCTGCCAGGTAGGTTCTAGAAACTAAACTTGGGTCCTCAGCCAGAGCAACAAGTGCTCTTAACCACTGAGCCTTTTCTGCAGCCACCTATAGCAATGTCTTATTTTTTTTTTCTTGAGAGAGGAAGGATGGAATCTGTAAACTGGGCAAAATGTGACTCCTGGAGCTTTTGTCCATTTCATTAAAGCTAAATCACTAACAGCTTAGGAAGTCTGCCCAAGTGTGCATACACATGTCTATGTGCCTATAGATATGTAAAACTACCTTCTAAGCATTTATATTTATGCCCGTGCATTTGTGTTGCCCCCAGTCTTGGTCAGAAACACTTTATGCAATGGGCAGTGGTCAATGCTCTCATAACTGGTTAAACACCGAGAGTTAAGTGATTGTGTGTTCTGGACATCTTTATTAATATCCTTCCCTCCATTCTCTCCCCCCATCCCTTCCATCCCCTCTCCCCTGCGTCCCCTCCATCCCCACAAGGCAGGGAACATTGTGGAAAAAGAGGAAGAAAGAATGTAAGAGTTGGTGGATGAGGAAGAGTGCTATTAAAAAAACCATGCCATGGCCATCGCCCACAGGAATTCACAACAGCCGTGGTTCCTTGTCTCCCAGTAAGGGTGGGGAGGAGCTCACAATGTCCCACACATACTTAAGGAATTGTGGGCAGGTGATGGCTACCTGAGGAGAGACAGTTGTTTCGGGGGAAGGTGTGGCCACTAACTGGTTGCTTATGCTTTGGTGGATAGCCACACACTTGTGCACATACAGGCAGCATTGATTATACTCAGTGGGTTATTAAATAAATAAATGAGATATCTTTTAAAAAGATGGAGGGAGTCTCCAATATAGGTTGGCCAATGGAAAGAACATTTCTAATATGATAATTTTCTAAACTTTCTGAGGGCACATTCAAAAAGTCAAATAAGACCAACTGGCTCAATGCATTTATTACTTACCTTGTGCTTAAGATTGTGCTCAATATTGCAAGGGGTTGCCATCCTGAAGGACTTGACCATGGTCCAGTAGGACTCCCTATTCCTCATTTACCCCACAAAAACCCACACTTGTCTAATTGTCCACACTTTACCAACTGACCTGCATTCAGGAGAGGTGCTCTGATCAACCGCTTCATCTATGGCTGGCACTGTTGATGGTCCACCCAATAAAGGATCTATTCCATGTTTTCTTTTGAAAATTGTGGCTTTACTAACTTGTTTACTAAAACTAAGAACAGAGAAGAGCAGCCCAATTCCTGACTGGTCCTCATTTTCAGAAAGGGAACTGCAGCTCTCAGAGAACCGCTCTTGTGTTTCCAGATTCCATCCACATTGCTGGCATCCTGGTCTGGACCAGGAGTTGTCTATTGTCTCTGGTCCTTACATTCTGCCCTGTACGGCCATTTTGCTGAGCTCTTGTTTCCAGGCAGGACAGCCTTAATGGGAGATCCAAGCCATTGCCAAGCTCTTCCTTTGGCCATCTCCTCCTGCAGTGGGAGGAGCCTCCCCTGAGCTTGCTGGTGAGGAGGGGAAACACTAATCTTCAGCTTGCACATTTTGGCATGCCTGTAAATTTCATACCTTTCAATTTTCAACCTTTTACAACCAATCCTTCAACATCTAGTCGAGAGGTAATAATCAGGGGGTCCTTGGACTGACTACTATACAGATGAGTTCTGTAAGGCTCCTTTAAGCCTGCGTTTTATCATTTAAGTTCAGTTTGAATTCCTTAGAAGAGAAGCATGTCACACATAGTGACCTTCCCTGCTTCTCCTGGACCCCACCCACCTGGCCTAGTCACATTCCCTGCATGGTCCTTCAAGACAACCTGAGTTTCTAACAACTGTCTGTCATGGAATTAAACAAGGCGGGTGCTGAGACAGAGCAAATGCATATTACTATTCAGGGAATTAATACTTAGGGGAAACATAAAACAGTAGCATAGTTTCATCTCTGTAGCTGAAGACCGCTTACATCATAATCCCAAAATATTTTGTTAGTCATAAATGAAAAGACAAGGAAGTAAAGTTCCTACAGGTGATAACTAGATTCGTGGCCCAGAGCCCTATTGTCAGGACTCTCATCTTTAAAAACAACTGATCATCACAGGACATTCTAGACTGTTCGTCATGTGACCGGCCTTGCAGCTGTATCCCTCACTCAGACTCTGGCATTTTGCTTTATCTTCATCTGCCTTGCTCACTTTGTCCTGAGTGATTTAGCTCATTATCTTACCTCCTCCTCCCTGTCCTTTTTACTGATTTCTGTCATCAGGAGCCTAATTACCCTTCAAGTAGCACCTCAAACTTTATCTTCCTATGCTTTTACAAAAAGTCCTTGTCACTTCAGACTTCTCCTTAAGTAGCCATTAACAAAAGGCCTCCCTCAGGAATCCCAGGCCCCCTCTCTTTCCAACCCTCTTCTGGATAGTCTCGATGATCACAGATTCTATCACGACTTTTTTTATGCAGACAGATCACAGCTATCCTTATTTAGGCAGCTAAGAGTCCCACATTTAATGGCCCTTTTTTTGACAACACCTTCCCAGGTATCTCAAAGACATGTCAAGTTGAAAACGACCTAATCGTTGGTCTTCCTTGGCTTAACCGGAGCCCTTTCTCTGTGATGGCACTGCCTGCCAATCGTTCATCCTGTTAGCAAGTCAGAGACACAGTGGCTAATCTGGATGTTCAGTCTTCTTTTATAACTGTACTACAGAACATCATGAATGAGGCTTTTATAAAAGGAGAGGCCAAATAAAGTTTTCTCAAGAATATTGTTCATCTGACTTTCATGCTTCTGTAATTTGTTGGCATTTTGGTTTCTTTCTGTTCATTTTTGTTTTCTTTTGTTTTTTTTTGAGGAAGAGACCCAGGTAGCCTGAGCTGGCCTCAACTCTTTGTAGTTGAAGATGACCTTGGACTTCTGATTTTTCAGCCTTTACCACCTAAATGCTGAGATTCCCTGTGTATGCCAACATGTCTGGTCTGTACAGTGCTGCTGATCAAATCCAGGGTTTTGTACAGATTGTCCCCCTTGAACTCCATCCCCATCCCTCTTCACAGTGTTTGTAAAGCAGCATTGATTGACTGGGAGGCACTGACAGTTTGAACAGTATCAATCAGTATGACAGGGGACTTACTTGAACTATAACAATACTGTAATGATAGTTTAATGATTTCTCAGGGTAAATGTCACCACATGAACTGTTCAAGTACTTACCCATTATTCCATGGTCCAAGATTCTGTCATTGGGAATGCAGCCATATTAATCTGGGTTCTGGTTTTAGACAGAACTAACCTAACAAGAATTCACATTAGAAAAAGTATATATGTTACTTAGCTTATGAAGTAGTGGGCTTCCATAAGGCTTTGGGATATATCCTGAGTTTTAACTAACTCACCCCTACCCCACCCTCTTTCCCATCATTACTTAAACCTTTAATCCTCAGTACCGTCCCCATCCTCTTTCATGTCACGTGTGTTTTACACACTACATCCACCCTGGTCTCATGGATCCTTTCTAACTTCCCGATTTCCTCAATCCACCAAGTTAAACATATGAATCTAATAGTTTAGAGCTAGGATTGACCCACATGTGAGAGAAGACGTGTAGTGTTTGTTTTTCTGGGCTTGGGTTTCTCAGTATACTATTTTCCAATTCCATCATTCTTGCAAATTTTATTCTTTTTCTTTGCTGCTGAATAAAATCCAACTGTGTGATATGTACCACAATTTTATTATCCATGCATCAGTTGATGGGCATGTAGGCTGGTTATATGTCCTAGCTGGTGGTGGGACAGTGAGCATGTGTCTCTACAGTAGTATATAAATTCTTTTGAGTATATGGCCAAGGTGGCATAGCTGGCTCTTATGGTAGTTTTAATTTAACTTTTTGAGAACCTTGGACACTGATTTAAGTAGTAGCTATACCAGTTCCCACCTATAGTAGATACAGGGTTCCCCATTCCCCACATTTTTGTCAGCATTTGCCTTTTTGATGATAGCTATTCTGACTGGAAGAATATAAATTTCCAAAATTTTAATTTGCATTTCTATGTTTTTTTTTTTAACTTATGTTAAACACTGTTTTATCAGTCATTTGATTTTCTTCTTTTGGAAACTCCCAGTTTGGGTACACAATCATTTTTTTTTTTTATTTTATTTTTTATGTTCAGTTTCTTGACTTCTTTGTGTATGTTAGATACTGATTCTGTATTGGATGGGTAACTGCTAAAGAGCTTCTCCTCTTATGCAGGATGCCTCTTCATTTGATTGACAGTTTCTGTTGTCGATTATTGACTTTTTGTACTGGACAACTGAGTACTATTTGGAACAGCCTTCCTTGTGCCTAGAACTTGAAGTGCTCTCCCTTGTTTTCCTCTAGCACCTGCAGGCCTTATGCTGAGATTCTTGATCCATTTTGAGGAGAGTTTTATGCAGAGTGAAAGAAAAGTGGTTCGTGGCTGTTACTTAGGAGAAGGTGGAGATCCAGTCTAGTCTGAGCTACAAAGCAAGACCCTGTCTCTCAAAGAAAGAAACAGAAAGAAAGGAAGGAAGGAAGGAAGGAAGGAAGGACGGAAGGAAGGAAGGAATAATATACCCCTTCTCCACACATCTGTATAACAAAAGAACAACAGAAAAATACAATTTACTGCCCACAATCAATGGGAACTTTACTTTGGGGTAGATGAATCTGCTTTCCCATATGTAGGATTAGTAGAGACAAAGTAGAGTTTTGAGAAAGTCCAAGTTGTACTATGGTTCTGGTGAGAGATAGGGGATGCACCTGAATTAGCTAGGAGCAATTGGGGACAGCAAGATTCTCAGTCAGTGTCTCAGGGTTTTATTGATGTAAAGAGACACCATGACCAAGGCAACTCTTATAAGGGAAAACATTTACTTGGGGCTGGCTTACAGTTTCAGAGGTTCAGTCCATTATCATCATGGTGAGAAGCATGGTGGCATGCAGGCAGACATGATTCTGGAGAAAGAGCTGAGAGTTCTACATCTTGATCTGCAGGCATGAGGAGACTGTGAGCCCCACCAGGCCTAGCTTGAGCATATGTGAGACCTCAAAGCCCACCTGCACAGTGGCACACTTCCTCTAAGAAGCCCACATCTCCTAGTAGAGCCACTCCCTGTGGGCCAATAATCTAAACAAATGAGTCTATGGGGGCCATTCCCATTCAACACACCACAGTAGGTAAAGACACTTGCTACTAGGCCTGATGACCTATGTTTGATCTCTGAGATCCATACGGTTGATCTCTGATAGATATGCTATGGCAGTCAGGCATGTATGTGCATATGCCTACCCCCTCACATGCATGTGCACACAGAGAGAGAGAGAGAGAGAGAGAGAGAGAGAGAGAGAATAGAAGTGGTTGGAAGACAGAGGAGATACCATGTAGATGATGTCAGCAATCCAAGGCTCTATCACCAGACCAAAGGATGTGAGTTAGAGGTGTCTGTTCACAGCATATTCATAAAGATTGGTGTATATCTACCATCAGACTGTCAAATGTTCTCAACCAAAAACAACTGGCCTCTCGGAAACATTAAGCAATGTTTAGAGACATTATTGGTTGCCACTCAGGTGTGTTATTAGCATCTTATGGGCAGAGTCCAGACATGTAGTTAAATAGCATACAATTCATAAGCTAACCCCTGTTCTAGCTTGTCTTTCTGCTGCTATGATAAACAGCATGGCTAAAAGCAACTTGAATGGTAAGGATGTATTATAGATTACAGTGCATCATCAGCAAATCCAGGACAGGAACTCAAGGCAGGAACCTTGAGGTAGGAACTGAAGCATAGAATATGGATGAACTCTGCTTACTGGCTTTCTCACAGTCCCACATTCAGCTACCTCTCTTGTATATCCCAAGCCTATCTGCCCAGGTACTGTCCACAGTGGGATGGGCCCTCTGTGCGGCCCATCAATCAGCCATTGAGAAAATACTTCACAGACAAGCCCAGAAGCTGATCTGATTAAGGCAATTCATCAAAACATGTTCTTGTTCCCTTGTGTGTCAGGTTGACAAGCAAGATTAGCCATCATAGGCCCAACAACAGAGAATTATACCCTCTTCATGTATTCAAAGACTATGCTGGATGGAGGGTCTGATCAGGAATATTTGTTAAATTATACAGTTCCTGAGTTTCTGCAATAAATCATGCGACGGATAGTTGATAACTATTTTAGGAACAATGATACAACAATGGCTGCCAGTTGTTGATCTCTGCCCATGTGTGAGACCCCCCCCCCTTTTTTTCAAATGCCAATGAATGATCATACAATTATCAGAGTTAGGGCTACTATCAGCATCTTGTTTTCCAGACGAAATTTAGGAGAATCAGGCAGGTGAGTCACTCTCAATGATTAGAAAAGCAGCTGGTGTGAGAATCCTGGCTTATTAGGTACAATCGCTCATTTTATGATTAAAACTTCCTCTGTTTTCGAATGAACTTAAAGTGTGTTGGTCATAATCAAATTTCCAATTACTCAAATGCTGGGATATGCTTTTATAAGCTTCATAAAGTATCCTGCCTCCTCTTATTAATTAATTTATATTTTGTTTATGGCCACTCTCAAGGCCTGTTTTTGCTAAACGAACAGAGAATTTATAAAGTGCTGCATTAGGCAGGAGCATTCTGGTTTTTTTTAAATAGCGAAACATTTGCCAATGTATTCCTGGGTTTCACACATTGATATCACCAGTTGGAAGGTGTGTTTGATGCTATTTCCACAGATGGGGTAGCCTTGAAGGGTACTTGATGAGAATAGTGAACAAAAATTGCTACTCTTCATTAAAAAGAAATCTCATTCTATTATCTTTGGGGGGTGGGTGATGTAACCAGTACATTCTCATTTTGTTCACTGATTATATTGCTCACTCAGTAATTTTAGTCGGGAGGAAAAATGTTGAGCGAGATAGAAGAAACTCAACAAGAAGTACGGGAGGCTCTAAAAGGAGTGTGCCACCGTCCTTCACCCTCTTTTGTGTGTCTGATAGTTGATGGCTTTCTGAAAGCTCTAAAAACCCAAGCCGCAACACCCAAAGAGTCTGCTTTAGCATTGCAGGGACTTTTGTCACGCTGTGGTGTTGCCGGCCGGTGTGTGGGATGGTTGAATCTTGCAAAAAAATTCCTAAAACCCTTTGATGAGCTTTATGCCATCTGGCCCTAACCAACCTTTCTCCCATCTACTGTCTCCACATACAGTCCCGATCATTGGCGAAGTGTCCCAGAAGAGCAGCTTTTCCTGCCGTTCATATCTCGACATACCCGGTCTACTTTCCTATGTGATCTTGAGTTAGTGCTATGAGCACTCAATTACTAGAGCTTTCCCAGGTACTGCTCTGTGAATGGTGGGCATCCACTTACGTTTGCTCAGTGACTTACCCACACAGTGAGCCAGTGTATCCCGAGTCCTCTATTAGGGGCTGACAAATAGAGCGCCAACTTTCACGGAACCTTTTTTTTTTTTTTTTTTTGGTTTTTCGAGACAGGGTTTCTCTGTGTAGCTCTGGCTGTCCTGGAACTCACTCTGTAGACCAGGCTGGCCTCGAACTCAGAAATCTGCCTGCCTGCCTCTGCCTCCTGAGTGCTGGGATTAAAGGCGTGCGCCACCACTGCCCGGCTGGGGCTGACAAATAGAGTGCCAACTTTCAGGGAACCTGCAGTCAAGGGGAGTCTAATGATATTAGTGCCTCTTAGAAACAGGTCTAGGAGGTCACAAGGAAATGACAACACAATCCAAAGTAAAGTATGGCAGGAAGTTTTACTTCTGCAGGAGGGTGAACAGCCATGTTGAATCAAGCAGGTAAACACACAGTTGGCTTCCCTCTGGATTCTTATAAAGGGCCCCTACGCCTCGCTCTGAGAATAGCAAAGTTGATAAGCAACATGTACGTTTTCAGAAGCAGTAGCCTTGAACACATATTTTGATCCAAGAGGTGCTGATGAATTTCTGTCAAATGGCATCTTTAAAATTTTTGTTTGAACCTACTCTTCTTTCATAGAAAAGACAGCCCATTATGCTTCCATTTTCCATGCACCTTACCTGGGATCCCACACTGTAGAGCCTTGTATCTTTTCACATTGGTTTTATTTTTTGTTGTGCCTCACTGGCATCATGAACATCATGGTATCTTACTTACCATATTACAAGGAAGACCCTAGTACATGTGTGCATGATGAGCTGGAATTTTCTGTGGCAACTTGGAAAAGTCCAGTAAATAATGTTATAATAACAATTTCTTTCTGCTTAGTTTTGAAACATTGCAGACTCTTGGTATGTGGCAAAGCTGACTAAACTCATGAGCTTCCTTCAGCCTCTGGAGCTTTAGGATTATCTGCGTGTACAATAGGCACAGATCAATTTTTATTTTAAAAACGTTTCTTTCCAGGCTTTGCCTTAACCTTTGTTTTTAAGAGAAGAATAAGCAGCTTGGCTATTCAGGTTCATTCTGTTTCTCCCGTTCAAAACATTATAGTATTTTCTAGATGTGTGCTATTGCATACATATGGCTATTGAGCATCGGAAATGGGGCAGAAACAGTGAGTGGTGGAAACACCTCTAATAGCACCCAGGAGGCAGGGGCAGAAGTACCAGAAGCCAAGGTCATCCTTGGCTATAAAGTGAGTTTAAGACCAGCCTGGGTTACATGAGACTCCCCCATTACCCCACAACAAAAGAGAGAAATGAAAAGAAAATCACTAGATCAAGTGACTTACTTGACAGAATTGAGATACTGTAAAGAAATTCTAATAACTATAATGTAGAAGTTAATATTAATATATCAACATTATAATATATAGTATAATAAATATAAATTAAGCTATCTGGTTAACACTTTGCATTACGTACATACTAATGTTTTCATTACATTGAGTTCAATAGACTACTTATAAAATTAATTTGACCCCTTTGTTTTCACTTGGGGGAATGTTTTAGGACAGAGTCTTACTAAGTAGCCCATGCTGGCCTTAAATTAAATTGGAAATCCCCTTGCCTCTGTCTCCCCAAACCCTGGATTATAGGTACTAAATGCCATGGGCAGCTTCTTTTTATTTTGCAAAATGAGGCTACTCAAACAGTGTGTGTGTGTGTGTGTGTGTGTGTGTGTGTGTATGTTTGCTTACATGTGCCTATGCAGAGATTGATGATGTTCAGTGTTTTCCTTAAAGTCTTCCACCTTATATTGTGAGATAGAGTCTCTCACTCAATCTGGAGCTTACTCTACTCAGCTAGGTCAGTGAATCTGCAAGCCACAGGTGTTCTGCCTATCTCTGTCTCCCATGTGTTGGGATTACAGATGTGTGCTGCCACATCTGGCATTTTGAAACTGTGGGCTCTGGGGCTCAAGCTCAGGTAGGCTTGCACCCCAAACATGTTATGACTGAACCCCCTCCCAGCCATAACTCAAGCATTTTTAGTAGCACAAATCTCTTGCCTTGTCCTTCTGCTTGGCTCTGCTGTTGTAGATTTGGGACCTTCCTTTCCTTTGGCCCTTCATCCCAGGGTGATCATTTGCAGGGATGCCTATGTTATTTTGATATTCGCAGTGAAAGTCCTGCATACCAACTGTATGTGAGTTCAGCTTCATTTACCTTCTACTGAAATGGATCTGAAATAGCGTGAAGTAGAGCTGGCTGGGAACCTGTGGCAGGGAGGGTATATCCTTGCTCTCCTTTCCTTCTGTTCCCCCAAGATCTCCTTTGGCAGCAGGGCTTCCCAGTTACTCTTTCGGGAAGATCTGTATCATTTCTTTCTCCTCTGGAGCAGTTGGCTTCGGCTTCTTGTCCTAATCTTCATGGCAGAAGGGCTGCAAATGGAGAAAAGCAACTTCCTCCCAAGGAGGAAACTGTAGCTTAGTATTTCATGTTGTCATTCCCTCCAGATTTGTTTATTGATCGAATGAGCAATCCAAAACATTGAGCTATAACTGGAGTTCATCTCACAGGAAATAACACTCAACTATATTCTAGTTTTGTGGTCCAGAATCATGGAAGAGTAGCATGTTTTATCACCGTCTCCATCACTTCCACTGCTAGTGGATTTTTTAGCGAGAAGATGTTGCAGTAAGCCTCACAAGAACATAAGCTTTCTTGGATACTGCTCGATGGTTAAATATTAGGTTTACAGTTACAGAATGAGTCCTTGGGTAAACACAGCCACTTACAATTTCCCCAGGATTTAAGAGCTAAGCAGTGAGATTTCTGAGCCTTTTCTCTGGGGAAAAAAGAAAAGAGAGAGAGAGAGAGAGGAAGAAGGAAAGAAAAAGGAAAGAGAGAAGACTCTCTTAAGATTAATTGTTCTGTTGTGTCATGCCACCAGAGGCCCCAGATGACATACCTATTGTCATTCTTCAAGTTACAAAGTTTGAATACTTAACTCATCAACAGTTGCAAGGGGATATAGCTTATTATTATCAATCCTTTCAAAACTACTGTGATGAAAGTCTCTGTCCTAAAAAAATGTCAAATAGTGGCTCATGGAACTTTCTTCTGCTCTTTTCATGACTGATCTGTGGTTCTGTACTACTATCAACAAGCTGTCTCCTGAACCCACTCCTGTGTTATTCAACCCACCATATCCCTGGCAAGTGTGACTCGTGTGACTGTTGTTGTTTTCCTCAAAAGAAGTTCAAGTCGTGACTGACATCAGTTCATCGAAGCCAAGCCAAACCTCGTTTTTAATTGCAGATCTCAAATGCCCTCCCCACAATTAAAATAAAATGCAGGAAGCATTGCCAACTGTTTTCCTAACTCTTCCAAAATGGAGAAGATCCAACACATGGGAGCTTTCAGATGGATTGAATTGCATTAAGACACATAAACATTTAAAATCACTTGCAAGGTTTTTTTCTTGCTGTTTTGGGGAAATGTTGACACTTAAGTCACAGGGGTTGTCAGTCAGGATGAGCATATGGCTGTTGACTGCCATTTATGTCCCTATGAAGTCAAGATGTTTCTCCTTTTTTATTTTATTTTTAAGTTTCATTATTATTTCCTTAAATTCCAGTTTTGGTAGGATGTGGGGGTTGGGAGATGGGGCTGTGCACATGTGTGCATATGTGAGCATGCTGGAGGGTAGAGGTTCATTCTGGGTGTCTTTATCTCCCTTTGTATGAAAAAATTTTCTCCCAAACATACTTAACTTTATTCTCTACCTCTAAAATATGTGTGTGTGTATGTGTGTGTTTCAGCAACTTGTCAAGTCCAGGCATTTATTCAAAATCTACATCCAGGACAGCTCCAGAGAAGCAACCTATAGACGTTCCAAATTACTCTCACAGACACAGATGGTTCCACAGGCCACAGCAAGGAAACAGCCAACTCTCCTAAGACTGGACCAACATCCCAGCCCTCAGTTTCTTAGGTTTCCTCCCCAAGTCAGCAGAGAGTAGCTAAAGATCACGACGATCCTAATTCTGCTTCACCATCACTTCTTTCTAGTTTCTCTTTTTTAAAATTAAACCAAAACGGAGGAATGTTATCATTTCTTCTAGGCTCTGCCCAACAGTTCTGGCAAGAACCAGGTAGGCCTGTAAAAGGAGCTATTTGGCCCCTCGTCCCTCCCCTCCCATTCTCCCTCCCCTCCTCCCTCCCCTCCCCTCCCCTCCTCCCTCCCCTCCCTTACCCCTCCTCTTCCTTCTCCCCTCCCATCTCTTCCCTCCCTCCCCTGCTCCCTCCCTCTACTCTGTGCCTCTACTCCCTTCTTAATTCCCCTTCCCATGTCCTAAATAAACTCTATTCTATACCCTATCTGTCATTGGCTGGTCCCTCAGGGGGAAGGGCTGCCTCAGCATGGGTCCACCTAGGCCCCCCCTCCCACCCTCAGAGGCGCCCCTCCCACCGTACCATAGTGCTCTCTACCAAACATATCTTTGTCTCTTTTTAAATAAAACAAACAGCCTGCACCTTATTTTTTGAGGCAGGGTCTCTCACTGAGTTCATCTGTCCTGGATAGTCTGGCTTGCCAGCAAGTCACCCAGGATTTGTTTGTCTTTGGCTCCACACCATTGGGTTTTCAGACCTGTACAGCATGCATAACTTTTACATTGACTGAAGGGATCTGAACTCAGATCCTCATGCATGTGCTGCAAGCTCTTTAACCATCGAGTGATCCATCTCCACAGTCCACAGTGTTAGCTTTTCAGTAGTCAGCCCCAAGTTTCCTCTTGCTTTGTGATCTGGCATTGATTCAGCATAACTTGTGAGAAAGGACAATCTTTGATGATGCCCATTTAAATGTATATTGGCCTTGAGTTTATTCCTTAATTTCTGTGTAATTCAATATCCACTTTTGTAAGCTATGAATGGTAATCGATGTCTCGCAGAATTCACCTTTATTTTGTTAACTGGAGAAAATGAGGAAGAAAGCGGACCAACTATCATGTTCATCATCCTTATTAAATCAATTGTTTTTATTAGCAACAATACCACAAAAGTAAAGGGGGCGAGGTGGAAGAAAGCAACAAGAAAAGTCTCTACACTTTCTCAAGTTGAGCAAAGGTAGCTCCCCTAATTAAGCCCTCAGTTTTTTATTCTCAATGAATGGAAAAGGATTCATTCAAAGCCGGCATTGGCTGAAGTGATAAAACCGTGTTCATCCAAAGCCACATTGCTTCTTATCAGCTGGACTCCTATTGTTTTTTGAATGATTGAGAGAGCAAAGCCACATCTCACTAGGTAATGGGGTGATGATGAGCCCTTTATTCCCATCGAGGAGACTGAGTTTAAACTCCGCTGTTTCAAACCCACTGTGCTAGGCTGTGCAGCTTTCTGATCTCTTCTCCATGGTTCTTCATCTGACCTGAGAACAAGTCAGATGAAGTTCTGACTTCACAAGTGTGCTTGTTCACTGGTGTTCCCATCTGTGCAGATATGCTCAGACTTTCAGATTTAACAAGCCTCATTGTACCTACTATCATTTTTCCCTTCCCATCTGCTGAATATGACAGATAAACTCCTTGGAAATGTTTATCATTTTTGGTTTTATTTAAGATTGAATGGTCACAGATACTCTCTTCTTTATCCTTTATCATGAATCTTTCACTTGTTTTTAAGAGCTCTATTAATTCTACAGAGCTGGGCATCTTGGTTCAACATAGGTATCAAGGACAGACAAGTGCATTCTGTAACCATCAAAACACCAAGGATTGTATGTGCAAGAATGCAAACCTTGAAAGCAGGGGTAGGGTGGGGGTGATGGTACACACCTGTAGTTCCAGCCTGTAGGATGCTGAGGCAAGAGGATTCCAGCAAGCTGGAAGCTGTTCTGGACTACACAATGAGTTCAAGGTTGGCATTGGACAGTAGAATAAAACCCTGTGTTAGAAAATGTGTGTTAGGCTGTTATAGAATTAGAATTCTGAATTCAAAGGCAATCATGTTTGGTAATAGATAGACCTAAATTCTAGGTTTTCCCTGGAAAAATTAATATCCACGTGGGAGAAAAAGCCAGCTAATGGTTACCTAAAGAATGAAGCTCTGGAGAGATGATGATAAAACTACGTTGTGAAAGATAATATTGGCAAATGAGCTGTTGATAAATGTTTCCCAGTCTATAGATAGTTAGCTAGTTATGCTTAGGGTTTCATGTTATTGCTCATCTGTAATGTAAGTGTGATTGCCGAGGTACTTAAGAAAATTAATTGCTCTGAAACCAAGATCATAGTAACAGAACAAAGTCCAGAAGAGAAATAACCAATTAATTATGAATGCTGCCTTGCATCCTATGCTCAATTTCCAGTTAGAGAAGAAGCACAGAGTGGCTATTCAATGGTAGGGAGGCAGTACCTGGAAATAGCTAAAAAACTGTAATAAATCATCTCGAGTTTGTGTCCTGGCTCCCAAACTGAGAATTTTTATATGAACTTCGGTAAATTGTCAACCTAAGTATTAGTTTCCAATTTCAAAAGCAGTAGAGTTAACCTTGGTATTAGGGTTTTCCTTGTTGCAGCTGTTGGTACTGTAGCTATTACTGCAATAAATAGGTAGGGTATATTTACTCATTGGGATAAGTTTAGGCATTGGAGTGCATGGTTCACAATATTTTTGGCATAAAGAAATATTAAAAGTTGATAAAAGATGAAATACATTAATAAACCTTACAAGGCCACGTGGTATCACATGAACTGGTAAATGGTACATAGCAGGATGAACATATATAGCACATGAGCTCCTTGCTCGTTTTTATGAGTGATGTTTCATGGGAGCACAACAATACCCATTTACATATTGACTACACATGTGTCACTGCTGCCACAAGGCTAGAGCTGAGTAGTTGTGAGAGTTCAATCATAACCTGCAAAGTCTAGAGTATTTACGTTCTGGTTTTTTGCTAGTCTTTGGAAGATGCTGATGCTCCAGCCTCATGCTCTTTTCCAACCGGGGAGGCAGGGAGGCACCAAGTGTTTTCTTAGATTCCACCGCTGAGTGTTATGTACATAGAAACAAGATAAGTATCCTATGGTAGGTCTATACTATTGATTTCCTATAATTTCAATAAAAATGAGTGTCTAAATGTCTGTTAACAGGAGTAGTATCTTTATACTGCTTTATACCAATTACATTTATAAGGTATGCACAGTTTCTAACACATACAGCCCTACAGACCCCTCTAACTTAGCCCAAATGTCTCAGAATTGAACATGTCTCTAAACTACCTGGTACATCAGTGCATTATTGATACATCAATGGTTTGACACAGACAACTGACCCAATGGAGATTCTGCAGCATTTGAGAATTTGCATCTTATTATATTAGTTCCTGGTGAGGCTGGTGCTGCTGTTTTATGGACTACCTTTGAGAACAAGGTTCATCCAAACACATCACACCCCCCACAAAGGCATACGTAAGTCTTCACTTAAGCCTATCCTGTCTTTGTCAGAGGGTCTAGCCCGTCTTTGCTATGCACTCAGCACATTGCCTGCACTATGAATTTCTCTGACAACCTGGTAGGTGAGAATCTTGGTTTGAACACTATCTTTGCTTCTGTCTGTAGCTGTTAAAAAAAAAAAAAAAAGTAGAAACTCAAGAAAATCTACCTGGGGGCTGTGTATGTAGCTCAGGGGTAAAGTGCTGGGCTAGCATGTGGGAAGCTCTGGGTTTGATCCCTAGCAAACAAAACAAAACAAAACAAAAAAAAAAAAAACACTTGTGGCATCCTTATGGGATGCCCCCAAGCATGCACCATAAATTCAGCATCATTATTCTTGTCATTTCTGCATTGTTACTGAGTGGTTCCCAGGTCATCGGACTCACAGACAGAAATATCAGGCAGGGAGTTCATTAACAAATGCTCTTGAGTTTAATGTCTGCAAGGAAATGAGAAAAATAGAATTTCTTAGAGGAGAGTCTCTAGAGTGGCCCTGAGCTGTGAGCTGTCAGCAGCCAGGTATCTTAGAGGCTCGAGGAATAGACATTTCAGTCCTTAAAGAGAGATGGTGTTTCTGGGAGGCACACCATAGCATGGATATGGGCCCATATATTCATTTTTTCCATATGTATTTCTAAAAGACAAAAGACTTTTTAAAAGGTGGGTAAAAACCCAAAAAACAAAACCCCCAAACCAAAAAATTCCCAAACTTGGTTCCATTATCACACCCTGGCTGAATCCCCAACATTTCATTAGTATCCAATTTGTTCAACAATCAAGTTTCCAATTTCCCAGTGAGTATATCTCTGCATAACTATCATTAGTTAATTAGTTAATTAATTGATTGATTTACAGTTTGCTTGCTTCAGGGCTCAAGTAAAGTCCATAAATTACAGGCAATTAACATGTTTCAGTTCTCTTTGAGACTATAGGTTTTGTTTCATTCTGTTTTCTACTTTCCTGACGCATTTGTTAAAGAAACATGGTTGAATTCTGACTTATATGGTTTCCCACAGTAAATCTACATGCTTCAAAGTTCCTATTTCAAGCATCCTTGCCCCTTGCAGTACAGCTTCCTCAAAAGCTCTGAGGATGTAGATATGAACATTTTATGAGGTTTATTAGTATGCCACACAGTGTGGTTCTTTGAACCAATCAACAAATACATTACTCATTGGTAGGAAACCTGAGCCTTGTTGAATTTTGAAAGTAATAGAATAAATTACATCAGCATTATCACTCAGCCAAAATTCATGCTTGACTGACATATGGCATGCATCCCAGAATATCTATAAATATGGCCCAACAAATTTGTAGATGGTAATGCCAAATCACAATGTTAGAAGCTTGAACACCTTGGATAGATGGTCCTGTAATGAATTGGTAAACAAAAGTATTCTTCCAGAGTACAAGGAAAGAAAACCCTAGTCTTGTTAGCATAAGCTGTATGTTATGTAGAATGCCCAATAAAAACCCTCGCTTGCTGGGGCAGTGGTCATGCCTAGGGTGCATGCTTGTTATCACAGCACTTAGGAGGCAGAGACAGGAGAATCACCATAAGTCCAAAGCCAGTTTGATTTTCATAGCAGGTTTCAGGCCAGTCAGGGCTACATAGTGAGACCCAGCCTCAGAACCCAAGTAAATTAAAAAATTATAGAAAAAGACATTGTTTTCATCGTTCTTTACCTCTTGCCAAGCACACCCGCACCTGTAGCTCTATACTTCCTGCCCTTTACTTGACAAGCTCTTTTGTGCTCTCGTCTTTCGTAATACACATCAGTCTTTATACAATTGTTTGTTGTCAGTTCACACTAGATGTTCTAACAGGTCAATAACAGAGAAACTGTATACAGGACAGAGACACACAGCTGGAAGCATTTTTATTTTTATTTATTTATTTATTTTTTACTCTGAGAGAACCTAGCAACATTACAAAGTCTTTTTGAACTTCTTCCTAGGGGGATAGCCCAAAGGAGAATTCAGCAGAATTTAATATGTGTAAGAAAGAATTTTTTAAAAGCTAGGCATGGCCTTTAGAGAACCATTGGTCAGAGTGGAGATCTCTCTAAAAGGAAAGAGAATGAGCAGAAGTACAGTCAGACAACCTGATAGGGTGGTGCGAAATCTTGTAGGAGGGGCATGTATCAAAACTGTAGACAGCAAAGACCTGGAAATGGGTGAGAGGAAATGAAGAGTAGAGCCATCATTTGACATCCAGTAGAGGGGTGGACACATAGCTAGCTGAACACTGAGCTTGCTCGAATATGTGTGGGAGAAGGTGGGTCTGGGGGAAGATCCAATAGTGGAGTGTGGAGTAGGGTGGAGCGCACTGGCTTTCGGGAATGTTGGAGTAGTGAGTTTCAGTTAAGAGTTCATTAGTGTACGTGGGAGGTGACTTAGTGTTTCTATTGCTGTGAAGAGACACCATGACCACAGCAACTCTTAAAAAGGAAAATACTTAATTGGAGCTGCCTCACAGTGCAACAGCTGGCTTACAGATAGTTCATTATTGTTACGTCAGGGAACACACAGG
>JADRCH010000017.1:2185018-2434963 GCA_019843965.1 Rhynchomys soricoides
GTTCATTATTGTTACGTCAGGGAACACACAGGCAGGCATGGTGCTGGAGAAGGAGCTGAGAGTTCTACATCTTGATCTGCATGCAGGCAGCAAGGAGAGAGCTGCCACACTAGGCTCAGTGTGAGACCTCAGAGCCCTTTCTCCAGAAAGTCCACACCTACTCCAAGAAGCCACCCCTCCTAATAGTGCCACTCCTTCTGGGCCAAGCATTCCAACACAAGACTCTTTGGATGCCATTTCTATTTAAACTACCACAGGGGAGCTGTGAACATAGATCCTCAGGCTCCTCCACTTCATGTTCCTGTCTAGTGGGACAGAGGCTCATCCTAAGACAGGAAAGCCAGCAACTTATTTTCATGTAAATATTTATTCATTGGAATTTTAATCCTTAATTTTAATTTTTGCTTTGAAGGGCCTTGTGCACACCAAGGTCTACTTCCACTGTGCTATATAGATCCTTAGCCCTTTGCATTTTGATCCAATCTCATTATATAGCCGAGACCTCAGATTCATGATCCTCCTGCCTCCAAAGCTTGGAGGCTGGAATTAGGTTATGCACTAACCACACTTGGCTCCTAATCAAGTGTTTACTGAACATCAGCTGTAGGAGGAACTTAATGATGGCATTCCCCCTTTCCAGCAACTGTACCACACATTTCTCTGTTTCTGCTCTGGGTCTCTCCTGTCCTGTGTGGACACCTGTACTGATGTTTTCAGTTATTGTGAGGTACAACGTTGCTAATTGTTGTGTAAAAAATACTGTAAACATTTCATGGGGCCCATCCTCATTATGGATTAGGGAAAACAGTTGGCAAATTGTGTTATTTAGTGACCCATTGTGGTCACTAAATAAACAATTGAAATTGTATTTTGTGCCTTTGGCTGGCCCTCTGCAGAATGTACCCTCATGTGCCTATGGTGCTGATATTTTAATAATATGCCTTTGGACCACTTTTTAATCACAATCTCTGTTATTTATTTATTTAAACTGTTTGTATGTTGTATATGTGTGTGTTGTGTGACCATGTGTGCCTGTGTGTGTATATGTGGAGGTTAGAAGTTGACAGTGGATATCTTTCTCTATTGCATTCCACTTTTGGAGGAGGGGTTACAATTTATTTCCTTTTTGTGTTTGCCTGTACATTTGTGTGCCACATGCATGCAGGTATCCCCAGAGTTTAAAAAGGGAATCAGATCCCTTGATATTGGAGTTACATATGATTATGAACTGCCACGTGGCAACTGGGAACTGCGCCTAGGTCCTCTGCAAATGCCCCAAGTTTTCTTAACCTCTGAGCCATCTTTCCAGCCCTCCACTTAACTTCCAAGATAGAACCTCTCACTGAATTTAAGGCTCAACAACTGGACAGGAAGTCCCCATGATCCTCCTGTTTCCATCCTCCCCCTAGCCCCCATTATAGTTACATAAGCAAGCCACTGGTCCAGGCTTTTACAGCGGTGCTGAAGATCAACCTCAGGTCTCATCCTTGGACAGCAAGCACGTATCTCCTGAGCTATCTCCCTAGTCCTTCCCTGGGTTTTCTCATCTCTCCACTATATTCCTTGGGATTGCTTCCCACAAATAGCATCTTACATGTAAGACTTTGTTCCAGGGTCTATTGTAATGGGAGTGCTGGCTAGATTTATGTCAGCTTGACACAAACTGTAGGCATCTGAGAGGAGGGAACCTCACTTAGGAAAATGCTCCCATAAGATTGGGCTGTGGGCCAACCTGTAGAGCGTTTTCCTAATTAGTGATTGATGACGGAGGGCCCAGCTCATTGTGGGTGGTGTCATCCCTGGGCTGGTGGTACTGGGTTCTGTCTGAGCAAGCATCCCTTCATGGACTCTGCAACAGTTCCTGCCTCCAGGTTCTTGCCCTTTTTGAGTTTCTATCCTGACTTCCTTTGGTGATGAACAGCAATATGGAAGTGTAAGCTGAATAAACCCTTTCCTCCCCAACTTGCTTTTTGGTCACGATGTTTTGTGCAGCAATGGAAACCCTGTGAATGTGGGGAAGTTAAGACAGTAGCTAGAAAAGAAGTTGATTCTTTTAAAGATGGACACATTGAAATCAGTGGCCATGAGAGCTCATGATGTCTGAGCTTTAAAGATGGACACATTGAAATCAGTGGCCATGAGAGCTCATGATGTCTGAGCTTTACTTTATGCATTTAACTAAGATAAAAAGGGACAAAGACAAAAAGGAGCAGAGACAAAGAAGGAACACATGGGACAAGGGGCCAGTCTCTCTGTGCAGATGTGGGAGGATATGTTGAGTATTTTTTAAGTTACTGTAACAATTTAAAAGATGGACATCATTTAAAGTGCATGAAGTAGAGAAACAGAGTGTACTGAGAATGTGGAGGACCGGCCCCGGGCGGGCCACCAGGAGAGACTTCTCTGAGATAATGGATTTTGATCCAGGATTTGAGGGATGAAATGGATTTCTCATACTTTTTCTCCCAAGCCACTTGAGGTACCTTAGCAAATCTGGCCACAATTCCAGGATCTCATTAGGATTTTTCTTAGATTCTCAGGCACTCAGCTTGCTGCCTATGTCCTAGGGTTGACTCTCTTTTTTAGCACCAAAGCTTTCCCATGGCTCATTTCCTTCCTATCGAAGCTGGGCTGCGAGTGACGGATGATTTTGGGGAAATATGTTCCTTTACCTGTGGATGCATGCTATCTTCCCAGGTAACTGTCAGAAATCTGCCTGTTTCTTTTCTTGGTTATGGATGGTAGACAGGAAATGCAGGGGCTCTTGTTGGGTAGCCCAAAAGTAAAGGACTGAGTAAAGTTGGCTGAGTAACAACCTTCCTTGACTGTTTGTGACATCAGAGTACTCCAGTCTATTGATACCAGGAGACTCCAGCCAGGTTCTCCGTGCTGTTTTTCTGTCCAGTGAAGGAGGCTGCAGGGTTTCTTTACTGTGAGAGCATATTCATCCTCTGTCCTCAATAGAATGGCATGTTTCATAGCTGCGCAGCTGATGGGCTCAGCAGAACTCAATTCACTTATAATTTCAGCAGATAACCAGCCAAATCATTCTCATTACTGCTCTTTGCTTTGTAATGCCTTACAGCGTTTCCTGCGTTGTTATTGACATCCAAACCCCAGGCTGCCTGATACATACCATAACCATGTCATGGTTTCACCTTACGTTGCTTTATGTATCGTGCGGTGATTTCACAATGGCGTCTCACACAGTCCTCGCTGCTCACGTCCCTGTGATGCATCCATGCTTGCTTTGCTTTCTATCCCTGTGATTTATTTTTCAGTCTGTATTCATACTTCTTTTTCCCACTCTTTCTTCACCATTTTGTCTTTTCTTCCCTCTGTTCTCTTTGCATTCCCTTCTCCACCATCTTATCTTCTCTTTCCCTCTCTTATTCTGTTCTCCCCCTTCCTATTATTCTTAGCTATAAAATGTATTTTTTTAATCTATGTATGTATTTACATAAATACATAAATTTACATAAATACATAAACCAGTGAGTTCGACCAAGGTTGCTTGAGTGAGGGGTTAGTCATAGAAGCATGGGGGTTCCAGGTAATTCTCTGCGGTTGTTTTAAACACCACAGCCAAAAGCCACCTGGGCAGGAAATGGTTTATTCAACTTGCACGTATAGGTCACAGTTCATCACTGAGAGAAGTCTGTGCAGGAACTCAAGCAGGGACTGAGGCAGAAACCATGGAGGAATGGAATGCTGCTTACTGACTCACTTCTGGTTTGTGCTGAGTCAGCTTTTTAAATCCCTTCTTTTAAAATACTTATTAATAATTTTGTTTACACTTCAAATGTTATTCCACTTCTCAGTCTCCCCTCCACAACTCCCTCACCCCATCTTCCTCCCCTTTGCCTCTAAGAGGGTGATCCCACACTCACCCACCCACTCCTGACTCACCCCTCTAGTATCCTCCTTCTCTGGGGCATCAAGCCTCCATAGGACCAAATGCCTCCCCTGGTAATGATGCCAGATGAGGCAATCCTCTGCTACATATGTAGTGGGAGCCATGGGCCAGCTCATGTATACTCTGTGGTTGGTGGTTTAGTCCCTGGAAGCTCTGAGAGGTCCAGTTAATTGATACTGTTGCTCTTCCTATGGGGTTGCAATCCCCTTCAGCTCCTACAGCCTTTCTCCTAACTCTTCAATCGGGGTTCCTGGGGCTCAGCTTTCTTAAACAACCCAAGACCACCTGCCCAAGGGTATCGTTGTCCACAGCAGGCAGGGCCCTCTTACAATTAACAATTTTCTATAGATATGGCCACAGGTCAGTGAGCTAAGATCCTCATTTGAGATTCCCCCTTCTTTCCTGGTTGTTGGTTGTTCTTTTTTTGGTTGTGTGAAATTGATGATAAAAACTAGCCAGGACAATCAGCAACTCACCAGGATCTATATCATTGAAGAAAATATCTATTCCTTCCTCAGCAACATTTTAGCTGCCTATAGATCCTCAGAAAGGGATGAGCCCTCATGGACCATTTCTACTTTGCATTAACAGTCAATAAATCTATTTGCATTATAGTCATTAACAGTCTATAAATCTATTAGAGAGGGTGGGCTCTTGTCTACCCCACTCCATGACACATTGTTGAGGGACCCAGTCTTGTGGAGGTCTTGTGCAGGTAATCCTAGCTGCTGAGGGTTCGAGACTTCAAGTAACTTTTTTTTTTTTTCTGCTGAAAGCTTGAGTTCTGCCCTCAGTCCAATCACCTCACAGCTCTGACTTAGGCTTAGCAGCTCGCTAGAGCTTAGCTCAGTTTCTGGCTGATAAAGAGCAATTAAACTATTTGTATCATTTTAGTTATGATTATTTTTATAGTCTTTGGGTATGGCTGTGATCTTAAATAATATCATTAATGCATTTTTGAAGTTTATAATAGGACTTTGGGGGTGGCGGGGGCAAAGTGTGGCTGGGACAGGATTTCAGCTTAGAACCGATTGCTTTCAGGTAAGAGCCATCTTTACTGTTCTGCTCAGTCTTAAAGTCAAAATTATCACTCAGTCAAAATTCTTTGCTGGGGTTACACTGAAATGTTTGAACCTCCCCCTAATATGTGTAAATTGCTAGGTTTAATTAGTTCTGGCTCCCAAGAATAATCTTCTCAGTTTGAAGGAAGGAATCTGAAATCCTGACATGTTATTGGCTATATTTATGTGTGAGTATACATACATATAGTCACATAAATATACACACTTATACAACTTGTGAAGCTTGTTTTTATAGAGATCAAATTCTTGCCTTGTTGTGGACAGCAAATTCTAATTCTGCCCTCATGGAGGGGCTTCAGAGAAGGATTGAGTTACACCTGTGACTTCTTGTGAACCAATCCCCTAACGAATAAAAGAGCCAATCACTGGGTGAGTATGGAGGGACTTCCAGGTCAGAGGAGGAGAAAAGAGGAGCAGGAGAGAGGGAGAGTCCTTTTGAGAAGGGGAGAACAGATAGATAAGATGTAGCTAGTAGAGTCTCCTGGTATCATGGTGGATCCCCAAGGATTTGCCACCAGAGGAATCAGACTTTGAGAAGGTTTACAAGATAAGGTTTCAGTTGATTTGCCCAGAGATTGAGTTATTATTGTTTCTGAACTAAGTTTGTGTTGCGTTTTCCTTCACATGGCGGCTCATCTGGGTTCCAGAGAGAAAGGTACAGAGCAAAGTGTGGGTTTGCCTGATGTGCACCACAGAGGCCATGGGGGTTTTGAAGCATGGGGCTGGGTGGTAGTGACCTGCCAGTGGGAACCTAGCGAGCTGGGTGGAGAGGTCGTGGAGCTCTGAGTCAGAGCTCCCCAAGTTGAAAGCAGGTTGGCCATTGCCCGCCAGTGCATGGCTGGCCAGCCTGCCGGGGATGAGAACCAGGGCATAGTGCGGGAACATGTGTGATATATTCCTTCTTTTTAAATATTTCCCACAACATTGTCCTTTAGGGGTTTGAGTCCTGAGGGGAAAATTAATTAAGTCAGTTATATGCTGACTCAAACACTTGTTTTAGTTCCCTGCCCACTGTCTAGAAATATCTGACTCAAGGTTTTACCAAATTCTTGCCTCTTATATAAAAAGGTACATTGAGAAAAAGAGTTTCACAAGATTGTTACCTATCTGATTGGTAGATAAATGTCTTGTGTCCTCTACAGGAAAGGTGGTTGTGATAGTTAGAACCAGAATTTCCTGAGACCTTTATAATCATGGTGAGCAGTTAATCATGAGTCCAGTCATATATATGTATATATATATATTCAAAAACATATATTGTCTTTAAATTTTTTATTAAATATTTATGTATTTTATATGTGGCAAAGTAATGTTTAACTTTCTGCCCCACAGAAATGGGATATGGGATCAAAGTCACTGTGACATGGTAGATTCCTCAATGTCTTCCAAGGCTGTTGATCTGGGCAGCAGTATGGATTCTGGGATTAAACTCAGGTGGACAGGCTTACCAGCAGTCACCTCTACTCTCTGAGCTGTCTTCTCCATCTCCCATACTTCTTATGCAGTCCTGCTTCACAGCCAAGAGCATCTCATCCTAGCATGGGGTTGATCACTGTGTGTGTCCCACTATTGTGCTGACACTGGAGTTACATTGTACAAATTGTGTGCTCATTATTTACTTAAACTGTTTGCGTGTACTCACTTAGGGCTTTACCAGCTGGGTGAACTTTCTTAGCTTCAACCTCTGATCTGCAAACTTTTAGCAGCCACAAAGGCTTGCAGCACTATCATGAGCAATGAATGGGAATGTGCGCATGGGGATTTATTTTTTTCTCTTTGTTTCTGAGATTGGTTCTCATTTTGCTCAGGTTGATAGCTGAGGATGACTGAATTTTTAATCCTCCTGCCTCCACCTTTCAAATGCTGGTGATTATAAGTGATTACCACTACACTCGCTCACACAAAACATTTTGTATAGCATTTTATATCTAGGAAAAAGTCAGTGACAGTCATATTTCAGTCAATAGCTTTTGAATGCTTGCTGTGTACTGGTCACACAGGACATAAGCCAAGTACTAAAGATGTGAATGTGTGTTGGGTCCTATTTAATTTACCTTTAAGGAGTTTATAAAAGATGATAAAAATATTTTCCATCAGACCATCAGGATTATGGGAAAAACAAAACAAAACAAAACAACTAAGTGTTCAGAATTTTCAAACTCAACCGTTGCAGTGACATTTGTCAATCACGCAGTCCAAGGAGACATGTCATTTGGTCACACGTACATTAGTAACTGCTTTCAAGTATGACAGTGTCTTTCAGGTCCCCTGTCAGGTGCTTCATTCATTCCAAGGAATTACCTTTGAAACAATAATCTGCCAAATTGGCTGTTGGAACATTTTATCAAGAAACCGAATGTTGTTAGAGGCAAATGCTGCTGATGTGGTGATTTAAAGACGCCCTGGCCTTTGAACATAACAGAATAATATATAGTTACACTCCACTGGATTCTTCAAATTACACTCAATGTTATTTCAGCTGAGTCAGAACTTATAGAGCCTCAATGCATTTGGGAAAAAGATGATTATAAACCAAGATTCAAGGTTACAAGTTAGCGTTACTGAAAAGTACTTGCTGATTTTAGGCCAAAGCCAAGCACATGTTCTGAGAGTGGCTTCATGTTAATCAGTGTCAGTGCTAGTTGGTGAAACCCCATAATATTCTTTCCTTATAAAAGTAGTTTAACTGGAAAATTTTACTTTAGATTTAAAAATTATATCTGTCAGTTATTCAGTACCAATTGGTCAGCCCTGGAAAAATATATACAAGTAACATTCTACAAACTGAGCAGGTTAGATTTAGGAATATATCTAAAGAGAGTATTTATCCTATAGTGTATATATATATATATTTTCACACAGACACATCTATATAAGATAACAATTAATAAAAAAAAGAGGCCATGAATTTGAAAGGAAGCAAGGAAGGGTATGTAGTATGTATGAGGGTGTAGAGGGGGGAAAGAGGAAAATTTACAATCGTATTATAATCTCAAATTTGAAGAAGAAGAAGAAGGAGGAGGAGGAGAAGAAATCAAAACTAAAATAGCTTAATCAATCTGGGTTGATGTCTCAGTTTTGTTTTGTTTTGTTTTTTTCACCAGTGAACATATTTTAAATGAAACACAACCATATGTCACCTTGTATCACTGGACAGTTTCATCATGAGACCATCTTGGAGTGCAAACCAACATGTGTATCATAATTCACATCGAAGTTATAACACACACACACATGCATGTACATGCACACATACACACACACACACACACACACACACAGAGAGAGAGAGAGAGAGAGAGAGAGAGGGAATGAATGAGAATGGCCTATTGCTGTTTGGGTGACCATGAACAAAACTTGAGATTTGGTCAAGCTCAAGAGAAAATGGCACCGTTGTTACAGGTGTGGATCTGAGTCCCCAGGACAGCAGTTGGGATTTCCAAGTTTTTGTGCTCTAGACCATAGAATGTGACCAGAGACCAATGGATAATGGTAACAGAGAAAGTATATGTGAATGGTGAAAGTGGACTAAAGATCCTGGCTCTAGGTCATGAAGGTTATGATCCTTATGTTTCACTAGCATAACTTTGGCCCACTTTCTTCAGCATTTGTAGATGGAGGGCTTTACTGGTGCATATTCATTCTCTTCCAGATAGCCCTTGGGATTCCGGTAGTCGGAGTTGTCCAGTCTTTTTTTTGAGCCATTGGTTTCTTTCATATCTTCTCCTCCTCCTCCTCCTCCTCCTCCTCCTCCTCCTCCTCCTCCTCCTCCTTCCTTTTCTTGACATGGGTTCTTTGTGTAGCCCTGGCTGCCTTAGAACTAGGTCAGTAGACCAGGCTGACTCACATAGACCCACCTGCCTCTGCCTCTGGAGTGCTGGGATTAAATGCATATGACACCACTACTTGGTCTCATATGTTAATCTTGATTCCCTTTGTTCCAACACTGCTGCTTTGCTACGTAATTAAAAAATGCAGTAAACACAAGGAGTGGGAGGCATTGTTAATGTAGCACAAAAGACTATTTTCCAATAAAGCTCTTTTTATAAGTAGAGTACAATTATAAAATAAACAGTATGGAAAACACATAAACCACTAACATAGTCATTTATCACCATTATCCAGAACTATGCATTGTGCATAATTACATTGCTGTGCTTTATAAGACTGTGAGTACAGTACAGTTGTTTACACTAGATGAACATGAGAATTATGTGTTTTTCTAGGATGTTACAAGGCTATAGAGACATATGCAATAGGAAATTCCAGTTCCATTGTAGTCATAAGAGACCACCACCATGTACTTGGTCCATCGTTATACAAAATGTCATTGTATGACTGCAAAAGAGAACCTTGAAAAGCAAATCCATCTAACAAGCTATGTATTTTAAATGAAGATACATGAAATTAACTTGTTATAGTACAGAAGCCCATGATTCTTTCCCCAGGACTGGGTTGCATAATTTTTGTTTTCCTAATATTATCTGGGTTGCCCAACTCTTTTTCTTGTCTTAGATGAATAAATATGATTTAAAAATCCATATCCAGTTAACTTGTCTAAGGCCAGTGAGAAAGAAAGACAGATAAGGGGACAAGCCACTCAGTGGTAGCTTGGGCTTTATCTAGAAACAGACCCAAAGAAGGGGCATCCCTAGTCCATGAACCAGAGAGCCTGTGGTCCACTTGTAGTTGGGCGTTCTTACTAGGCACAGAAAGAGGAAGGCAAATGGGAACTGACAAGTATCTTGTTTGAACCTCACTTGGCTGTTGTTAGGGTTTGCTGGTGGGTGAAAGAATGCTAGGCAATGGACAAACATCTCCCACCTACCCTGGCTAGTGTTACTGTGAGTCAATAGGGCAGAGAGGGCAAACATTTAGAAGAACAAGTTCCTTCAACTCTGAGAACCAAATTACCTCAGTTTTAAAAGTTGTCATATGGGTTTAATCACAGTGGCAAACTTTACAAAGTAGCAAGTCCAAGCAGCTCAGGGCTACTGTGCATTTCAGGTTGTTTCCAGCTGCCCTCTTCCACTCTCTCCTCCATTTGGCTGTCTAGGACTCTTCCTGATCACGTTACTATGATGATGCTTTTGCATCCACTCTCTCCTTGGCTTGTGTTTGCTCCATGCTTCTCCTCCAGGACCTGGCTCTCATACTCCCATAACTGTGCTGATGGCTAGGCAAGAGAAGAAGCATTCTACAGAGAGACACATGTATAGGCATAGAGTTTTAAAACCTACTTTTAGTAAAAGTTCTCCAATGCTTTGATCTCCCCCTTTCTAACCTACTGTCCAAAGATAGGGCAAAAAAGATGGTAAATAGACAAGGGAATATGGACCTGTTTAGAAGAAGTTCCTTGGGGCAAGTCCAATCTCTGTTCGTTGAGATACCAGCAATCCAGTTCAGTAGTGTTAGGATACCAAACACAAATCAGCAGCAGTGGAATGATCTAGCAGAAACTGCTGGGCCTCTGCCAAATCAGCATGAGTTAGCTGGAGTGACCAGGACCAGCAGGGATGCCAGGAGAAGTTTGTTGTGGATAGCCCTGGGGCTGTTTGTATTCTGCTAATTCTGCCCTCCTGGGAGGGGCTTCAGACAAGGAATGAGTTACATACTTTTTGTGACTTCTTGTGAACCAATCCCCTAATGAGTAAAGGAGCCAATCACTGGGCAAGTAAGAGGGACTTCCAGGTTGGTGAGGGGAAGAGAGGAGGAGGAGGAAGAGGAGGAGGAGGAGGAGGAGGAGGAGGAGGAGGAGGAGGAGGAGGAGAGGGCCTTTTGGAACAGGGACAACAGATAGGTAAGATATAGCTGCTAGAGCCTCCTGGTATCATGGTGGATCCACAAGGATTAGCCGCTAGAGGAATCAGATTTTGTTAAGGCTTACAAGATTAGGTTTTAGTTGTTGCGCCCAGAGATTGAGTTACTATTGTTTCTGAGCTAAGTTTGTGTTGTGTTTTTCTTCACACAGTGGCTCATCTGGGTTCCAGAGAAAAAGGTACAGCGGCAAAGTGTGGGTTTGCCTGGGCCATGGGGGTATTGAAGCATGAGGCTGGCATTGTAATCACCAGCCAGTGGGAACCTATTGAGCTGGGTAGAGAGATTGTGGAGCTCTGAGTCAGAGCGGCCACAAGATAACAGTAGGTGGGCCATTGCTCCCCAGTGCATGGCTGGCCAGCCCACTGGGGATGAGAGAACCAGAGCATAGCTTGGGAACATGCTATTCTATTCCTTCTTTTTTTTTTTTTTTTTGCCCCCGAGACAGGGTTTCTCTGTGTCCTTGAACTCAGAAATTCCTGTCACTGCCTCCGCAGTGTTTGGATTAAAGGCATGCACCACCATTGCCCGGCTACTATTCCTTCTTTTTAATAATTTGCCGCAACGGAAGTTCTCTGCCATGCCCCTATCAATGAAATGAAGGTCAACGAAGATGAAGAAACGAGACCAACAAAGCATTGCAAAGCTAGCTATTCAAGAGTGCCATCACTGTCCATTGAGTCCTTTTTATACTTTCTTCAAACATCTTGTGTCTTTCGATGGTCTTGCTTCAGCAAAACACCACATGAGCTGGTCCTACAAAGTGAGTCTGTATCACTTGACATATCTAGAACCTTCCACTTCACACATGTGTCCTTCTCTTCTGCTGTGAGACTCCAGAGACAATGGAATGCAAAGAATTAGGACTTCCTCTGGAACCCTAGCCATGAGCGAGGGCCTTAGTGAGAAGTTTTATGCACCTCTGACAGCTTATCTCAGTGATAGCAGTACACCTGAGCTTCCTGGCTTTGATTTCCTCTTTTTTCCAAGGTCATCATTCTGCTCCAGAGTGGGTGGAGAGGATCCTGATGAGTCTGCAGCTCCTTGGTTTGGGCACCCTATAGATAAATCTATTTCCTTTATAAATTTCTGTTTCCTAATTTCTCTTACACTGTAGTAAAAAGTATGTCATGGTTAAGGACCTACGTGTCTGGTACTACTCTTCTTCTAGGTCTTGGATCCTTCTCTAGTTTATTCTTCACTGTTGATATTACTCCATCATTATTAATTTGGTCTTCCCCAAGTGAAACTGGGGTACAGGGACATGAGGGGTACTGGTGCATCCTGACCATTTTTGTATTTTCCTGGGTTAACAGGGCAAAGCAGAAAAGGAGGTTTATTTAATGAGACTACATTGGGGAAAAAGACAGGATGATGCAAGTCTAGCTTTGGGCTCCTACATGAAGTTCAGGTTTAAGCAGAATGCCAGGGTTATACATAGCTAAGCAGTCCTAGGGAAAGTGTGGTCCAGGCTGTCATCAATCCACCATTGTCTGAGATCCAAGGTTTCCTGCAATGTAGTCTTTCTGGGAGACTTGTGCCTCCTCTCCTGGCCAGCTTCAGGCTTCAGACTCTACCTGCTATGAGATTCTTGGGGAAATTCCAATTTTAGGAAGTGTAATGTCTCAGTAGTCTGATAGCCAAAGGGAGGGACACAAAAACCTCTTTAGAGTCCATATTCCTAGCAGGCAGGAAATTATACTGTCCCTAACATGAGGCACTCAAGAGCAGATGCTGCATAGGGAAGTCCCAACCCCAAATTAACCTTCTACTTTCAATATATTTTAGTATCCCTACCCAGAAGATCACATGGGGAGAATAGTGATTGGAATCTCAGGGAAGGGTCTGGTGGAATCCCACATACGTCTAAGAGGGAATGGTTAACATTCTCACTACTATCACCTGAGACCTAGCTATCAAATGATTTATCAAAAATCAAAAACAAAGATAAAAACAAACAAAAAGCCAAGGGACAAAAATATTCCATTTGAGCGTGTAATGCCTACTAGTTAGTGTTAGGAAACAGGAAGGGCACTTAGGTATGACTTCATCCATACCTTCACTTACTTTTTCATGTACTAAAATTACTCTTCTAACACCCAGTGTAATAGCTTGCATTCAAAGAATACATGTTGACTTGAATTATTCATATGTGCATTCTTTTGTTGATTCATCAATATTTACAGGGCAGCCTGTTCAGGTCCGACACCATGTTAAGTCCTCATGGCAATGGTGATCAATGTGGATCCAGCTTATATCAACTTGGTCCTTAAAACAGCTGATATATTTTAGAGTTTTGCCTCTGGATGGTAGCAGTCCCAGTGTTAAAGCATCTAGTGAATGAACCTTTTAATGAGTCTTAATCCTGGCTTTACTTTAGAATCACCTCATCTGCTACTTAAAAACATTGCTTCTGGGCCCAAACTCCAGGCCAATTAAATGGAAACCTGCAGAGGTGAAACTCAGGCAAAGTTACCTTTAAAAACCCTCCAAGATCCATGAGACAAAGTCCTAGACTGAGAATTACTAAACGACTCACTCGAGGTTTGTCGCTGTTTGGGTTGAACTGTTTTCTGTCTACATTCATCCCTTGAAGTCTTATCCGACTATGTCATTGAATGCTATTTGAATCAGAAATAGAGTCCTTGTGGACACAATTAAGATTTAGGTCATTAGAGGCTAGGGTAGCAGTTCAGTTAGCAAATTGCCTGACTTGCTATTCCCCCAGAACCCAAGTTTAAATAAAAAAAATAAAAGCCAGCTATGGTGGCCTGTGCTTGTGATCCCAGAGTTGGGGAGCTAGAGCTAAAGCTAGAGAGACCTTTGGAGCTAACTGACTAGCCAGTATAGCTTACTTTGTAAGTTCCAGACCAATGAGAGACTTTGTCTTGGAGAGAGAGAGAGAGAGAGAGAGAGAGAGAGAGAGAGAGAGAGAGCTGAGGAACGGCAGCTAAAGTAATCCTTTTGCCCCCACATGCATACATTTCTCTTCTCCTCACAAATTAGATCATCACAATGCACCCCATGGGGTTCTTACTGTGTAGACCAAGTATCAATAAAGGACTATTAAGAAAATCTCCTGATTCAGAGAATAGACTCTGTGCCCTGGGTAGAGACCTAACATTCTAGCTAGGCATAGTCAATAACTTGGCCCAGAGACCATATCTAGAAGGCAGGCTGGCCTTGAGCCTTGCTAAAGAGATAGGCAGATGACCTTCCCTTAATGAGGTACTCTGAATCCCTATCCCAGCGCAGTAGCTTACAGGGCTATAGATGACCAGTTGAGTGAATCTGCCTGCTTTTCTAAACTATTCAGAAAGTGTAATTTTCTCTTTTTTTTCTTTCTACCTCTTTCCTACACATGTTTTCCCTAAAACTTTGGCCTTCCCAAATTTTGGGTTTCCTTCTCTCTAAAGTTCCTTCCCTCTCTGCCACGTGGCTGCTTGTCTACTGTGTGCCTGACCTCATGCCTGTGTAAAAGGGTGGCTTTTTCTTCTCTTTTGTTCTCCTTCAGGCAACTTCTCAGAATCACAAATGGTCTGTTCTGGGCGATTTTCTCTTTCTCTCTTTTTTAAAGATTTTATGATATTATATAATATTATATATATGGCAAGTTCACTGTAGCTGTCTTCAGACACACCAGAAGAGGGCAGCGGAACACGTTGGATTCTGTTACAGATGGTTGTGAGCCGCCATGTGGTTGCTGGGAATTGAACTCAGGACCTTTGGAAGAGCAGTCAGTGCTCTTAAACCACTGAGCCATCCCTCCAGCCCCAGGATTTTCTCTTTAAACTCGAATACAATTGTCATTGAGCCTGCATTTCAGTTCAGATTGCTGTCTCTAGAAGAGTGAGGCAAATCTCATATTTTTAAGATGTCCAGTAGGTAGCACAATTTCATAGCCATTACCCGAGTACACAATGCCATCAGCATCTTTGAGAGATCATTCAAACATGTTCGGTTGCCTTCTCCACTTTCCCTATGAAGACAGAGCAGCCCCAGCTGGGGACCCCAGTAGAACTCACCGCACCTCCCAACGGGTTGCATATCTTTAGTAAGAGTCCAAGCACTGACGTGGGAATGACCAACCCACCCGAAGACAGGCCTTACAGACTGGCTCCCTGAGAATAATCAATGAGCTGTAAGTCTGTAATTCCACTCACTGGGCCAAACTGGGGCCCGCAGTAGCTGCTTCAAGCAGATCAATAAAAGTGCTGGAAGACACTTGTCTCTGTGGCTCTTTTAATTCTGTTTCCGCATTTGATTTGTGCCAACAACACTCAACTGTGCCTCTTTAAGGCACTGTTTTAATAAATTCAATTTACAATTACTTTCAATATGAGAAGTTTAAGAGTTTAGTTTTAACGCCCCAGGAGCTGTAAAATCATCCAGGGTTCAGCTGACCCGGCCAAGGAAATCATTATGCGAAGGGTTCTATGGTGAAGCGGTGAAGCTTAGCTTGGTTTCTTTTGGCCAGGGACTTCTACAGTGGACTGACTTTCCTGACAGTATCTGCTTTCTAATTTCCCAAACAATACACATTCAAATTCTATTCCCTGATTATCAGGGATTCCTGGGTAAACCTGAGCAGTTTTGAAGGCAGTTATTCCCAGAAGTGAATCTACTCATCAGATGTGGGTCCAGGCAGCAGACTCCTTCCACAGCTTGCTCTGATCCATTGTTCACGTTCACTTATTTTTATTTTTAAAGTTTAACTTCAACTTCTTTGTTATGTATTGGTGGAATGGGGGATTTTCTCTAGCACACTAAGGTGTGTGCACCACAGGCTTGGATCCTGTTTCCTCTCTTCCCGATTAACATCACTCCTGATCACTCCTGATGGTTCCTCTTCTCAAACAGTACCCTCTCTGACTCCAAACTCTTTTCTTTTTCTTTTGAGATGAAGCCTCTTTTAGCCCAGGCTGGTCTTGAACATGAGATTCTCTTGCCACCATAAAACTCCTGTGATGGATTATAAGAGACCACTACCATATACAATTCATTCACTACTGCGGAACGAATTCAGGTTTTCGTGCATACAAGGCAAGCATTGAGCTTCGTCTCTAGCTGCCCCTGAATTAAAAGCATTTTAAAAATTCTTCTTTAAACTAGATAGCACCAGAACTGGAAGTAGCTGAGTCCTAGAACAGTTAGAGACCTATCTCAAAGGAACAAGCTGAGGGACACCTGAAGGTATGACACCTAAAGTTGTTTCCTGATACACCACACACACACACACACACACACACACACACACACACACACACACCCCATACACACACGCTCACATTATATCAATTTTTCCTCATGATGAAAAGCATAACAGTGGTGACAGACTCAAGGGACAGGATTACTTGGTGTCAGTACTGTACTGATCTGATCCAGGATCCCAAACAATAGTTTTCCCCCCTCAAACAATCCAACAGACTTCTAGGTGACAAATCTTATATAGTCACATCACCTATGTGTATTTCTGCTGCCTCTTAACATACTCTGAATATTACAGACACTTAGTAAATGCTACGTGGTTTATGCCCTGACACAGGTACTTTCTTTGCTGCACTTAGGGGAAACTGTTTTCAGACACATCACTGGGCATGCAGAGATTCTCCAAAGACTTTCTGTACACCATTCCAAGGAAATGGAAGTAGATTCTGGAATAAATTATATTGATTTTAATTCAGACATTTAAATCTGTTTTGTTTATTGCCTTTGCAATTGAAGAATTGATCTGAACAAGGCAGACATAGCAAGAATAGATTGCTTTTATCGAATTCACAGTGACCTGATTAAAAAACATAGTTGTTATGAGAAAAATAATCTTACTTCCTATTTTATTACAGATATCCCCCTACACAAATTTATTGTTTTAATATTGTAAATAAAGAAGACAATGAATTTTGTTTATTGTTGTGTGAACTGGTTTGAGGGCAGTTGGAAAACACTTTTTTAGAATGTTTCTTTTTTATTCAAATGATTACAAAGGGTGTGTGTGTGTGTGTGTGTGTGTGTGTGTGTGTATGCCACAGGCCATTGTCTAGTGTTTTTCTCAGTCATTTTTCCCTAAGACAGTGTCTCTCATTCAGTGTGGAACTCACTAGATTTTGATCAGACTGGGTGGTAGTGAGCTCTAGGGGTCCTCTGCCTCTATCTTCCCAGAGCACTAAGGTTAAAGCTATGAACCACCATGGCTGGCTTTTACGTGGATGCTGGGGATTTGAACTCAGGTCCTCCTGCTTGGGTGGCAAGTACTTTATCGATGAAGCCATCTCCCTAGTTTCTGCAAAGCTTATTCTAGGCAAGAGTGTGCCTCTCCTCCTCTGACACTTTTCTGTGGAATTAACAACGACCTAATGGTCAAGTAAGTCATACTGATCTTGATTTCTTGATTTTGATTTTGATTTCCTAAAAATATGTCAAAGAGAGAGCCACACAACTCTAGTCAATTCTTTTGTCAAAGTGTAACAGAACAGCAAAATTTGATTTAGAAATTTTTCTAGAATGCAGAGGGAATAAAGAAGAAAAATTATTTGCTGTTCTAAACTTTCATCTCAAACGTTAAGATGTAACATCCACTGTTTAATTAGATTTTGAATTTTCCTATTTGAAGTCAGGAGATGCATAGAGTCATACCTATTTTCTGGCAATCCCTTTGCTCTCCAAACTGCTATTGTTTGATCTGAAATCAAATGCAGGGTGAGCGTGGGTAGCATAAAGCTTCTTGTTGACATTACACTCTGTTTGAAATCTCAGTGGCAGATGGTATAGCAGGAGGACTGTCCCCAAGTGAGAGCAGTATTTACACTCTGTTTCTTTGTTACCTGATTCTTTCTTTTAACAATTCTTTAAAAAATATTTTAAATTATGTGTGTGTGTGTCTGTATGGAGGTATGTGCATATAAGTGTAGGAGCCTTCAGGGACCAGAAGAGAGCACTGTATGCTCTAGAGCTGCAGTTACAGGTGTCTATGAGCTGCTCAGTTTGGATGCTGGGAATCTAACTCTGGTTCTGATCATCTTAACCACTGAGCTCTCTCTCCAGTCCCTTCTTTTATTAATTCTAATTAGCAATGCCTCATTTAGAAAGGTTCCTTGTGTTTTATTACACAAACGCACCTTAACAAGTAATTATCCAATCACCTTTCTCTAGTGGCTATTGCTAGATAGTTCAACTGTCTTCAGTGTTCTACTTCATAAAATACGACAGAGAAAATGGTATTTTTACGTCAGAAAATTCACTCACTTGCTTTATAAAGGGTAATTTGCAGGCACAAAGTTCACAGAAGGAAAGTGTACACCAGTTCATGTTTACAACTGGACTGTTAAACTGCTCTGTGCCTGCTTAAGAGTCTGTAGTAATGATCCCCCAGGCCATGGCTCACACCTCTACAATGACACATTTTTCTCTCTGTGCTACTTTTCATTTGTTTGATAATTACTATGGTTAAACTTTTTCATTATTTTGTGTCTGTTGACTGCTAGTATATCCTACGAGGAATTAATAGGAGCTTTTAATAAAATTAGGTCCTGAATTATTACTGCAGTGTCTCTAAATCCTGTGACTTCGCATATTAGCAAGATTTCTAGTTTTAGTTGCTTTATTTATGTTGGGATACTATTCAGTCTTGAAGAAGAATCCACTGGCATCCTATTTATTGGAAGGAAAAAGTTATAAAGCAAACTGTCATGTGATTAGAAAGTAATGAACAGACCAATCCACTTGTAAGATCTCACTGAAAGGGAAAGGGTACAGTGTGCCTCAGTGTTTTAAAAATTAAAATAGGTTTTCTTATTTTTGAAGTATTTTGGTATACTTCAGTTTTTAATTACATGTATTTATCTGTCTGTGCATGTGTGCATGTGCATGGCACCTGCTACAGTGCGCATGTGGAGGTCAGAGGGTAACTTGCTTGAGTTGCTTCTCTCCTTCTACCACGTGTTGATTGAACACAGGTCATCAGACTGGGTGGCAAGTGGCAAGTGACTTTACTCCCTTCTGCTATCTCGTTAGCCCTCTTAATTTTAAATGAGCTAATTTAAATACAAAACATTCAGGAGTTTTCTCTTATGACCTGTTTACTATTTTCCATTTAATTTTTCTATATTTTTTTTGTCAAAAAAATCTCTTTGAAGATTCTTCATGCATATTTAAAAGTGAAAATGGATGCCCATATCACATGGGTTCCTTATCATGCCTTGGGCATTTAATATAATACCAAAAGTATGCTGCCTTTGTGTATAAGGATTTTCCAGTTTGTGTCTTATATCCTGGAGGATTTTATTATTTGGATCACTTCTTACTGGTAGCCTAAAAGTAGGTATTAGATTTCTTTCACCTCCCTCGATTTTGAGACATTTTCTCTCTATGTAGCCCAGGCTGGCTTTGATGGGATCCTCCTGTCTCATCCTCCTGAGCCCTGGGGTCATAGGCATACATTACTCAACTCTTTGCTGAAATCAAAACAAGTGTAGACAGAGACATAGAAATTCTCAACTATATTCTAAGACACTTGAAGCTTTGACTGTAAGTTGGGGTGACCTCTCTGGAATTGTAGGAAGGGAAGGGTTAGTGACAGGGAGAATGCTCTTGTAGATTTCACTTACTGTTTAATTTTTAATCTTTTTCCTTAAGATTTGCTACTTTGAATTTTAAAAACAATGAATTAAACATCATAAATTAGTATAGGCATTTCAGAAAACAGTATGGAGTTTGCTTTGTGAAAAGAAAAAAGATTTACTAGCTGAATGATGGCTTATGCCTATCATCCCCTACTGCCTTAGGTAGAGGTGAGGTCACTGTGTGGTCAAGGTCAGCCTAGGGTGTAGAGTGAGGTCAGGCCCAGCCTGGGCTATGGCCAAAGGCTGTCTCAAAACAATAACAACAACAAATAAAAGACCTATTGTAAGATCTATTGGCTTCTCTACTGCTAGGAGAGACATTTGCAGTTGATTACAGGTCTGTTCACAATAACAGAGATATGAGATCAACCCAGAAGCTTTCCTCAGTGAGTGATGGATGAAGAAATGTGGCATGTACATGTGATGGTGTTCAGAAAACTGCTATCTCAGGGAGAAGAAAATAAAGGAGAATGTCCATCCTTAAACCTCCTGGAATGGAAGGAAACAAGGCTGGGGCTTGGTTCTGTTCTCATCGTCAAGGTCCTTAGCTGGAAGCTATGACTACTGAAGGTTGGTAGGCAGGGCTTCCTATAGAGGAGAGAGTTACACACCACTAGACAGTTAATGTCTATGTCACATGGTATCCAGTGGCATATTTGCAAATTAACAAGTGCTTATATTTTTTCCTGTGAAAATCAAGATTAATGCATTAAAAATACTTCACTTTGTTATATGCCAACATCACATTTTCACTGGCTCTTACACTGCCATGCTTGACCACACTGAGATTCGACATTATGCAGAGTATGAACACTTATGAAAAATGGCATGATTTATTTTGAGAAACCAACCCCAAATATTTGAAAACACGGGCTGAATTAATTCATCAAGAATACCAATATGCTGATAAAGCAGGGGCAATTTCACTTCAATTATAATCTTTAAGCTATAGCCACAGAAAAGTGACTTATTAAGGCAGCCATATGTGTGATTAATGGGTTGGCAGTGGTACTAATTACTCATCAGAATTCAAGGTCTAAAATGCCTTAAGATGTGCAAATAGAATAGAGTAATTTTTATTAAAAGGGTTGGCTGGGTCCCAAGGTCTAGAATGGGTTTATATTCAGAGCCATAGGATATGATTTTTAACTAAAAGGACGGCAAATTTGTGTTAAGAATGTTGAACATGGTTCTAACAGCGAGATCCTTATTCAATCAAGGGTTGTCACTTTGAGATAAATAGCCATGTTCCCACTTGCATATATATATAATTTTAAAGTTATTTATTTATTTATTTATTTAGTGATGTTCAGATGTTCAGTCACCTACAGGTTAAGGTTCCTTTTCTCCTCCCCTGCCCTCCCCTCCATGATCCACCATAATAACTGTATGGGAACTGTTTTATACTGGTGGGCCATGTGTCTGTTTAAGTAAAAACCTAAAGTTTAGAATTCACATATCCAATTGAACCCAAGACTAGTGGTATTAATCATCATTAGAAGACAAACAGTGCATGTAAGGATAGCTTTCTTATGTATTAGAGATATTTTCTCCATCATTACCACCGAACACTGTAACTTGGTTTGAGGAAAGAGATACGGTTAGGGGGAAACATGGCAGGGGTGGTAGGAGGGTGGGTAAGATGGAGTTCAGAAACTAATAAGCATCTGTTTGAAAGTAGCATGGTTATCTTTTATGTGGGATACTCCAACCACGGCCAAAGTATCTACTAAAAGTTTCACGTAAGTAAAACAAACACCAATAGTTCTATCTTCTTTCTTCCCTCTCTCCCTTCTTTCTCTCCCCCTCACTCCATCTCTGTCTGTCTGTCTGTCTGTCTGACACACACACACACACACACACACACACACACACACAAAGGGGAGTTTGTTGTATGAGGTCATAACAAGTAGGAGTAGGAAGCAGCTATCTTCAAGCTATGAGGAAAAGCTTTGTCAGAAGCCCACCCCGTTTGCTCCTTGACCTTGAACTTCTGGTGTCTAGAATTGTGAGCAAATAAATTGTTTTTGTTTTAGTTCCTTTGGTAATAAATACTTCCCCTGAAGACTAATATTCTTAATGTGAATGCTTGAGGTTTACCTTGTTTAGGGTACACTTGATTGTTGAATTCAAAGGTTTTCATCATTTGCCAAATGATTGTCTCTCTTTTGTTTTTTCAAGACAGGGTTTTACTGTGTAGAGTTGGCTGTCCTGGAACTCACTGTGTAGATCAGGCTGGGCTCAAACTCACAAAGATCCTCCTGTCTCTGCCTTCCCAATGCTGGGATTAAAGGAGCACATGAGTGCTGCAGCTACCACTACCATCACCACCACCCCCACTACCTCCACCATCACATTATAACTACAACCACATCACCACCACCACCACCACCATCACCATCACCACCTCCACCACCACCACCATCACCATCACCACCTCCACCACCACCACCACTGCCCGCCCGCCGCCACCACAACCACCACCACCACCACCACCACCTCCACCCCCCCACCACCACCATCACCACCAACACCACCAACACCACCTCTCCCAAGCCTCCACCCCCACCTCCACCCCCCACCAGACTGTGATTACCTTTTCAGCTATTATTTTTGAGCTCGGCTTTGTTTCTCTTCTCCTTCTGAGGCTCCCATGACACGAGTGTCAGCTCTTGTGTTGTAGTTTCATGGGTTCCTGACACTTCATTTATTTACTTTCTCTTAAATCTGGGCGTCTTTCTGTCCAGATCAAGAACTTACTATTTCCACACCTCCCAGGTTTTTGTTTGTTTAGTTTCAGTTGTTTCTCTGTTCTGATTCTGAGCTCCAGCCCTCATGTTTTCTCTTGAGGTTATTGTATTTTTAACTTTTAAAATCGTATATTACTATTCTTTTCCTTTAAAAAAATACTGCAATCTCTCTCTCTCTCTCTCTCTCTCTCTCTCTCTCTCTCTCTCTCCCCCCCCCGTCTGTGTAGGTGTTTAAGAGAAGTCATCTACTGTGTGGACTGGGACAGAACTCATGCGGTCATGTTTGGTGGCAAGATTCTGAACCATTTTTCTGGCCTCACTGTTCTACTTGTTTGGAAAACAGTTCATGGTAGAAGTGATATTTTTCTTTTATTTTAAAAATATTCTTAGTTGACAGGCAGGTGACACACATATTTACTCCCAACACTCAGTACAGGTAGGCCGATCACTGATCTACATAGTGAGTTTCTTTCTCAGAAGAGAGAGAATATTCTTAATTGATAATTGACATTTGTCATGGTTTCTTATAAACTTTTTTGTCAGATACTTCTGACACCCATGTCAAACTATGTCAAATATAGCACTGACATTTAAAAAATTCTTAGAATATTCAAATTGCAGTATCCTCAGATCTTAGTATGATGATTTGTGATAGATAGCTAAACCTTTGAGTTTAGAGAAGACTCAGTTTTGCTTAACCTTTATTTTAGTCATCATCCCTCCTGAGCAAGGTAGGAGTTCCCACTTTCCTTTAGTCTTTTACGGGGCAGGGCATGGGACTGACCGATTGGCCTGTTAGTGTTTAAGGTCCCAGGTACTCCTATGCCTTCTGACACATCAGTGTCTGCTATGTTAAAGCTTTGTAACCATGAAATAAGTGCATTGCTGAGGACCAGGGTGGGCCGCAGCTTTGTCTGCACTTTTTGGTTGTGGCAGAATACATCTTCCCTACTAGTCCTATGTTGTGCTAGACTCTTATTTTGTTGCCTTTTGGCAAGAGCAAAACATGGAGGAGACTGTCATTGATAGCCAGTAGTATTTTGCTAACCTCCTTAGTAAAAGTCCACACAGAGGAGGTAAATCCCAACAACTCCAAGGTTGAACATTCCGTGGGGCTCTTGGAATTTCAAGCCCCCTAAGTTGTATGTTGTTGTCCTCCTGTTCAGAGACTCCTTAGGTTTGTTCTGAGTCTAGTGCTTAAAAGGGTGTCTAACCTTGGCTCAGGATAGCTATGAATGAGGCCCAAAACAAATTTGTAAACTTACCAAAAACACTATGAAACTCTGTGTGTGTGTGTGTGTGTGTGTGTGTGTGTGTGTGTTTCAATGTAGAGCTGCAATGTCAATGGTCAGCCTGACTGAGTCTGTGACTGAACTTTTGCAGGCCAGCTTGCAGTAAAACAAAGAAACAAATAAAAGCCCTCAATTTCATTTTCCTGAAAATGGAAGCACCTATAATTGCAATGTTTTTTAGTTTATTTCCACACAGATTCTGACTTTTATGTGTAAGATACAAAATCCACACTGTTGTTCTTTTCATATACATCACTCAAGTGAAGAAAACCCCACAGACCTGGGGCAGCAGATTGGCATTTTCAGCCTCCTCAAGGGACTTGCTGACAAACGTGCTACAAACAAGCCAGAGCTGCCTTTATACTGCTGCATTTAAATCTTTGCCTTTTGCATAGTTTTATATGTTAAGCACCTTGTTAACATGCTGCTAGAAACTCATTTCTTTGGGAACTAAAATCTTTCTATGGACATTAACTGGAGAAAAGGCAGAAACGAGCACTATAAAATCTGTACACTTTATAACCAACTACCAACTAATTACTCCAGTGGCTGAAAATGCTTGCTCATCCTAACCAGTGTTATGTTCTTCTTCAGAGGGAACAAAACCTTCTGCTAAAAAATGTTCCTCTTCTTGCCTCATTAGAGAAAATTAAATGTTTCCTTATCTGAGTTTTTCTACAGGAATCACAACAATGATTAAGCAGGGAATTTACTCATGAGATTGAATATCATAGCCTCAGTCAGTGAATAGTTCTTGAGATGGCAAATGCCTGATGTGTAGGTACCCACTGTATAGGTACCTGATGTGTAGGTACCTGCTGTATAGGTACCTGAATGATGTATAGGTACCTGTCTGGGACTAGTAGTACCAGCAGGGAATCCCACAGGGGATCATTTGACTCAATAACTCCTTCGTTCCTTCCTTTCCCCCTCCCTCTCTCCCCATTTCTCTTTCCAGGCAGTCTCTCATGCAGCCTAGGCTGACCCCCTGTATCCACCTCCCTTTTCTGAGATTACAGGAGCATACCACCACACCCAGCTCAATGTCTCTTTCTAACCCTTAATCTTTTTCAGGATGGGACTGTCCAGGCCATGCTCAGTTTTATTACCCCTTACAGTTCTCATCCTATGAGATCCTATTGCATTAACCACACCTTTATTTTAATCCTGTCCTATCATTCCTTTCCCTTCCAAATTTGTTGTTCCAGAAATCTGACACGACTGCTTCTTATACAGACATGAGTGCTAAGACTTAGAGCCATTAATGAGGTTTTGGTAAGATATTTGTATTAACAATGGAAAACCAGACAAGATCACTGGTCTTCCAACAGAGAATGTCTTTTCCCCCCAGTGCTATAGCAATGCTACTTATTTCTTTACTTAAAATGTTAGAAGTATGGGTGGTAAACCTAGGTGCATGCCTGTGCAGCACTTGTGTGCCTGTTGCCTGAGGTGGCCAGCAGAGGGCGTCAGATACCCTAGAACGGAGTTACAGGTGGTTGTGTGCTCCCATATAGGACTTGAACCTGGGTCCCCTGGGAAAGCAGCCAGTGTTCTTAACCACCGAGCCCTGGTGTAGCCCTGGTGTAGCACTGGTGTAGCCCTGGTTTCTAAGAAAGGTTTTGTCAATATGTAGGCATATTAATATATGCCAATTACCTTAAAAAAGTTTAAAAATGTATCCATAATTTCCTTCTTTTATAATCTTTTTAATTTCCTTTTATATTTTTATAATCCTTTTGGAATAGGGGTGGGAAGAAAAATGGCAGAAATTGATGGACTCAAATCAAGAAAAGAAGAAACCATCCAAAGCGAAATTTGTTTGAGATGGAACACAACGAAACAAACAGCAAAGAAAACTCAAATAGGTGAAAACACACAGTAGTATCCTTAAATGCAAATCTTCAGAAAATTCTGGAATTCAATCTAGCTGGTGTAGCATCCAAGGAACAGCTTGGTGAATACTGGGTATTGTAATGAAATTAGATAAAGCTATGTGCCACAAACTGATATTTGTTGTAAAATAAGTGGATTCTTCAGTTTGATAGTGACAGAGAGCTACTTACAAGGCCCAAAACCACAAAGGGAAACAAGACTTGGGCATTTCATAATTGAAATCAGGACTTTAACTTGCTACCCCGTGGCGTTTTTGTAAGCAGCAATTGTATCTCCCAAGAATAGAAACTCTTGGGGATGAACAGCTTTTCTCCTGTAATCCTAGGCCTGGATATTGCCTCTGCTTGGGACTGTCAAGCAGAATGCTCAGCTCTGGGCCAATCAATGAGGAGAAGGGTTATGGCCCTGACTTGTCAGCTCAGAACCAAGTTCCCACTTGATGTTTGACTTCTGATGTGGATTTACTTTCATTTAAATCGAGGCTACTGTAGGTCATTTACCTCAAAGAAAAATTTAGAGGACATTACAGAAGAATGGCCAAAGCATTCAGAAAGGTGTAATCATTACTAACAAGAGTGCAGAATGAACTCAGAAAGAATCAGTCCAGTGGATACTGATGCTGCCCCAGCTTACTACAGCTTCTGCTCTCTTGTCTCAGGGAGTTTTGCTTCCAAAGGCTCAGAATTCAGAAGTCTCCCCAACTTCTGTCTTATAATGTTTCTGAAAGACAAAATTGATTGTGCTTTATTTAAATATTGCCTTGTTCAAACCATGAGTCTTCAATACATATCTACAAAAGAACCTTATTTATTACCATTTCTTCTTTGTTTAATCACAGTCATTAAAGTAACACGAGTAACTCAAGTATTGTAGTTGAGTTATAGGCTAGAAAAATTTGAGAGTCCAGGTTGGAAATGTTAGAAAATGGCTTAGAAAATGATTTAAATTGAGAGAGAGAGAGAGAGAGAGAGAGAGAGAGAGAGAGAGAGAGAGATTGTGTGTTTATTTGGAGAGCTGCTTGGCTCCCTCTACCTCATTGAGGCAAGATCTATCTTGTTTTTGTTACTGTACTAAGCACTCCACACGGACTGACCTGTAGCCTTCCTTTCTTGCCACCATGTCTAGCATTTAAATGGGTGCTTGGAGAATCACCCACAGGTCATCAGGCTTCTGTAACAAGTGCTTTTACCCAGTGGTCCCCAAATTACTTTTTATAACTATGTTTCCTATGGAAAACTGGATTTCCTGTTTCGTTCCTTGCAGCTGACTTTTAAATGGCCTGTGGAAATGCAGTCCATGCACCAGCACATGCTTACTTCTAATACTTAGTAGACACACTGTTGGATTTTAATTACATGGAATCATTTTGGTGAACTTAGTCTGTCTCCTTTGGTCAAGTAACCAGGGTGTCTTCTTAACAGCAAGTCACATAGCAAGTATGATCCGATGACCAGGGGCTGAGTCAACTGTGATAAGTATGGATGATCCAGAGATGGTCAGGTCTCATTCAAGTTTCTTCTGTGCAGAGGTGGGGAGGTTCAGAAGCATGCTCTCACAGAGAGTAGCTTAATTATGAAGTGGTGTGATGCAAAGTGGAAGATTTGAGAAGGTAAAAAGCTTTCGCCCAATGGATTCAGACAAACCTTGTATCTATTTTATTGGTTTTGCTTTTGGGGAGGGCAGGGTTTAGTTTCAGTTAGCCTAGGCTAACCCTGAGCTCACTACACTGAAACTGATCATTCTGCCTCCACAGCTAGAGTTCTGGGGTTACAAGCATGAACCACCATGCCCTGTTCAGAAAATTCTCCTTAGAAAAGACAACCCCCAAAGGAGAGTTTCCCAGGGCTATCAAAGTAGCAGGGACTGTATCCACCACCTTTGTTGCTGTGACAGTTAGAATTTATGACAATGTTACTAAAATACATTTTAATCTTTTGGAGATTACTAATTCGTTAACTTGGAATACAACTGCACAGGATCCCGAAAGGTGAATTCAGCTAGACCACTGGGCCCTGCTAGAGTGCATATCCTCTGAAACTTACATTGAAATATAATTCTCATTTCGGGTGGGATGAGGTGAGACTCTGAAGGAGTGGTGGTGTGACTCCATTTAGAGATTGATGACCACTGGACTCAAGGGCAGTAACAGGAGTGACTTTGTTATGCAAATGAGTACTGTGACTTGCTCATTCTGCCTCTCATGGCACTCCGTGGGCTGTTCTGATGGAGCTGGGAAGCCTTTCATACATAGGCAGATGTGACACCACTGTGCTCTTGGACTTCCAGAATTGTGACCTAAAATAGTAACCATTAAGACCAACCAACTAACAAACAAACTCTATCTCTGTTATTTATTCACAGCAAGAGAACGTGGTGTATGAGAAGCCCTGAAACTTAAGCTTAGGATGCTCTTTGACCTCTTTTCACTTACGAAGGTGTATGGAGGTCTCATCACAACTGCGGAGTCTGCCTTCAGAGGCTGAAAAGAGAGTGAGCGTTTTGTTGTGACAACATATATGAGGTTAACAACTTAAAAAAATAAAATACTCATTTTTTTTTTTTTTTTGTGGGCATGTATCTAGTATCTCCCTCACTCCCTGTCCCTATCCCTTCCCCCACCTGCTCTGTTTGTGTAGGCCATGGGGGGTGTTGGGAGGTGTATTTCTCAGTCATTCTTCACCCTATCTTTTGAGACAGTGTCTCTCCCTGAATGGTACTTACTAAGGATAGTGGCTGGCCAGTAAATTCTGGGAAATTGTCTCTCTCTCCTCTCCCCAACACTAGCTAGAGTCACATATGTAAATAACCCCTTTAGGCTTTTTATGTGGGTACTGGGAATCTGAACTAAAATCCCCATATTTCTGCAGCAGGGGCTTTACCTATTGAGTCATCTCCCCAGCCACTGAAGTGTTGATTGACTTGTGGTGTCTATCCATGGCCACTTAGCTTTGTTGTTTCTGGGCCTGTGGTGAGGCAGAGCATCATAATATAGAACATGCTGTAGAGCATGGTGGCTCCCCTCAGGGTTAACAAGAGCCAGAGCTCTAGACAGGAAGGAGCTAGGAACCCAATATGCCCTTCATAGGTGTGGTCTGCTTTTTCTAACAAAGTCTTAGCTCATAAGGTCCCATGACCTCTTAGCACCACAGCTGGTGGCCAAGCCTCTAACACATGAGTCTTTGGATTATATTTCAAGTCAAAATTCTAATTTATAACCTGAACCTGCGTCTGTGGCCTGAATAATCTCTGGCAAGATCTCAGGGCGTGTTCTGGACAACTTGATAGCTCAATACTTTCCTTAGTATTCAGCCTTGCTTACAGCCAATGCTGCTGGAAATGATGAGCAGGAGAGCAGAAACAGAGAACAGCAGTGTTTCTGAACGGAAGGAGGAGGTCAGGGATTACAAATTGGTGGCATTTGTTATTTCTAGTACTAAAATCATCCAGATGAGTCTCTCATTATTTTATCTATTTATTGAAATAGATTTTCAAATGTTTATTTGAACTGTCACAATGTAGTAATCCGAGCAGAGATTTTCTTAGTCCTAAAATGATAACAGGTAACCCTGGAAAACTCCCTTCTAGCTCTGATGAATAAGATTTGGACAGACACTGGGACCTTAGGTGACTTCTGTCACAGGAATCTAGCTGGTGTCTGGGTAGTACAGAACCTTAGGTCCTGGACATTCCTAGGAAATAGACTCATGAGGGAGGATTGAGAGAAATAAGTGGGTTGAGCTGAGAAACCATTTTAGGGGAAGCTAACTGGGCAATTTGCAGAGGCACCTTTGTTGAATCTGTTGTTTGAGGGACAAAGAGGGACAGTATGACAACTGTCACCCCAGTTGAGTCTCTGTCTGCATCTTCTGTGTTTATGTTCAGACCTAATTTCAAAGAACTGCTTATTTTTCATAGAGTGTGGGGCTCCAGTAGCTGTTTGGAACATTCCTGTTCAGAGCTGAGGCACAGGTGTCATGATCTCTAGAGTATCCTGGTGGTGGGTGAAGAAGCATCTGTGGGGACGGAGGCTCTTACAAGAAAAACTTCGGAATCTGAAGTCTAAGCAGGCAGGCAGCATAGCAAGGCCTGGTAGAAGAGATTTTCTTATGACCATGCTTGCGAGTCCCTTTGGGAAAAACATGGCAGGGCCAATGTTCTAAAATGAACAAGTGACAGTAAAGGTCAGGATAAGCTCAGCCACTTTGTGAGAGTTACCTATTCAAATAGTTTATTGTGAATATTCTCTATTTTCATCTACATATGACTTTTATATTAAATACTGAAAAAGTTCATACTCACCTATGAATATTGCCTTTTTGGTGCTCATAGAAATGACATCATAAAATCCTTGAAAACTAAAGAATAAGTAGCAAAGGAGGTAGCAAAAGATGATTAAACTAAATGTGATGTCCTTGTGGATTCAAGTCCCAGTGTGACTGCACAGGAGCCACCTACAAAGCCAGCCTTGTAGCATCTTTAAGAGATCCACAGCATAGCAGATCCAGCATCCTTCTCACCATTCCTCCACCTGGTACCTTATGTTCCAGTCCCATGATTGGACTCCTTGAAGTTGTTTGGTGTCAAGTTCTCAGCAGAGTGTTTTTATTTCCTTGTCAGTGATTTGTTGAGGAAGCCCTCCCAGACTGGGCACAGGAGGAAGCTGAACGGTGGAAGCACCTTCTCCAGGTAAAGATTTCAACCAGAGTCCCCATGAGGAGTCAGAAGTGTAAACTTCATTTCAGAGATGTCCCCACCTTTGGTAGGGATGTTGGGCTGTCCTTTTCAGGGATCTGGCTCACAGTTCACCCAACGACTAACCAGAACTGCCTCCAAAGATTAGAGCTACCTGTTAGACATTGAATGGTAAGGAAAGATGACTCCCAATTGTCTTCCAAGTCACCCTTAGCCATTGTATATTTAAGAACCCTCTCCTCTATGATGTCCTGATAGGCCTAAATAATGAGAGCTAGGAGAAAATGTCCCCTTGTCATGATCTTATTGTTAAAACCTAGGAGTTACCTATTGAATATTTGTTGAATGGATGAACAAAAATGAAGGAATTTGAGCCCATCACTGAATGCGCACTTATGGACCAGTGACTTTTGCTCTCTTCTAAAATAATGTGAGCTGTCAGTTTAAAAAAAATTTCTCAACAAATGATTATTGAATAACTATGTGACAGATTTAGAGAATTTGGTGACATCGCGAGGGATTGAGTCATCTCTGAGTCATGACTGGGGGAAGGGAGGGTCTTCCAGGTCCCTGACTTTTCTGCATAAGGTTAGTAGCCTCCAGACTAGGGCCAGGTTGTGGCTCAAAGGCTTTGTTGCTAAGGTGGGATTATCTATCAGTTCGTAGCCAATGATCCTGGAGACCTTTCCTCTGTCTTGCCCTGTTGTCCAGCTGATTCTTGAAAGGACAAAGACAAGGACAGGAGGGGTCACCTGGAGAGGAGGTCAGCCTGAACCATGAGGATAGGGATGGGGGCATTCCTAAGTGGAATGCTCCTGTCAGGAGGTAGGGAACACATGAGGATAGAGAGGGGAGAAGGAATCACGGACAGCTGGAAAACTGAGTACTTCCTGGAGATGGGAATGGAACGTGAGCGGAGAGAAGCCGGACTTACTCTGGGATGTACTGAATTTGAAGTGCTGCATAGACATCTGGAAATTAGAGTAAGGGCTTATAAATGAAGCAAGCCAAGGAGGTACAGATGCCTTATCCTAAAAATTTCTAACATTTTTGATATCTATATTTTTATTTATATATGTTTCTAACAAACTTTAAGACACATCAGTCCTGTCTGTTTTATTTCCTCCTCCTGCTCCTGCTCCTGCTCCTCCTCCTCCTCTTGCTCCTCCTCCTCCTCCTCCTGCTCCATTTATGAACCAATGGATTTGATTATCAGGAATATATCCTCCTATTCTTCCTCTTCCTCCTCCTCCTCTTCCTCCTCCTGTCCTATTTGTGAACCATTGGATTCAATTAATGGGAATATTTGAAGGGTTATTATTCAGGCATGCACAACTGAGTGGTGGCCACAGCACTGAGGACCGTTCCCTGACCTTCTGGAACATCCATCACCTATTTCAGTGCTGCCCCCTTCCTCACAGGTGTCTCCTTATCTATAAAATGTTAATCCCGCTTCCCTGCTCAAGGTAAGAATGCACACGGCATCTCTGGAGTTGTGACATCACCGGTGACCTCCCTGCTATTTAATTTGCCTTTCACAGAGCCTGAATCATCTCACTGTTTGTGAACAGAAGGTTCTTTGGAGGACTTTGAATCATTCAGGTTCTTTTTGTTTCTCACCGAGGAGAACAAGCTGTGTTCTTCTGCACTGGGTCCAAACCGTAACGGTATTCATTCCCATTTGGTTATGACAGATACCCTCTCAGGAATTAAACTCATTTCTGCACAGTGTACTTAAGATTTGGAGAGGCAAACTCCCATCTATTTCTTCTAAATCACACTTCCTGCTTTGAAACAGGCGGCAGATAACCTCCATATGAACTTTGCCCATGGATGTTTATCTATAGCCGCTAAGTAATACAGATTTATTCTGGTAATACACAGACCATTTTTGAAGATAATGTCGAGAGCAAACATTTTATTACCGATTTCTTGTAAATTACACATGGCTATGTTTTAGTGCATATTCCTTTTCAACCTCAGACCCACAACATGCATAGTTAGATTTTTATGATGTTCTTGAACATTGACTTTTAATTATAGACTGGTTAACAAAACAAATAAGACTTCCATCAAGGGAGAGTTAAGGATGGAGGGTGTCTTTTGTCATCTCCCCAACTCTCACATTCCAGTACCACTTGGATGTTAACATCACCCAAGCCAGACATAAAAATGTAAAAATCTCACATTACTTTAAGAAGACCCTGGAGCAGTTTTTAATTACGTTCATCACAAAGGATGTAAGATTTCCAGGAACAGCTGTTGAAGGGCACCTTAACAAGAAGAATCGGGGATAAAGAGACGGGGATTCTCATCTCAGTAGAAGGAAGACTAGAGAGAATTGAGGCTGAAAACAGTAGACAATTAAATGGACTTCCTACCTACCAGGAGATCAGGAGAGCAGTCATCTAAAAATCCAAGGAGTAACCCCTCTCTTTTTGCTACATTCCCAGTTTGAACATGGCCTTAGAAATGGTTGTGCACCTGACATTGGTGGCCTGAGAGTCCTATAGTTCCAAGGATGGCATCCAGACATGGTGACCCTTAAAACACTGCTCCCATTCTAAGACTGAGTGATCTCATCCTTGGAGATTATAAAAGTGAAGAGAAACTTCTATCCAGCCTGTATATTTTTAGATTCTCTTTCTAAGCATGAAGAGGGTTAAAGGCTTTTGAATCTTTCCTGGCCATTCAGGCAAGAAAATAGGTCAAAAGCTCCCTAAGACCAAGGAGGTGAGTGGTTTATTTTTGTAGGAAGTTAGTTAACCCTTTCAAGAATATCCTAGCACCTATTTTGTAAGGACCTGTCAGGGATGGAGATAGTTCAAAGTTCTGAGGTTTTAACGAATATCAGTAGTTTAATAGATTTTGCAAGAAGATGTGACTGAGAGAATCTTCCAGTATTTCTCTGAAAGTGGAGTTGGCATCAGGTCAGCTTTGTCTTTTATTTAAAACTACCTAAGTAGAAAACATGAACTGGAAAATACTTCTGACATCGAATTGAATGTTTGCTCTTTCCTGAGAAAGCAGCCGTGCCACATTGCATCTGGATGGCAATGTAGATCTGTCACTGTTCCAGCATGCCTGTGTCTCCCCAACCCCTCACTGTTCCCAGATGTTAGTCCTTTCTTCAGATCATCTTATGGAGAAGCCTAGAATTGTTTTGTTTGCTTATTTCTATCATTATGTTAAAAGGTGGTTGTCTACTTACTCCATGAATCTCTAGTTTTGTATAATATTAAACATTTCCCCAAATTAAAAGTTCTAGTGCCTTCATGACATTCTTATAAAGCAGGAATGAATGGAAAGTGGTGCTAATTATTCTTTTTAAGAATCATGACTAGAGATAAAAAAAAAACCCTGTTATAAAATACTGTCTACATGTATATCCTTTCTAGTGTAATAATGCAATCAGTGCCCAATAAGAAAATAAGAAAAATCAGATGGAACTGAGCCAAGTGCAAGTTGAAAAGCTGCATTTCAGAGAACCATGTGTTGTTAAACAAAACAGAAAATATGCAATAAACTTTAGGCATAAAAAAGACTTTGTTGGCTATAAAATTTTATTTTACTGCTTGCCTCCTATGTCTAAACACATTTGGGATCAGTAAAGCATTAAAATATTCAAGATGACAGAACATGAAGCCTAATCCCAGAAATGTAGCAGGGTGGATGAGTGACAAGGGCAGATGCAGAGACTCCCCATCAGCTGTGCGAAGTCCGTCTTCACCTCTGGAGACACTTTATTAAAAAGGACACGGAAGGGAGAAAGCATCCTTAATGGTCCTTTCCATCGCTCCCCATACAAAGACACCTGTGAAAACTGAGTGACAGCTTCTTGTCATTGTCCCCTCGTTATATGGCAAGTCAACCTCAGATGCTTTAACATGCAATGGGAATGTTGGTAAGTTTTCCTGTGGCCTGAAGTATCGTGTTCATAAATCTATGGGAGTTCAGAAAACAATAGATGTGGTTTAAAATTTTCCCTAGTGTGGAAAGAGGCAAGGGCCTTCATTCTATAGTAGAAAGCTTCTACTTTGTCTAAGTAAAGCCTGTGTTACTGAAATACATCTCTGTGAGATGCTGTGGTTCCTGGGGGACTGTCCCTACTATCACATTCAAGGTTGGACATCAACCACCTGTGTTCTAGAATTAGCAAAGGAAGTTAGCATAACCCTAAAAGGAGAAGACAATTACCCTTTAAAAAAAATTGTGTATATATATAGATATATATATTTGGCAGATTCATACATGTATATAATGAATTTGATCATATTCACACCATTACCCTCTGTCATTCTTTTCCCCTCCCTCTAGAACCTGATTATTTCCCAACAATGTCCCTGCCTTTTTTCTTTTTTTAATGACCCCCCCCCCCCCAAGTTTGATTAGCGTTGCTTATGTGAGCATGGATGGGGGTTATTTACTGGGGCATGGACTGCTTACCAGCGATTTCTTCACTGGCTGAAGATGATTCTCTCTCTTTAGCAGCCATTAGCTATTGATAACTCCTCATTTAGGAGTGGAACCTCATGTACTTCTGTCCACCCGTGCTGGATGCTCACTGGATTCCCCGGTGCATGTAACCACAGCTGCTGTGAGTTCCTGAGTACGAAGGCCTGTCACGGCCTGGTTATGTTGTTTGGTTTGGTTTGGTTTTGTAAGAAAGGGTCTCACTGTGTAGCTCAGGCTGGCCTTGAGCTTGTGATCTTCCTGAGTGCTGGGACTACAGATGTACATTACTGTGCCTGGCTTAGAGTGGCATTACTCACTGAGCCACCCACCAAGGAGAATTGAAAAATCCTTTGGATATGTTGCCAGGCTTAAATGCATGATTAGGGTATAAAAAGGAAAACTAATCAGATCAGTTGTGTTTGGGTGTAAGCATTTGGGTTGAAGCTTATTTTTGTATGTACACTTGACTTATTGTGTTTATTGTAGCTTTGTGTATTGTAGTTGTGTGTATTGTGCATATGCATGTGTACCCATGTGTGTGTATTCAGATGTGTGTATTGAGGTGGTCTCATTATATTTGGAGTTTATTGGCAAGTGATCTAGCTTACTGTAGGGTCTCAGTTAATGAATCTTAAAGGGAGATATTTTGTAACATTCACTTTTGTCTAATAGTTGCTCCTTAGAGACATTCAGTAAAGGATGAGTGAAAATAAGTTTATACCTTGTCTTACTATTCATTCATAACAGCTATTAATATTTTGGTGTTATCAAGCAATCTAATTTACATATGTATTTGTTCATATGCATGAAACAGATAGACATCTACATGTATGTTAATCACAGTTGATACCAAACTAAATATTCAGTTGTATACCATTTTTCCGTTTTAAGTTAATGATGGGGAATATACCATCAATTGATCAGCTGATTGTAGAGTACACAATGGCTATTTACTAAAAACTTAAGTTATTGAGGGCTACTCAGTCTGAATTGTCATTGAAACCATTCTAGGTGATTTGACTTGTCTCAAGTGGTTTATGCTTGTCAGACATCATCACTATCAGCTCCGAAGCTCCGAAGCAAAGGGATCACCACGACATCTGCCTTATTAGGTTTTTGTGAGGATTCTAATGCTTCATGGCCAATACAAATTAAGTTCTCAATGAATACTATTGATCATTTGAAAATAAATGTTTGCAACTTTTTACTGTCTGTGGAAGGAACTTACTTGCATGAAGTTCTAACCTTTCAACACACAGTCCCGCCCAGAATTCTCCCTGGCTGCTGTCCTGTGTGTCCTGTGTCCAGTCCTTCAGGGCTACTAGTCACCCCTAGATTCATGCATGCTTTGATGTACTGCATCTTTGATCATGTTTCTCTGCCAGCCCTGGGACTCCATCTCTAACTTCTCTACCTAGAAATACACACAGTTTTCCAGAACTAAGGCAAGATGTCATCTCTCCCGTTTGGTCTTGTCTGATAGTTAGTAAACTTACCCCTTCCCTATATTATCACAGATTTGTCATACTCTCTTCTCTGTAAACAGCCATTGATCTGTCTTTCTCTCCCCTGTCCATCCCTCTTCCTCCCAAAACCCTTCTTTAACTGACTATAAAAGATAATAATTAAGAGCAAAAGCTGTGGAATCAGATTTTCTTAATTCACAATAAGGTTTCCAGATGAAAGCATCAAGAAGTTTTTCTCAGTGAAACCCTAATAGCTTTGCCTCTGACCTAACTAGAACATTCACTAGAGTTACAGAAGGACTGTGAAAGGTGAATTCATGAAGCACTTGCCGCCTGCCTGCTCTGTATAAAGCCCTAAATAAATGTTACCTCCCAATGCACATTTGCTCAGCACTTGCTTTGTTGGCTGGGACTCTTTGCTTAGTACCTTGTATCATAATGGGTTGTGCATGGCCTGATGCTCTTCACACAGATCAGGCTTCTTGAGAAGACTTAAAAGAATCTCCCCACACCATGCTTGAAATGCAGAGGAAAGAGGGTTGGCTAAATTATTTCTGTCAATATCTGGTATGCATGTCACACAGTCTCTGCTGAGCAGTACTTCTAGCCTAAGAGGGTACACACTTGCTGGTGTGAGAAGTGTGGCCAGTCAAAAAGACTCTGCTCTTCTGCATTAGAGCCACCTGCCTCCTTTCCCATCTCACATTTTATGTTGTCTCCCTGGGCATTATATAGTCAAAAGAAATCTCCACATGACTTCCTCAATGGCCCTTAGTCTTCTTTTCTACCCTGAAGCTGAAGAGTGGATGCCAGCTACATATTCCTGCAGGAAAGGATCCAGTGGCTACTTAACTTTCTGTGTGGATATGGAATGCTTTGTATTTTGTTAAACTCACGCTGCATTCTTAGTAAGCAAGTGGTCCAATCTGACTAACATAATACATTTTCTTTAGTTGCCAAACACTGACAGAGGCAAAGGTATCACCCAGGGAACCTTCCATTTCTCCAAACACACACACACACACACACACACACACACACACACACACACACACGAAAAATAAAGAGATCTGTGCAATCATTATTGGATGAAAATAGCACTTAGGAATGTATTTGTATTGTGAAAAATTGCCAAATAAGAGTTGCTGACTGTTTGTAGCCCTATAATGGAAGGCAGATAAATTGGTGCCCAGAAGTCTGACATTTCAAAAGCCAGAGAACATGCTACATTTCCCCTGCTATGCCATTTTTGTAATCCTCCCTCCATTTTCTTTGAGCAAAGAGCAATTCTTCCTGACTGAGGCAGTTCAATTAGAGCATTGTAAGTGTTAACAGAATGGCTTCGGTGTAGGTGCCCCGAGCAACTGGTATCAGTTTGGAAGGGAACACGGTCTTGCCTTTACCACCCTGGTGTGGACCTCGTGTTAATTAATTTGGAAAAGGATTGGACCATCTGTATATTTTCAGCTTAGTCAACCAGGCAGGAGGATTAAAAGCATGCTATCTCACCTTCCAGAGGTTTTTCTCATTTGGTTGACAGCTCAGCACCCTGTCCTTTTCCTCTGAGCATATATTTGCTGATATTGTCCCTGTACTGGTTTAGAAAATAACACAATTATTTGGGAACAAAGTGGTCTCAATGACCTACTGTTCTTACTCCTTCTTTTCCTCCTCCTTCCTGGCCAGCTAGACCAAACTGACCTCAATTTGTTTCAGCCTCACCTATGCTGAAAATGTAGTCACAGGCTACCTTATTCAGCAACCTCTTGTTTCTAAAGAATGGATCATGAAAGAAATGATACTGCACAGTATTTCTGACTGGATCAGAGGTCAAGACAAATTTTATGGAAAGGAACCTGGTTCTGTACATCTTTAAGTCCATTACTGGGGAAGCAGAGGCAGGTGGATCTCTGTGAGTTTGAGGCCAGTCTAGTTTGCAGAGTAAGATCTGGGTCAGTCAATGCTGCATAGTGAGACCTTAAAACAATTATCTTTTAATGGAAAGGGCTACACAACTAGTGAAATGCTTTTGGATTTCTAGGCCATACCCACAAGGGCTCTGTCACCACTACTCAACTATGTAGCTGCAGCATGTAGCAGCCAATCTGGCTTGCCTATGCTTTAGTGATGCCCTACCTAGAAAATAAAGTATGGGTGGTTAGCTTTGACCTGCAGATCATGGTTTTTCAACCAATAGGCTAGTGCTTTAGAAATGATCTGATTTCTATTTGACTAGTGCACTTTCTGGGAGTCACTGTGGCCAGCCACCCTAGACCACCAATACTAAACAAAGGGAGAAGAGTGTAAGGAGCCCCAAGGGGCATTCTAAACGTTTCCTCCCAGGTTCCTTAAGATGTGCATAGGTTGGGCCACCATCTGAATGCAATGATTACTGTAATCTCTATAATCCAATGGCTCTTGGTATGGTCATATAACCTAATTCTGACCCATCAGTGTATCTTATTTTATAATTTTACATTTATTCTTTGAAAATTTTATGTACATAAGTAATGTATTTTTATCACATCCACCCTCTACCTCCCACTTTCAACTTCTCCTGGATCCTTCCCTACCATGTTCCCCCCCCCAACTTCTATCTTCTTTTGTAGATTTTTCTTTAAATTTCTTTTAACTTTATAATAGAATTACATTATTTCCCCTTCCTTTCATCAATCCCTTCCACACGTCCCTCTTTATTCTCTTTAAAAAATTCACAGCTTATTTCATTGATTGTTATTAGATGCATATTAGTATATAATCCATATTCTGAATTACAATCTGCTCTTTTTGTATGTTTCTTGCATGTATGTTTTCAGGGCTGAGAAGCTGTTACTGGATAATCCATCAGGTGCCCTGGGGAAGACTATTGCTCTCACTCTCAGCATCCCTTAGCTGCTTATTGTTCTTTGTGTGGTGTTGAAGCCTCTCAGGCTTTCCCCTATCTCCTTCAGCATGTCTATGGTTGTCCATTCAGCTCCTGTTTAGGAAGTCATGTTCAAACTTTATGAACGCAGTTTCTGACATTTCTAGGAGACACAATCTCACAGCAAACTCCTTTCATCCTCTGGTTCTTACAGTCTTCTTCCCCCTCTTCTACAATGTCTTCTGAGCCTTAGGTGTAGGGATTATCTTGTAGATATTTCAGTTGGGACTGGGCTCCACAACTTTGCATTTTGAAGAGAGAGAGAGAGGGGGACAGAGAGAGAGAGAGAGAGAGAGAGAGAGAGAGAGAGAGAGAGACCTATTGGTTACCACCTTTGGGGTTTTCATGCCATCCTGGTCCTTGTTGCTGTTCATAGGCATTATAGCTTGGTAGGAAGGACTATTATTGATTGATTCTTTCTTTGGAAGCTTGCATGGAAACTTCTAATGCCATGAGAGAAGGCTTTCAGGTCAGTTCTAACTCTGTAAGGCTGGGCCCTATATCTGAGCTGGATGGTGTCTTCAGCAATAAGGACTTAACTTCCACCTTTGAGGGGAAACCAAAGGTAATAGCAATAGCTTATAATGTTTTGTGAGTCTTTTGGACAACTCCCCCTTTTCTTCCCTTTTTAGCCCACTAATTCTAAGATAAGGGCAGTCCAAGTGGGCATGGTATAAATCCATCCATTGGAGTACAGTTATTTTACCATGGCCTACAATCCTGAAGAATACTGACTCCCTTTACTAGTAGCCATCAGTCACCAATAGCTCCTCGTCTAAGGGTGAGGCATTATCTCCATCTGTTCTGGACTATTGACAGGCTCAGTCTTGTCAGGATCTTGTACAGGTAGCCACAGCTGTAGTCTGTTCATTAGTGCAACAGACCATCAACATGTCTTATTTTCTTACTAGTACATTTTCTCTCATGAGTAGCATATAGACCAAGTTAGTTCAATGAACTCAATTCATTGGTCTTTACAGGAAGAAAGAGTAGAAATATTCTGTTTTTCTGTTGTCTAGTCTGTTGGACTAACATACATTTTGATACCAAATGGCTAAAGCTTGTTCAAGAAAATAACTGACAACAAAGAAGGAAGGGAAGACTGGGAGAGTGAGATGGAACCAGGACCACAGGTGCTATCACGTGGTTCCCACTGTGGGGCTGCTCTATAGTTTAATGGTGTACTTTGCAATTGTAAGAGCCTCTTGTATGGCTTTTTATATATTCAGAGATTGTAAGTGCGTAAGTTGATGGATTCTAATAAATCAAACACAGCTTCATAGCCAGTAATCAGACTAGGAAACTAGTATTTACTTTCTGAGACTCCCTCTTCTCACCTCTATCTCATTGTTCCCTACAGATAAATACCACCTTAGATTTTGACAGCATTTGAGATCTTAATTGTTTTTGAAAGACTCACATCTTGACAGCTTGGTATCTAGAAGATGATGGATCCTTCAGGAGGCAAATTGTTGGAATGAAGTTAGATCATAGGTGGCTTGTACTTGAAGGGGCTATTGAGACACTGGACACTTTGTCCTTTATGGTTCTTGGCTGCCACGGGTGAATAGTCCCTTTCTATAAGCTGCTCCCACCACAAAGTACTGTGCTGCCATGGGCACAAAGTGCAGAGTCAAGCCACCATGGGCTTGAAGCTTCTGAAATTGTGGACCAGAATAAACTTTTTCTCTTATTAACCTGATCGTGCCAGACATTTTTCATGGATGTGCAAAGATGACTGCCACAATCACATATTAAGTATTTTGTACTTGTGTGCACTGTCAAACACTCCTAATTTATGGAGTTTTTGGTATTTGATTCGTTCACATTTCATCCTGATTCTACAAAATTACCTTATTGTCATATGGAGTTAGTTTTTTCATTGTTGCTGTCATATAATGTCCAGTTGAAAGAATACTAACATAATTTATCCCATTTTCATTTGTTTTTGTCTGTTATAATTAGAGATGTTATAAATATTTCTGAGTATGCCTTTTGGTAAGTTTAATGTACACAATTATGTTTGCTATATGCTTGAGAATGAAATTCCCATATCACAAGAAACATACATATGTTGGGCTGGATTGGATACTCCCAAAGAGTTACTGTGATGGGATGCTCCTTCAATACTGTTTTTGAGAATTCCAGGAGTGACATGAGTAGCTCAGTAGTAGATAATTTACTTAGCATATTTAAGATGCTAGGTCAAATTTAGGACTTAAAAAAATGCTGTTCTTACTTTCTCATCTAAAAAGTACTATATATTTTCCAATTTTTATCTTAATTTTTCAGATAGAAGTGATATGACATTGTATTGTGGTTTTAATTTACATCTCCTGACTGTCTCATACAGTTAAACCTTTAATCATGTTGATTGACCATTTCAATATTCTCTTTTGTGAAGCATCCAAGTCTTTTGTTTATTTTCCTATTGGGCTAGCTCCCCTTTTTTCTCTCATGTATTTTGAAGAGTTCTTTATACATTTTAGATGTGCATCAATTTAGGGTAAAATATATAGGCTTGCCAATACACTTTTAACATGAACTTGAGCTTAGAGCTAAAATTTGTAGCTTTTAAAGAATGTTGCTTGGCTAAAATACTCAGTTTGGATACTGTCTTAGTCGGGGTTTCTATTCCTGCACAAACATCATGACCAAGAAGCAAGTTGGGGAGGAAGAGATTTATTCAGCTTACACTTCCCCGTTGTTGTTCATCACCAAAGGAAGTCAGGACTGGAACTCAAGCAGGTCAGGAAGCAGGAGCTGATGCAGAGGCCATGGAGGGATGTTCCTTACTGGCTTGCTTGCTTCTCCTGGCTTGCTCAGCTGGCTTTCTTATAGAACCCAAGACTACCAGCCCACAGATGGCACCACCCACAAGGGGCCCTCCCCCCTTGATCACTAATTGAGAAAATGCCTTACAGCTGGATCTCATGGAGGCATTTTCTCAACTGAAACTCCTTTCTCTGTGATAATTCCAGCTTGTGTCAAGTTGACACAAAACCAGCCAGTACAGATACCAAGTGTCTTTGTTAGGGTTTCTATTGTTGTGAAGAGACAGCCTGCTCACAGCAACTCTTATAAGGACAACATTTAATTGGGGCTGGCTTACAGGTTCAGAGGTTTCGTCCATCATCATCATATGGTGGGAAGCATGGCAGTGTCCAGGCAGCCATGGTGCTGGAGAAGGAGCTGAGAGTTCTACATCTTGATTCACAGGCAGTAGCAGGAGACTGTGAGCCACACTAGGAATAGTTTGAATACATAACCTCACATCCCAGCTCTACAGTGGCACACTTTCTTCAACAAGGACATGTCTACTCCCATAAGGCTGTACCTCCTAATAGTGCTACTCCCTATGGCCAAACATTCAAACACACGAGTCTGTGGTGGCCATACCCACTCAAACTTACACACAAGGTCTTTGCCTACTTGTTTTTCCATTCTGAGGACTTCCTAGGCAGTATCTTGATAGAATTATGGGTAAGAGTTAGTCTAATTCTCCAAAGCAGCTATTGTTAGTCAGTTACAAGGTTGACAGGTAAGGATATGACTGACCCATATCCTCTTTTCTGTTAATCAGGGGCCTTAGAGATCGGGAATATTTACATTTTGAAAGGCTACAAGGCCGAATTTTTCTTGTTTTTTGCTTTCTCTTCTTGTTTCCACTTATTTGTCTTTTAAAGCAGATTAGACACAATGCTTTGCCCCTCATACTACTGTGTCCGCCAGGTTCTCTGATATAGCTTGGTTCGTATTTAATTTTATTTTTTTTATTGGTTATTTTATTTATTTACATTTCAAATGTTATCCCCCTTCCCAGTGTCCCCTCTGCAACCCCCCTATGCCATTCCCCAGCTTCTATGAGGGTGCGCCCCCACCCACTCCTGCCTCACTGTCTTAGCATTCCCTGTAGGCTGAGGCATCAAGCCTTCACAGGACCAAGGGCCTTGCTTTCCATGTAGTTTGGTTCTTAACAGTCTTGCAAAAACCCATGTAGAGGAACTCACACGTCATTGGTCATAACTAGAAAAACAAGCTGTAGGATGGCTAGGCTCTCAGATTCTCCAAGGCATTTTTTAATCTCACCTAAAATTTAAAATCTATCCTCACTTTATTCCATTATCAGCAAGCTGTAAAACTCAATTCCTTAAACCTCTGGGGTGGAATGTCATTTTTATTTTTCTGAAGTCTATCCTCTCTTGTAGGTAAAAACATGTCAATATGAATTTTTGAGCCTCTCTGTGTCCACTTAGCTTTGACATTATTCACCCTTGATGTCTACAGTGGTAGAGAATTTCATTGTCATTTTCCCCCCAAAAATGAATCTACTAGACTGGGAAGGAATAATAATTGGTAAACCAGTTAAAATGGCAATTCTAAATTAAACAAGTATGGGTAGGTAAGACCACACCCACCTCAGGATTATTAATGCATTTGACCCTTCTAATAACATATATTCTGAGGGAAGTTTAATAAAAAACACAGTTAAATTCGTTCTTAGACAGTTTTGCAGTGTGTACTAATCACTCTTAACTCTCACCTCCCTGCCTTCTCTGCCTACCGTCTCCTCCCTCCTCTTCATATCTTCCTCTTTCACAGTTGTGTCTATTCATTTGAATTTTTCTGACCCAGTGAGAAGAATCAGGATTCTCTATATAACCATGGATTTGAAGCTATCTATTGGAGCATAGTGAGACCATTGGTATGTATACAACTAAAATTGATTTTTTCCCCCTCTTCCAGAATCTATCAACGGTAAATAGTTAACAGGTAAAAGGGTAAAGTCCCTTGATAACTTCCCTCTTCCTTGACTGATTTGTGTTTAGGGCAGGTCTTAAGTGGTCCCAGAGCTGTTAACTACAGTTTTTGTGAGTTAATTATAGGAGTAGTTGCATTGAGTCTATACAGCAGCATTTTGATGTGGATGTTTGTGTAGTTATGCCCCCCATAGACTCTTGTGTTTGAATGCTTGGCCATAGGGAGTGGCTTCCCTTAATTTTCTGGCTCTTAAACACTTCCTACCACCTTTCTGCAACATTTCCTTGATCCTTAGAGAGGGTATAAACATCCTGTTTAAGGCTAGGCCCACAAGCATTGCTGAGTATCTGTATCTTGGGAAGCCATGAGTCTATCTGTATTCACCACTGCCATTCATTGTAAGGAAAGGCTTCTTGGGAGCTGCTATGTTTGTCTATAGAGATAAGCATAGGCATTTGAAAGGCAGTGGGCTGCTATGTTACCAATTAGTAATAAGTTCTCTATGTAGGCCTAATATTTCCCTAGACCTCAAATGTTAGCTGGGCTTAGTCCCAGACATAAGTTCCACCCACTTATGAAGTGAGCCTCAAACCAGAGGGCAGATGGAGCCCCAGAAGAACCAAGCTGTTGTTGAACATGTGGGTATATCTTACTCTCAATATAGTTTCTTTATTTTCTCTTTATCTTGGTTAATACTCCAACAATCCCATACCGTCATCTCCCCAGTCTCCCCAACTCTGGTCCTATTTAAGCTCTTTCACCTACAATATTCTCCTCTTTACTTTCCTTTTATCTATATGCTCTACTATCCCTTAAGATACTCCTCCTGTCTCTGCCCATACTTCTTGCCTTCCATGGGTACTCTGTGTTAAACTAAGCTAAAGAATTGATGCTGGGATCTACATATGACAGAGAACATGTGGCTCTTGTCTTTCTGGACATGAGTTACCTTACTTAGAGCAATTTTTTTGGTTCCACCCATTTACTTAAAAATTTAATAATTTTATCTTTCAGTATACTTATGTAACTAGTCTTTTGTGTATAAGTACTGCATCTCCATTATCTATCAAATGAAGAACATCCTGACTGCTTTCAGTTCCTACCTATGTGAACATGGCAGCAATCAACATGGTTAATCAGGTATTCCTATAATAGGTATAGAGTCCTTTAGGTATTTTCCCAGGAGTGGTGTAGCTGGGTCATATGGTAGATTTATTTCTAGCTTTGTTGAGAACCTTTCAGACTTGTTTTGTCAGAACGGCTACTCTAGTTCACATCTTACCAACCACAATGGTCCCTTTCCCTACATATGTGCCAGCATTCTCAGTTGATATAGTGGTTGGTCACTCTGACTGGAATGAAATAGAACCATAAGTAGTTTTCTTTATAAACATTTATTTTATTATTTGTGTGAGTGTGGGTGTGGGGTGTTCAGGTCACCCAGAAGATGGTGCTAGGTCACCTGGAACTGGAATTACAGATGGTGATGAGCTGACATGTCGGTGCCCGTCAAGAGCAATCAGTGTGTTTAAACACTTAGCCATCTTGCCAGCCCCATCTTGAAGTAGTTTTAATCTACATTTTATAGTGACTAATCATGGAAAACACCTTTTAAAGTGTTTCCTAGCCATTTATATTTCTTCCTTTAAGAGTTTTCTGAGCAGTTCTGTAACTTGTTTTAAAATTGGTTCCTTTGTGTTTAATTTCTCGAATTCTTTATATATTCTTGTCACTAATCCTGGGCTGGATATACAACTGCAAATGGTTTTCTTCCATTTTGTAGGCTGACTCCTTTGCTGTGTAGAAGGTTTTCAGTTTCACAAGGGCCCATCTGTTGATGGTGTTACTTTCCATGCTACAGAAAGTCATTTGATATATCTATATGTTGATGTGAATTCATTATCTTTTCTTTTAGATGTGTTAGAGAATCATATCTAATGTTGTGGTCCTTAATCTGCTTGGAGTTGAACTTTGTGCAAGGTGGGAGTTAGGAGTATACTTTCATTCTTCTGCATGTTGCTACCCAGGTCTTTCAATATGATTTGTTAGACACTATACTTTCTTCAATGTAAACTTTGGCCATCTTTGTAGCTGTATATCTGGTTCCTCTATTCTATTCCATTGATCTGACTTTCTGCTTTTGTGCCAGTGCCCTGCTGTTTTTACTACTATGGCTCTGCAGTAGAATTTGAAGTCAGTTGTGGTGACAATTCCTGTCATTTTTAAAAATTCAGGATTGCTTTGGTTGTCCTTAGTCTTTTTGCTTCCATGTAAATTCTAGAATAGATTTTTTCCTGCATCTGTAAAGAATAACCCTGGTATTTTTATTGGAATAGCATTAATGTTGAAAATTGCTTTTGGGAGGATGGCCATTTATGCAGTATTAATACTTCCAATCCACTTTCAGTCTTCTAGTGTCTTTAATTTCTGTCTTCAGTGTCTTAAAATTTTAATTGTTATGGGTCTTCTTTTTGGGGGCTAGGTTTACTTTTAAGTGTGTGCGTGTGTGTGTGTGTGTGTGTGTGTGTGTGTGTGTGTGTGTGTCTATTATCAATTAGACTGGCTCCCTTTCCTTGATCTTTTCAGTATGTTTGCCATTGTTTTATAATAAGGCTACTGATTTGTCTGCTTTAATTTTGTATTATGCCACTCTTATGAACGTGTTTTTCAGTTCTAAGAGTTTTGTTGGACTCTGTAGAGTCTCATATACAGAATTCTGTTATCTTTAATAGGGTACGTTGACTTCTCTTCCTACTTGTATTTCATTTCTTTGTCTTGTCTATTGTTCTACATAAGACTTAAGTACTATAGTGAATAGGAATAAACACAATAGACACCCTTGTTTTGTTCCTTGCTGTAGTGGGAATGATTTGAGTGTTTCTCCATTTAGCATGATGTTGAGTATAGGTTTTTGTTTTCACTTAGCCCCCTTTTCAGTTAGATTACTGGTTTACATTACATATCTCCTTATGATTGTGAAATCAACTATCTGAAAATGCATTAAAATTACTTGTATTTGTCTGTAACTATTTAAAATGTTGATGAAATGGAAGAGTATTTATGAACATACCAGTATTTTTAACACACATATGATAGGATTTTTCCAACTTTTAAAAATGCCTCTTTACACAGAAGCCAATTTATGCCTGCTATGTTAATGATATGTAAACAGACACATCCCTCCACTGATTATACACACATTATATATAACTGCCTTTTTTGACATCATAATTTTTAGAGGCAAAGTGGCTACATAGAAATAAAATAGCCCAGAAAACTAGACGAAAACCATGTAAGGGTGGAAAAATAAATATTAGTTGCATTTATTATTGCTGGCATCTCCTATAACTTTTGTTCTTGAGAAATGTCTCTTTATATAGCTCATAATTACTTGGAACCCATGATCCTCCTGCCTTTCTCTGCTCACTCATTCTTGCCCCAAACTGAGATTACAGACATGCACTGATGCAATGTCACATATAGCTTCTTGTCTTTTATGGATATTCAAGTATACTGTGTGTTTTTGAGTTAAAACTTATTCAATGTTCAAATGATCTTCCAAATAGAGGCCTGCTATAGATTGGGCCATTGTCACTATAAGAGTATAAAAGTCCAGGACAGAGAGGTATAAGATGAGCAGAGGGTGCCTTGCATGCTGGTGATGCATCTACTTCAGGTAGACCAGATCTTGCTGGGCTGACATGAACTTGCAGATCCCTCCTAGTTTACTGTGTTCGGTTTTCTTATGTACTTGCTCACTCCACTGTTTTTTAATAAGAGCAAAGTGAGAGGTCCAACTAACTTAAGAATGCTTACCCATCCCTCAAACTGTCTTATTAAATGTTTTTTATTCTTCTAAAATCACAATTTCCACCTACAATTATTTTTGAAATAAACAAGTAAGACTAATGGTAACCATCATCCTTGGATAAGGTCATAGGCAGTATAAGGTAGTAGGCCTTCTCTAGGAAAGCCTTGCAGCAGCTGCAGTCATGACAGTACACAGTCCAAAATCAGTTACTGCCAGATTCCATCTGGACCCGAGCTGCTTTGACTTTGAAGCCATTTCATTCCTATTCATTCTCATTACTAGCTACATATATTTATGCTATTGATTCCTTCTTGTTTTAATTTTGGGATGCCATACGAGTTTGAAATTCATTTATTTCTTTTATATATCTCCTAGTTTAGTGGAGTATAGTTCCTCAAAGCATGTCTTTGTGATTTTCTGAATTTCCTTAGTATCATCTGTTGGTTGTAAGGTCTCATTTTCATCAGCATTTTATTAATTTGGGCTTTCTATCTTTCTTTGGACTAATTTGGCTAGGGGCATGTCAGTCTTAGTCATGTTTTCAAAAGCCAACTCTTTGTTTCATTGATTACTTACATTTTTTCTAGTTCATTAATTTCTCCTTCAATCATAATCATTTTCTCCCATCTGATGATTTGGAGTTTGCATTATTATTATTATTAGCCATTGAGGTTCATCATTTAGTTATTTGCAGCTGTCAGCTTTATGATGTGTGCATTTAGGACTATAAACTCTCTTCTTAGAACTGCCTTCATTGTGTTCCATAGATTTTGGTAAATTGTGTATTCATTTTTATTCAGACCTATAAAGTTTTAAAAATATATTTATTTTTACAAGTGGCAATTTGTCATTCAGTATTGTGTTAGTGTGTTGTTTAAACTCTATGGGCTTGTGTGGTAACTCTTGCTCTTGATATTTTGCTTTATTCTGGCCATATGGAATAGAGGATGTTATCTCAGCATCTCTATATTTGTTGAGACTTGCTATATGTCCTAATATAATGTGGAAGTCTCTGGATATGTCATGTGACACAGACTCACATGGTGTTTTACTGAGGTAAGACCCATGGGAGGACACATAATGTTTGGAGAGAGTACAAATAGGACTCGAAGGACAGTGACAGTGCTCTTGCATAGCTAGCTGTGCAATGCTTCTTTGGTCTCATTTCTTCATCTTCACCTTAGATGATCTTTACTTCACTGGGAGAGGCACAACAGAGATTTTCTCCTGGAGTTCTGGCTGGTCCAGCTCATTCATGCTGACTTGTCCTGATTTGCTAGAGGCCTGGAGGTTTCTAATGGATTGTGCCAGCACTACTGATTCATGTTGGGTATCCTGACACTGCTAAACTGGACTTCTGGTATCCTGACAAATGGCAATGAGAATTGCCTCAAGGAACTAGTTCTAAACAGGTCCACATCCCCTAGTCTTATTTACTTTCTTTTCTCCGCTACCTTTGGACAATGAGCTAGAAGGGGGTTGGGTCAAAATATTTGTGAATTCTTACTAAAAGTAGATTTAAAAAAATCTAACCCTACACTAATATGTGGCCACCATTGGAGATGGTTCCATGAGAGGCAGAGAACAATGTTTTCTTCACATTCTGTAGATGTCTATTAGGTCCAATTGATTTATAGTGTCATTTAACTCCAATGCTTCTGCTCACTTTCCATCCAGAGGACTTATCTGTTTGTGTCATGGAGTGTGGGAATCTCTCATTATTACTATGTTGGTAGCATTTATTTTATGAAATTGAGTGTCCCTGTGTTTGGTTTATATAGGTTTATAACTGCAATATCTTCTTGATTGGCTGCTCCCTTAATGATTATGAAATGTCCCCCCCCCCATTTATTGAGTAGATTTTGTTTGAAGTATATTTTGTCGGATATAGAATACCTTTACATGCTGTCTTCCCTGGTCTATTTGCTTGGATGCTTTCTCCATCCCTTTATCATAATATGTTGACTATCTTTGTTTGTCTGTTTTCTAATCCAATCTGCTAATCTGTGTCTTTTTATGAGGAAGATTGAGACCACTGTTATTTAGAGTTATTATTGAAATGTGTATTAATTCTTGGCATTTTGTTGTTTTGTGGTTTCTATAGTTTCTGTAGACCTTTCTCTTAAAGTAATTTTAAAAATTAATTTACTTCTATTTTATGTGTACAAATGCTTTGCCTACATGTGTGTATGTGCACTACATCCATGCTTGGTACCTACAGAGACCAGAGGATGGTGTTGAATCTTTTGGAACTGGAAGTATGGATGGTTGTGAGTCACCATGTGGATGCTTGGAATTCCACCTGGGTCCTCTGCAAGAACAAGTCACTTTAACTGCTGAGCCATCTCTCTAGCCATGTATCTTGTAGATTCTTTTGTGGTGACTTAGTGGTCATATATTCCTTTAATATCTTTTATCATGAAGAGTTTTAACTTCTTTAGTTTTAATAGACAGTTTTTCAGGGTCTCTCAGTCTGAGCTGGCAGTTTTCTTTTAGAACTGACTTTTGCTTAAGTTGTTCTCCTTAGAGGATGTAGCTATAGTTACATCATAGTTACAGTGATAGGGGTAGTAGTGTCCATATTGTCTTGATTTATAATATTATTTGAGTTTTATTGAATACAAACTGGACATCTGGGATTAGGATATTGGCTGTCTTTTGGCAAGTTTTTAACCCACTCTGAATCCAAGGTGAGGTGTTAGACTGGGTAGCTTAGGATTGTTTTGAGGGGACAGGGTGAAGGCTACAGTCTGGGCACAGAGATAGGATGTACCACTGTATTCAGGTCTGTTCCTGACCTATGTCAGTTATGTAGAGGGGCTGTATTATGTTGACCCAGAATAGAGGGATAATAAGCAACAATGTTGCTTAGAACTGAAGGCAGATTGGACAGAGGCCTTGGTGAGGTCTGGATAACTCTCTGAACCATAAAACCAAGTGGGGAGACACTGCCATGAATCCTGAGGCAGGATGGTGCCAGCAGGCTGTTGGTGGTGCACAGAAACTCTGGGGTGGGGGCAGAGGAGGAATGTAGTATGCTGATCCAAAAGCAGAGTATAGCAGTTGGAGTCTTGGTGGAAGCTCACTGGTACCAAAGAAGGGAAGTGTGAAACCACAGGTGGAGAGACATGAACTTTTCTGAATTGCAATAAATTTTGTGTCAGTGATGAAAACATCAATTGGTATATAGTTTGAATTTTTTTCCTTAAAAGTAAATCAATAAAAAAGAGAGACTACTTTTTCTTTCGTTAGCATATATTAATTATATAAATGAAGGCTTCTTTATAACATTTATGCACATAAATAATGCACTTAACGCCCCCCACCCCATATTCATGCCCTTGTCTCCTCTCAGGTTAGTCACCTTCCTCTTCTAAAATAGTTTTGTTTCTACTTTTACGTCTCTTTTTGTCTTTTAAAAAAGTCTATATTCAGTGTATACCAGAAAACATATTTGTCTTCCTGAGCCTGTGTTATTTCACTTAATTTAATAATCTCAGTTCTACTTATTTTCCCAAAATGACATAATTTTTATTATTCCTATGACTAAATCTTATTGCTTATATACACTACATTTTCTTTATCAATCCATCTGTTAATCAATACCTAGGCTGATCCTATAACTTGGCTGCTATGTATGGTACCATGTTACATAAATATGTGCATGAAGAGATTTCTAGAAACATTACTCAACACTTTAGTAATAGGAACCTAGTTTAATTCTTCCCAACACGCTGCCATTAAGTCTTAATGTTAACTGAAAAATACATGCCTAGATTCAATCTGCAGTATTGCAACAAAAGGGGTAGAGTGCAGAAGAACAATTGGAGCACACTTTCCAAAGTAGATAACTTACATCTTGAGGAAGTGAGGCTCAAAGGACCCAGAGCAGGTTACTTACTGCTCTTTATCCATGCTCCAAAGCAACTGGAACAATAAACAATCTCATCAGTCTCTTAAATTTTTTTGGAAGACTAATACATACTGTGGAAATCAATGCTCTCATATGGTGTTTTGATGCTGTCTGTGTTTTGTCAGGCATAAAATGCTTTACCTCTGCCTTGATATAAAGGACACAAGACGATAAGATTGCAAACTTGTCAACATTGACCTCTGATCATGTCTAGAGAGCTGTTGACTCCTTTCTCTTAAGGACTGTAGCTGACAGCATTGCATCAATACTTTGATGCAATAAGAAGGTTTCCAAGATGTGCAGCACTTGTCTATTGTCCTTTACCATCTCAGACACCCAAGTGTCTACCTTTGTAATGGCAAGGTAACTAAGTAGGTTGAGTTATATCTGAGTTAATTGGAGTTTCTTGTGCATGTGTGTTTGCCTGTATATGGAAATGATAAGATTGGCAAATGAGCACCAGAGCTCTTTCTAACTTTGCCTGTCTAGTGCTGGGATAGAAACAAGTGCCATGACTCTCAGCTTTTTAATGTGGGTTCTGGGGATAATACTCAGCTCAATGTTTACAAGGCAAGAACTTTACAAATATCCATCTCTCCAGCCCCTGACATTTCTTAAAAGCATGGATCAGAAAAGATCACCCACTTCAAGTGCTCCTGCTGTTGATGTTGGTAATACTAAATGTGAGGTCCCAATACTAAATGTAGTCTGCATCCCCAAGTTATTTCTGATTGGTAAATAAAGATGTCAATAGCCAATAGCTAGGCAGAAGAGACATAGATGGGTTTAGGTTTCCTGGGCTTGGTGTTACAGAGGAACTATATGGGGGAGAAGAACGTGCAGGAGGAAGAGGAAGAAGCCACCATGGGTAGGAGTAAAGAAAACCTGGTCCTGTGGGCTGACCAATTGTAGTTAAGAGCAGCCCAGATGAAACATACTGAGTAATAACTTGGGGTTATCAATAGGAAAATAGATTCTAACATCATGGAGGACAGGCAGCTTCCCAGCTCTTGTGTTGTTTAAGGTTTATTGTAAATATAAAGGTATGTGTGCCTTTCATCCACGAACTTAAATGGTCTCAGGCAGGGCAGAAACACCAGGTTGGGATTAAATAATTACAACACCTTACAGGCAAATTAGAAAGATAACTGGAACTCAATTCTCTAAAATAATTGGTCAAGTGGGTTCATTGTAATAGAGGTTTGAAACAACTGTCGTATTCAGCATTGGATATTAATTTTATTCAAAGTTTTAGTTGAGTAGATTCAGGATAGTATGGTTATTAATTTTTGTGAAAAATTAGAAAAATATAAAGCTAAAAATAACCATGAAACATCAGAGGATGCAGTTACTTTGATTGGTATATATTATATTATTAATTAATTTATTATTTTTGTATATATATATATACATACACACACACATATATATATTTATTTATATACATACATACATACATATGGATGTGGGCACATACTTGCCACAGAATATATACAGAAGTCAGAGAACAGTTTTATAGACTCACTTCTCTTCATCCACTATGACTGAATTCATATCATCAGGCTTGGTAAGTGCCTTTAACTACTGAGCCATCTGGTCAACCCAGAATGTTGATATACTTGTATAAACTTCAGAATGTTGATATATTTGTATAAACTTCAGAACATGTCAGTTAAACACATAGACTGTGACTAGGGTTAAATGAAGCAAATTGTATTATGTATTAAGTAGTCTTAGGTGATTTGACTAAATTATTTTTTAACATTTAGAGTTAGTTCTAGAGTCAGTTTCTCACTTCTATGCCTACTTTGATAGTAATGAAAACATGTCAAAACAGAAACAAAGCTATTAGAGAATTAAGATAGACTTCAGAAAATAAAGTTATTTGCTATATTTTCAGCATGTTTGTAATAGTCTCCTTAAAGGAATGTTTGCCTTCCGTTCAGTCTATATGCTGTGTTAGGACTCCCTTGCAAACACACAGCAATTGTATGAGACCGGTATACTTATCCTCATCTCTCAATTGGTTTATAAAATATTTACACCTGGTGATCACCAGCGAAAACATTCTCAATATCCTATGAGCAAACACATCAACAGAAATATCCCTAAAGAACCCACTACCACTAACTATGTCTCTAATACTAGTTTCCCAATTTATTGGATCAAGGTGTAAGACTTGTTGAGGAAATAGAGGATTTGGGGGAGGTTAGATGAACTTAGAGCACCTTACAATGCAAAAATACCACATACACAAAAAGAAATATATTACCACAGAGATAAGGCTGTATCAAAAGAACATGGGTATTAAATGAAAAACTCCTAATTGTCAATATTTAATAGCCTCTCTCCCAAAGTATGACACTGGACTTGATCTAAAGTAGAATACAAATGGTCACAAAACAAATACTTTATTAAATTAATAAACTGGTGAAAACTGACAAGAGTCCTGGTTAGAAAAATTTCAAGTATTTTGTGTGGTCATTCTGCCCTCAAGGTGATGAGCATAATGTGTGTGTGTGTGTGTGTGTGTGTGTGTGTTTGTGTGCATACATATGTGCCTTTGAGTCTTTCCACATATGTAGCCCAGAAGATGTTTCCAAGATGCCTTTTCTTTCAAGCCCCACCCATCCCTTTATGGTTGGGGTCTCTGAGCCAGGCATTCCTCCTCCTTGGACAGGCTGGGAGCTAGCATCCCCAGTTATCCTCCCACCTCTGTCCATGGGAGCTGGGGTAAGAGAGCTCCAGATGCTTGGCTTGCTATGTGCATGCTGGAATCTGAATTCAAGTCTTCAGGATTGTGGGGTAAGTGCTCTCAGCTCCTGAGCCATCTTTTTAAAAAATTGGTTATATTATTTATTTACATTTCAAATGTCATTCCCCTTCCCAGTTTCCCATTCACAAGCCCCCTATCCCCTCATCCCTCTTCCTGCCTCCATGAAGATGCTCCCCCACCCAACTATCCACTCCTGCTTCAGCAGTCTAGGGATCCCCTCACCTGGGTCATCAGGCCTCCACAGAACCAAGGGGCTCCCCTTCCAGTAATGCCAGATAAAGCAATCCTCTGCTGCACATCCAGCTGAAGCCATGGGTACTGTCTGTGTACTATTTGGTTGGTGGTTTAGTCCCTGGGAGCTTTGGGGGGTCTGGTTGGTGGATATTGTTGTTATTCCTATGAAGTTACAAACCCCTTCAGCTCCTATAGTCCTTGCCCTAACTTCCCCATTGGGCTTCCTGCACTCAGTCCAATGTTTGGCTGTGTACATCCACATCTGTGTTGGTCCAGCTCTGGCAGATCCCCTTAGGGGACAGCTATACTAAGCACTGCTTGGCATCAGCAATAGTGCCAAGCACAATTGGTGTCAGCACATGGGATAGATCCCTAGGTGGGACAGTCTCTGGATGGCCTTTCCTTCAGTTTAATCTCCTCTTTTTGTCTCTGCATTTCCTTTTGACAGAAGGGATTCTGGATTAATAGTTTTGAGGTGGGTGGGTGGCCCCATCCTTCAACTGGGGGCCGTGTCTATCCACTGAACATGGTCTCTACAGGTTCTCTCTCCCCTTTGTTGGGTATTTTGGCTAAAGCCTTCCCTGTTGGGTCCTGGGAACCTCTTGGGTCCCTGGCATCTGTGACTTTCTAGTGGCTCCTCCCAGTTCTCCCTCCTCCACTGCTACATACCTACTTTCAAATTCCTGACCCTCTGTACTTCTCCCCCATCTCCTCGAATGTCTGAACTGGCCCCCCTTTTCCCTCCTCCTCTTCTCTCCCTCCCAGACCCCTCTCTCCCTCTACTTCCCAGAGATTATTCTCTTCCCCCTATTGAGTAGTATCGTAGCATCCACACTTTGGTGTGATCTTCTTTTTTCTTGGGTTTCATATGGTCTGTGAGTTGTATCATGGGTATTCTGAGTTTCTTTTTGACTAATATCCACTTATAAGTGATACATACCATGTGTATTCTTTTGTGGCTGGGTTACCTCACTCAGGATGATATTTTCAAGTTCAATCCATTTGCCTGTGAATTTCCTGAAATCATTGTTCTTACTCCATTGTGTAAATATACCACATTTTCTTATTTCAATTCCCCTGTTGAGAGACATCTGGGCTGTTCCAGCTTCTGGCTATTATAAATAAGGCTGTTATGAATATAATGGAGTAAGTGTCCTTGTTGTATGTTAGAGCATCTTTTGGGTATATGCCCAGGAGTGGTATAGCTGGGTCCTCAAGTAGAACTATTTCCAAATTTCTGAGGAACTGCCAGACTGATTTCCAGAGTGATTGTACCAGCTTGCAATCTCACCAGCAATGGAGGAGTGTGCCTCTTTCTCCACATCTTCACCAGCATCTGCTGTCACCTGAGCTATCTTTCAAGATTTAAGATGACTATAATTGTCTGCTTTTTAGGTGTGAGATAGGTATAAGAACTTTTTTCAAAGTTAAAGGAAGTGGGGGAAAGTAATATCAATGTAGAGAAACCCACAAACACTAATTTAGACAGAGATGAAAATTTTTATGAAAAAATAAATTATAGGTTCCTGATAAGATACGAAATTTGCTTTGTATTAAAATATTACACACACATACACACACACACACACACACACACATGTAGCAGTAATAATAAAAGAGACTTCATTTGAGTGTGGGGGCATAGGAGGGGTTGGAGGTAGAGGACTTTGGAGGGGCTGGAATAATGAAAGGGAAGAAGTGGTACAATTATATTTAAATTAAAAATGTATAAAAGCTCCAGAAGTCCATTCCAATCATTAAAAAATTATCTCAAACAAAACCCAATAAGAGGCATTCCACAAAGTATCTGGGACCTGCGTAGTATGACTCAAGACAAGTATGGCCACTAAAATTTTGACTGAGAACTGTCCCAGTTAGGAGAAACTCAGAGAGATATGGCAGTTACTTCTACTCTAGTGTTTGGGATTGGATCTTAGGTAAAATCTATGGAAATAAGAATGAAGTATGGGATTTAGTTAACAATAAACCATTTCTTGCTTATTAATCATAATAGATGCTGTGGTGGTTTGAATAGGTTTGGCCCCCATGGACTCATGTGTTTGAATGCTTGGCCTACTATGAGTAGCACTATTAGGATGAGTATCCTTGTTGGAATAGGTGTGGCCTTGTTGGAGGAAGTGTGTCACTGTGCAGGTGGGCTTTGAAGCTCCTAAGCTCAAGTTTTGACCAGTGAGAAGAGAAAGTCTTCAAGATGTAGAACTCTCAGCTCCTCCAGGACCTTGTCTGCCTGCATAATGATATGCTTCCCACTATGATGATTATAGACTGAATCTCTACAACTGTAAGCCAAGCCCCCATTAAATGTTTGCCTTAGTAAGAATTTCTTGGTTACAGTATCTCTTCACAGAAGTGAAACCCTAACTAAAACAGAAGCGTGACTCTAATGTAAGGCATATTGGTATATGGAGACTTTGGTACTGACTTTAACTTTTCTTAAAATCTGAATCTTACAAAATTAGTTAATTTAAAAATACAAAGTTGAAAGCAAAAGTTTTAAAAATTTTTTGGGGGCGTTGGAAAATCAGGAGAAAATTCATTTGCTCACAGTTATTCCTTCTGTTCATTAATTCGCACACACACACACACACACACACACACACACACACACACAGTTTGTTTGTTTGAAGCAAGGGCTTACTATATAACATTGACTGATTTGGAACTTCCTATGTGTACCAAGCTACATCGAACTTTTGGCAGTCTTTTTGTCTTTTCTTCCTGAGTGGTAGGATTTCAGACCTAAGCCACCATGTCTGCTTATTTTGGCTCTGGGGTCTTATACCCAAGTCTTGTGCATGGTGGATGAGCATTCTACCCACTGAACTATACTCTAGTTATTTATTGATATCTTCAATTATTCAACAAATGTTGAATGTGTATATACTTTGAGGCACCACAGCACCAGGTCACAGACCTGTTCAGCCCAAAATGTTTATCTCCTCCATGCAGTGGTTGACATTCCCTTGAGAAGTTGTACATCACAGGCAGTTGTAGTTTAATTCCCTGAGGCAGAGCAGTAAACTGATGTCATTTGGTAGAATGCAGAGAGAAATGCTGAAGTGGAGGTTGTTATTACAGAATTACTGTGGATAAAGAATTTCCTATACTTGGATTCTAATTATGGACTATAGTGTATAAATAAATAAACTAAAACTGAAGAGGGAAGACAACGTATGAAAATGCTTTCTCTCCTGTGATGTATTTTCCAAGGATCGAATGATGGTCATCAGGGTTGGTGGTAAGTCCCTTTGATTGCTGGGCCATCTTGCTGGCCTGCTTTATATCTTTTTGACCATGTGATTTTCCAGTGCTTTGTGGTGCCAAAATTGGTACCTTTTTTGTGGTGGGTCACACCTTCCCATTACCTTTTTTTATTAAGCCATTAGCTCACTTTCAGAAGCCAGATTCTTTTGACAGAAGTTGGTCTTATTTATAAGTCCCATGCCACAGAATAAATGATTTAATTATTCTCAAGGTCACGTTGACTTCTACCAAGATTACATTCTGCTTATTCAACTGTAAGATGTGCTAACTGAAAGATATATTCAGCACTGCATAAAGCAGTTCCTGAAGCACGAAGATATCCATTCCTTTGGAACAGCAGCTACACTGTTGGTGAAAGCTGGCTAGGAATCCACCTTCAACTGGATGATCTAGTGGCATTCTCCATGCCTGCAGAAATAACCCACAGCATAAATCTGTGTTTTCTGAAAATACCACATTATGTTCTTGGGGACATTGGCATGGAAATGATCTCTAGTGTAAAATCTGTCTTAGATATATGGAACTCTCCAGAAGGAATATTGGATTATTGTGCTCTGTAGCTTTGCAAACCATCTTTCTTGGATGGCAGCAGAAAGCTTCAATCTACTTGCATGAATTATAAATGACACCAACTCCTCTTGTTAAAGTAGCTACAGGATGCTTTTCTAAGAAAGCCCTTCAGCCTGTATACATTATTATGCAACTGTCACACCAAAGATTTGCCTTTAGAAATACTTTGGTACTCTAGACAGTTTTTAGTAAATTAAACACAGAACTCAAAGACTGGTTTCTTTCTTTCTTTCTTTCTTTCTTTCTTTCTTTCTTTCTTTCCTTTCTTTCTTTTTTTTTAATTCTCAGGATGGTGCTGACATAAATTTAACCTAAGAAATGAAGTCATGGCTTTTAAACAATTATCCCCAAAGAAAAATTGATTACAAAGAAAGACTGCCTGTGATGGGGAGTGAGTGGAAACAACATTGATTCTGGAACAGGCTCTTAGATGTCAGACTCTAAGGTGCCTTAATAGTCCATGTATAAATGGGGCAAAATCTGAATCAGAGGACCCAAACAAACACTATCCTTTGTAAAGACACAGTTAGCTTAGTTCGCATTCTTTAAGATATCCTTAAAATCTTGCTACACACCTCAGTCATTTCCAGGCTTTTGCCATTGCAACAGTTTTTCTTTGGTGAATGATTAAATAAATTATTAAATAAACATATAGGTTATGTTTTAGAAACTTGTAATTTCAGAGCCTGTGTAATAAAACCAGAATCTTTGAGGACTCAGGAATGAATATTCATGTAACTTTGTCTGTCCTAGAGCTCCCCTTCACAGAGATCACCTGCCTCTGCTTCCTGAGTGCTGGGAACAAAGAGGTGAGCTGTGATGAACCACTTAAAATTTCTTTTTCTTTTTTTGAGACTATGTCTTTTTGTGCAACTCTTGCTGTTACGTAGGCCAGGTAGCCTAATGTTCACAGAGATCTGTCTGTCTCTGTTGCCCAAGTGCTCAGACTAACAGTGTGTACCACCACACCTGGTCTAACAATGTAATTTTCCTATTTGTAATTGGTAAAATAAAAAATAATGTATTGGTAATCAAAACTCATTTTTGCTCCAACAAAGGCATATTTTATTTCCATATATATGCATATATAATAAGTAGTTAGAGTCTAGGATATACAATGAAGGGGCCAAATATATATGCCTTGTACTAGATAATGTAGATTTACAATGTTTTTTTAAAAACAACAAATACTGAAAACCATTGTATTATGCTGACATCATGTCATCTTATTCTGTTATAGAGCACATGCTCAGACCTTGGAAAGCACATAGAGTTGCAAACATATGTCAGTAAGTCTATAGAGAGAGTGTGTTCTCTGGGGTTAGCTATTTGTGTGACTGAGGGGAGTCAGTTGCTTCTTGAACTTCAGAATTCTCACTTATAAGAAAGATTTTTATAGACATGCTGTGAATGACTGAACTTTAGAATGCCAAAGTTAGAGGGACCTATCTTTCTAGGATCACTAAGCCTTCCTTAAAAGTAAGGACTTTGTGAATCATAGGAAATTCATCAAAGCAATTTTAAAGATGAATAAAAGGTGCTTGAGCCTTGTGGTGGTACATGCCTTTAATCCCAGCACTCCGGAGGCAGAGGTAGTAGGATCTCTGAGTTCAAGGACAGTCTGGTTTACAGAGCAAGTTCCAGGACAGCCAGAGCTACACAGAGAAACCATGTCTTAGGGAAAAAGGATGGGGCTTGAAAGCAAGCACTGTGGGGAGCACATCTGGAGTTAACTTTGGCTGACTTCTTGCTTGTGATTAAACATGAGTGAGTCTGCAGACATGTGTCTTTGTTTATACTTAAGACATGTGCTATATCCTGCCAAGTTTATATATGTATATATCCTTGAAGCTGTCTAAGCCTGAAAGAAATGGCATTAGTCAAACATAGATACTGTGTACCATACACTTGCCATGCAAGCATTGGTGGTGATTGTTTAATTTCCTGGACTTAGTCATACTTTCTGTTCCATGTCTTTAAAAGACACTGAGAAAATACAGTCACTGCTGCCATGGTATTGACCAGCAGCCCTCCCATATCTGTTTCATACATCTTTTTCTTCCTTTCCTATAATCATCTTCACTACACCAGTCATGGTTCCCACATTGGCTGACTGGCAAGCTCTGAAAAAATGGTGGCTAATGTGGAGCTCAACTACAGGGGACAAAGTGAAGGACACCTCAGAAAAAGTGAGTGATCAGAAAAGGAAAAAGAAACTCAGAAAAAGGGAGCTTGGTGTGCTGAGTATTTCTCCTGAGTAAAAGACATAGAAAAATGTAGATAAGTGAGCTCAGAAAAAAATAAGGGAGCGTGAATAAAGGGAGGGAGCTCTGAAAAAGCAAAAGACATAGGGGAAAAGGGGGGGAAATGGAAATTGCTGTATTTTTTTTTTTTTAATGTTGAAAGTAGGGCAATATCAATTACATAGTTTTTTTTTAGATTTTTGTAGAGAAGGCTTATCCTTGGCTTTCTGAGGGAGGTACAATAAATTTAGCAACCTGGAAGAAAGTTGAAGAAAGACTTCAAAACTATTGTGATGTGCATGGACTAGGTAAAGTACCTGCAGATAGTTTTAGTATTTGGACCCTGACTAGAGCTAGGAGAAAGAAGTGGATTTTGGAGAAACAGTCCTCCCCTCTGTCCAGGGATGCTTTGAATTATGATCCAATCCAGCAGGCTAAGGTTTAAGAAAAAATGTTTATGTAAAATGTTTGAGATGGATAAACACAAGTGATTAAAGTTAGAGGATGAAAAAGAACTTGGATGGTGATCATTTAGAAATAAAAAAAACCCTTCAGATGAAAGATGTTTAAAGAGGGTAGATGCAAGTAAAGATGTTTAAACTTGGTAAATGCAAGTAAAGATATTTAAACTTGATAAATGCAAGTTATGAATGTTGGAGGGTCTAGAAAGATGTTTTAAGGTATATAAATGCAAGTTATAGAGATATAGGAAATGATTTAAGGTGTCAAGAATGGGATATGTTTTATATTCCCCTATACATGCTATTGTTACTTCATAGTTCATAATTTTAACATTTATCAATGGAGTTCTGATAAGCTAATGGAACACTGTCAGTTTACAATTCAGTCACAAGCTTAAGATTTTATTTTCTCTTTGTCTTATGAGTATAAACTTAAAAATGCTTCTCATCATGCTAAAAGCATCTCTATTCAATCTTCATATCTATAACTATAAACCTATAGCTTTTACTACCTCTCAAAGGCATGATTCTACTCCTGTTGTCTAATAGACACCTGTTAACTACTTTTTCTAAAATATGAATTTCAATACAGTGGCAAATACTAATGTACATCCTTTTATAAAATAAAGTTCACATAAACTTCAGGGAATCAAGAGTCCTAAGACTTGAATCTGCCTGTCATAGATCAAATGGGCTCCAGATTGGTATATCTGCCTGTTCTGAATCAATCAACCAGGTGGCCCCAAATATAAATTAAATAAGCTAAAACATATGATATAGGTTAGAATATATATATATATATATATGTATAATTTCATGTGTCATCAGAAGATAACCTGTCCTTAATAACTACATATATCTTCACACATGCATATGTATATATAAATTAGCCATATTAAATATAAACTATACTAGCTAAATCTAAATTATATACATTAAACATGATTTTCATATGTTAATATATACACACATATACAGTAAATATAGATCATATGCATTAAATATTAATTTTATACTTTAAATGAAAATTATATACATTAAACATAATTCATATATGTTAGAATATGAATTAAATATGAGTTAAAACTATAGAATATAAGTTAAAATCTATATTAGATACACAATTTCACATGTTCTCATTATGGAATTATGGAATAAGTCCATGGAGCTGTAAAAAAATCAATTATAAAAAAATGAAAAAGGGGGAGTTATATATTCTTTCCATCACAAAATTTTATTTAAAAATTTTTAACCATGGATGCCAAGGGACTCTGCCACTGAGTGTCTATGGCACCCTACAATTAGATATATGTATGCCCAGGTGAAAATGGAAGGATCCACTTACTGGCATATGGCATGGTCCCGATCTGGTGATGACTTGTATATGCTTGTCCCAGGGAGTGGTAATATTTGGAGGTGTGGTCTTGTTGGAGTAGGTGTGTCACTGTGTCTGTGGGCTTTAAGACTCTTGTTCTACCTGCCTAGAAGCTAGTCTTTTCCTAGTAGCTTTCCATGAAGATGTAGAACTCTCAGCTTCTCCTGTACCATGCCTGCCTAGATACTGCCATGCTACTGCCTTCATGTTAATGGACTGAACCTCTGAACCTGTAAGTCAGCTCCAATTAAATGTCATCCTTACAAGAGTTGTTGTGGTCGTGGTTTCTGTTCATAGCAGTAAAACCCTAATCAAGGCATGGGGGAAGAGGGCATCTTTGTGTTTTTTCTCAGGATGCTAAAGGAGTGTTGTGGCTGCCAGAGTAATTGGTGAGGCATGCTGATGCTGGGACAAAGAATGATGTTGATTGTGATCTTGTTGAGTGCCCTGACAATGATGATGGGAAAGCTGAATTGGGCATCTGTTCCCATCCAACTTTTGCTATATCCTTCTGTATGGTCAAGGCCAGAAGTACTTGTGACCTCTAATAATACCCAGATGTTATGGTTACCTTGGTCTGAGAGTAAAAAGCATTCCAAATTTGCAAATCACACTGCTATGGGTCAGGGCCTACCTATTTGTTTTACTAGAAATAGTACCAATGCTGGATGTGTTCCTGCGGACTCTTAGACTTGGAAAAAAAGAATATCTCTAAGACTGTAGTGCTAAGTATTAAGATGGGAATGCTTATATCTCAGACTGGACAAGCTGCCTTGCCTCAGGATTTTAGACCTTGTAGGACAGAGAGCATGGAGACTGTGGAAAATGCCTTTGAAAAATCAATTAAATGGAGAAGTTGTTATAATGACACCCCTCTTTCCTTTTAGGTGACCAGTTATTCTGACTCAGTTATGGACTGGACTGGAAATTAATCCAATATTGGACAAAAGGAAACAGCAGTAGGTATTTGGAGGGCTAGTTCTGGACATTTTCAGATTACAAATATTGAAAGAATTATATCATGTTCTGGCAAAGAGCAAAAGTATCATTGGGCTGATCATTGCTGGCATTGTTGCTCTCACAACACCTATAGCCAGTGCCACTAGTTCTGCATTAGCTTTAACACATGTGGTACAAACAACTAGTTTTGTTAGTCATCTTGCACAAAATGTAACCAATGTCCTGAACATACTAGAGGATTTGGAGAGATAGCTAGAAGAAAGAATTGACACATTATATGATATAGTGCAGATTATGGGAAATGAGATACAAGGAATGAAAGTCAGAAGCCATTTAGAATGTCATGCTTGATTATCTATGTATTTGTATAACTTCAAAAATATATAATGAGAGTCAGCCTAATTGGACCAGAGTTAAAAAGGCACCTTCAAAGTATATGGCATAACCTAATACTTCTTTAGATAATTTTAGCCCTGAATAAGGAGGTTGTAAGTTTAAGAAATACAAAGCCTTTGTCTTTTGACACTGCTGGCATTGAAAATGATATTCTGAAAAAGTTACAGGCTGTTTTTCCATCATGGTCCTTGTTTACATATCTCTTATTGGGCATTGCAGCACTTGGCTTGATGATCTCTTTTATGGCTTGTCTATTGCCTGTTCTTTTGAGAGAAATTGTCTGAGCATTTACAGATGTCAAAGCTGAGTTACATAAATTCAAGCTCTAATGTCTTCCCTAGCAGAAGTTGGTAGCCAATGATGGGTAATATCGTATTTAAAACCTTCCAACCTAAGACAGGCCATGAATACAAGATTAATCACATGCCAAAGACAGATAAGAGCTGTGTTTTTGGACGGCACAATTGTCTGTTCTGTGATCGATAAGGTGTGTGACTCTTACAGATAAAATGGACAGGTAAGATTCTCTCAGAGGTTGATCAACCTAAGACAGAGCATGAGTGCTAGGATTCATGTACCAATAATGGGTAGGTCTTGAGAGGAAGCCTAAGATAGGAACAGTCTTTCTGTGCCAAAACCTGAGACACCTTTGGCTTGTATAGATAAAAAAGTGGAGACATGTGGGGAGAACATCTGGAGTTAACTTTGGCTGACTTCTTACTTGTGATTAATCATGAATGAGTCTTCTGACATATGTCTTCATTTATAGTTAAGACATGTGTTATATCCTGCCAAGTTCTTCTGCTTACACAAACATCCTTAAAAGATTGTCCAAGCCTGAAGGAAATGGCCTTAGTCAAACATAGATATTGTATACCATAAACTGTCTACATAACCATTTGTGGTCATTGTTTAACTTTCTGAAATTGGTCTTGCTCTTTCTTGCTTGCATTAAAAAGACACAGGGTTATACTCACAAGAAAAACATTAGACAAATGCAGTTGATGACAGTCTTATGAGCTAATTGACTGTATGCCTCTGAACTGGCAAGGCTATTCAGTCAGAGAAACTCCATAGGGTAAGAAAATCTTAGGGAAACAGGCCAAGTAAATGTACCATTGTGTCCTAGAGCAGGAAAATAAAGATATTAGCTGTCAGTTTTGGAGATTTGCAGAAAGTACAGGATTTGGTTTGGAATGAGATGCCAGCTTTAGTTTATTAATTAAGACCTATCATGCTAATATAGTGTTTTGAATAATTGGAATAACTATTACAAAAATTAAATAGAGGTTTCTTCCAAACTCTCTGTCTGTTCAATATTTTGTAAAACTTAATTTTAGACAAAATATTTTGATATAATACAAGGAAAAATAAGTTTGCTTCACCCAAACTAACTTAGATTACATACATGATTTCTGAGGAACTGGAGAATTTACTCAAAACCATAACATTTTAATACATTAATGATCATAAAATAACTTTTAAAAGAAAGTGAAAAATACCCCTGAAAATACAAATCTCTTTAAAAATAAAACCTATCAGTAGAAATGTACCGTGAGACAGTTTGACACAGAAAATATGAATTTAGGGTCTGCATAGCTTTGAAGGCTAATTTATATTTTGTTGCCTCATAAAATAATTTTAAGGGCCCTTTAAATATAAATACCACTAATCAATACACCCCACAGTGTGATTTTATTTATAAATATTTCATGTGCTGATGTACAGTTTTAAGTGTTATCAGATGTGGAACAATTAAGAATTTTCTGAATGGAAATGATTGACATGTCCAGAATGTTTCTAGAGAATCCTGCTAATTCTTCCTGTGTGAATGAGTTTGGGCATGAGTGATTTGTGATGTTTTAGACATATAATTTATTCAAAATTTAAATATCTCTTCTGACCTTCCATAGCCAACCTGTAGGTTATCATAATCAGTGACAATTACATATATATAGAATTCTACACAATGTAATAATCATAAGGTATCTTGTATTCATTCTGTCATGAAAGGATTTGTTATCTTGTAAGAGAGCAATATATATTTAAATTCTGACCTGCTAATTTACTAAAAATGAATTATGCAAATTATTTAATTCCCAAATATTTTCTTACCTTTAATATGAGCTATTAGAAAGAGTAGGTACTTTTTTCTTCTTAGTATACACTAAGACATTTAGCATATTGCCCCTAGTGTCAAGCTTGTTTTATTTTATCATTAGCTGTTGATGTGCTTATTACCTCGTAGTATATAAGATACGTGAGGGAATAGGAACATGGGAGGGGGGGATTAATGACTCTTTCCATTTGCACAGAGCCCTTAGGGCTTGTTAATGTTTGATGCATGTGGAAGTACTCTAGAGATCTCTAACATTGTTTGCAAATGTCAGACAGTAATATTTTCTTAGGCTTTTCTGTATCTCAGTTTTACCACATAATGGTACTAGGAGGGCTTCAGGGAAAATATTTGATGTGATTTTTCTAGATGAGGCCACTGAAATCAAGTAGGCATTGTAGGTTGTACTGCATGTGCTGTCTTAGGGACAGTTTAACCCCTCTGAGCATCTGTTTCTTGTACAGTAGGGGGCTTGCCATTTGCTTCTAGTATAGCCTCTGAGGAAGCTAATGTACATCATGCACTTAGTTTCATGTTTGATTATCTAAAAGTGCTTTAATAATTTTGATTATTACATTATTGTCTGTTTTTTTTCTGTCATCTCATTTAACCTCCTCAGGGCAGCTATGGTGTTACAACAGAAAAACAAATATTGCCACTTAATTTCCATCATTCAATTCTGAGTTTGAACAGAGAATCATGGCTTCCAGGGCCAGATTTTGTTTGCATAAGTGTTTATTAAAAACATCATATTGAAATCCTGGATAAGTTCCAGTAGCCTATGGACAAAGGTGAATTTAACATAAATCGCTCACTCATGAAGATCCTATAACAGACAAGTGACTGGACAGTCATGTGGAGAGGATGCTAGAAGGATGTGAGAGCATGCACCAGCAACACTCTCAGATCCATTTCCATTTGTCATAATGGTGAAAGTGTACAAGGACAGTTGGCCTATGAACAAAATGTTCAACAAGCAGCCAGAGCTAGTGCAGCTTGCATTTGAGCATTGGGACTCTCCATTTGTAATTACAACAACAAATGAGCTATAGAGTATCTTTTATTAAGCAGTACATGTGTTTCTGTAATACCCCTGGTTTCCTGTGTTGTAGTAAACAGAAAATGATGTCCGCTGAAAATGAAGGTGTCATTGTGGGCCATTTGTAGGTTTTCTCAGCTGAGGTGAAGGGATGGGAGCAGAGTTAGGACTTTTAGCAAGGAGGAGTAAAGCTTCAGTTCATCAGCTTTGTATGTAGGAGAGTTTCAATTCCATTTTTAAAACATGAAAGCTATCAGCTATTAAGGTTGGGAGACCTCAACCTTGCAGAGCTCCTTTTTTTGTACAAGGTTGTACTTCCTCCCATGCCTGCATAGGCAATAGCCCTGCTGGCTCAGCATGACTCTGTATTTTCTTTGTTCTGGTTCCCCAAGGAAGACATGTTTATTCTTGTATATTTCTAATTTTTCGAAGGCTGTCACCTTGAGCTGTTCCTCAAGTTGCCCCCAAAGCTACCAGTTGCTGATTATATATATATATGTTTGCAAATTGAATCTTGAAAGTGAGTGGATGCAGCTCAGCTGGCAGTGTGTCGGTTGTCATGCCTGAAGATCTGGGTTCAATCCCTAGTACTGCCAATGGTGCACACTTGCAATTTCAGTATTGAGAAAATAAGGGTAAGAAGATCAGAAGTTCAAGGTAATTCTTGGCATCATAAGTAATTCTAGGCTAGCCTGGGCTAAAGATTGTCTTAAGCAAGAAATTTGAATTGGCTAGGAAGCTGAATGTATTTGGGATATCCTCATGTTTTTCTATGTATATTTTTTCAATATGCTGCTTTGTAGAAGAAGCAAGTTATTTTTGAGAGTACATATATAAGCAGATTCATAAATATGAATGAATGTACATACATTCATGTAATATTATGCACACATGTATAAATATGCATACACATGACTACATTTGTATAGTGTCATATTGCAGTCTGTGGGCAGAGGGGCACTGGGCCCAATCCTTTGGTTGGGCTGCTGTTGGTGGTTAGTCTGGTGTTGCTATGTATTCAAATGCCTAAACACTGGCCCCCCAGATCTGGTTGTAGTACAGATGAACACATTCTCACATACACCAAATAATGTTGTGTGAACTTACATTGTCTGACTAGTTAAATAAAAGTGACTGACATCCAATTACTGGGGAGAATAGAGATAGGCAGGGCTTTGGTTACTGGGCTGGAGATTACAGGTAGAGGGGGAGAGAGGGGAGGTAGAGAGAAAGAGAGAGAGAGAGAGAGAGAAAAGAAAACAAATGTAGAACTGGGAAATGGCCTGATGGAGCAAATCCAGAATCCAGCACAGAGACAGGACAACTATTGGCAAGTAACTTGGAGAGTACAGCTGGCAAATAGTCAGTCTAATGTAGAAAAATAGTTTAGGGATAATTGCCCAGTAATTGTGCTAGGGCTGATTAAATAAATCAATAGGAGTGCCTTAATTATTGGGTGTGTGTGGCCAGGTCATAGTAAGAACTATTAGAGTTATTTAAATGTCCAACAGCAGGCTGTCTCTGGCCCTTCTGAGAGGAAAGAGTCCATGAGGCCAATGGCATGTATCTACCTTTGGCCTTTTTCTCAAACATGTTATGATTGCTTAGAATTAGAATTTCCTGATTTGGTGGACTTGGTCCCAGTTATAGAGTCGGTGTGGGTTCCCTTCTGAGTCTCTTCTTCCAAAGAGAGAACATGTTTCTGGTAGGGAAAGCCCAAGATATGGAGGAAATCAGAGGAGATCTGCTGGTAGGGAATGCTGCTGGAATTTGGATGTCCTATGCCTTTACAGAGTGAACTAGAGCTCTGTTGAAGAAAGAACCTTTGCCAACCATGGCTGACAACTAAGGAAGACTCCCTGGATATCAATTTTTTATTCATAACTCTGAGCACTCTGAGAATTCTCAAAGTTAATATGATTTTTATCAATGTGGAAAAGAGATTTTTTTCATTTATACCAATTTTAACATTGGCATAAATGTATCTCTTATTTGCCTGACATAATTGTTGTCTCCAAGGACTACTGTCTCAGCCTTCTAACCCAGGCCTAGTCCTGGAAGCTTCTAGACTCCATACAATCTCATCTAGGCCTAGAATGTTTCAGCCTCTGAGACTTGCTGCTGAATAAGCTCACCTTTTCCTGTTCTTTCTGATCTCTGGCTGGCTGATTCAACTCAGCTGTTCTGGCTCAAACTCCTCTCTAAACTGACTGATTCAGTCTTCTTTGGGATTTTCCTGAATTATTTTGCTTGGCCTCATATTAACTTTGGTAATATGTTCTAATCTGCCTCCTTTTTTCTTCTCTGGCTCATTCTGTCTTCACCTGTGTCTTGACTGTTCTCTCTCTAATGTGTCTCTGTAAAACTGTCCCAGTAAAACTGCCTCCCTTTCCTTTCCCTCTTCCTGCACTGCTCCACAAGTAGCTTCCCTTTCCTCTCTCTTTTTCTAAGAGTTCCTATTCTGTCAAATCTCTTTCTGATTCTTCACTTTGTCACTCAATTAGACATCACTTTCAAACATGGCTACTTCCTTCTACAAACTAACTTTAGCTTCATTGTTTGGGATTAAAGGTATGTACTAATGGCATGTCTGTATTCCAGCCAGAGAGACTAAAAGTATGGGCTAAGGGCTGAGCCACACCACAACTTGAAATAGGGTTTTTCCTCCAGTAACAAACAAAATCGTAGGGTTCACAGTGTGATCAAATATCCTGCAACACATTGATATGCTGTGTAAGATTTAAATATTTAGTTATAATCTGTGCAATTCTATTTGTTTTCTTACTCCAAAACATGCTATAGCCAAGGCTAGATCTTGTCAACCACACAACTCATCCAAAATGAATCTCAGTCTTATTTTTACTGCTTTTATAAAAATTGTCATTGGAATTTTGGTAGGAATTATGTATATTGACTGTATGGATAGATTTTGGTAGTGTGGATATTTTAATAATGTCTCCAAATGCACACTTGGCTCTTTACAATTATTTATGTCTTTTTTGATTTCCTTTATTACTGCTTTGTGATTTTGAGACAATGCATAAGTCTTTAAGTTCTTTAATAAATTTTATTCCTATGAGTTTTATCCATTTCTGAGATAGAATTATGGTTATTATATACTAATTGTATAAAATAATGGGTTTCATTGTGACTTTTTTCTTTTTACTGGTAGTAGATCAAAGAAATCTATTATAAAACAACTGATATATATATATATATATTCTTATATATTAAATATAGAAGTAAATTTGCATACTAAGGAGAGGGATATATTTCTTTATTTTTACATAAAGAATTGTCTTTGCCTAATATTAGATGTTGCAGGACATCGAGTGTTCTCAAACATTTCCAGAGCTGATCAGAGTTATGGTTTTAGAATCATCAGTTCTGAGAATGTGACTTTATGTAAGAGCATAGTACAAGATGGCATAGACATGTTTAAGCAATTTTAAAAAATTGTTTGAAAAGTTGTCCTAATACCAATCCAAAATTCATTTAGCAATATTTGATGGCCCTCAAGTCAGGAACTCAAGTATGGGTTCAAATATGGATTTTAATTTTATTTACATTATTTTTAATTGAAAACTGATACAATATATTCTGATCACCATTTTCCCCTCTTCCACACACCACAGAAGCAACTTTTAAAATAAAGCATTCTAACACAATACAATCCAAAGATACTGCAATATATTACAGTATCTTATATATTGAGGAATGACAGTGTAAATATATATATCTATATATCTATATTTAATTATTTTAATTTTTGATACTTTATTTACATTTCAAAAGTTTTCCCCTTTGCAGATCTCCCCTTTGGAACCTCCCTATTCCCTCCCCCTCCCCCTGCCTCTATGGGGGGTATTCCCCCACAAACCCACCGACCCACTCTCCTCTTCCCTCCTCATTCTCCTAAACTGGGGCATCTAACACCCTCAGGCCCAAAGGCCTCTCCTCCCCCTGATGGCTAACAAGACCCTTCTTTGTGACATATGTGGTCAGCACCATGCGTCTTTTCATGTGTACTCCTTGGTTGGTGATCCAGTTTCCTGGAGCATCGGGGGGGGGGGGTGTCAGGCCAGTTGACACTGTTGCTCCCTCCATGGGACTGCAAACTCCCTCAGCTCCTTCAGTCTCTTCTCCAACTCCTCCATTTGGGACCTCACACTCAGTCCAATGGTTGTTGTGAAGTGACTCTTGGGTATTCTGAACTTTTGGGCTAATAACCACTTACCAGTGCGTACATATCGTGTTCATTCTTTTGTGACTGCATTACCTTGCTCAGGATGATATTTTCAGGTTCCATCCATTTGCCTGCTAATTTCATGAAGTCATTGTTTTTAATAGCTGAGTAGTATTCCATTGTGTAAATGTACCACATTTTCTGTATCCATTCCTCTGTGGAGGGACATCTGGGTTGTTTCCAGCTTCTGGCTATTATAAATATGGCTGCTATGAACATAGTGGAGCATGTGTCTATATTCTATGTTGGAGCATTTTCTGGGTATATGCCCAGGAGTGGAATAGCTGGGTCCTCAGGTACTATTATGTTCATTTTTCTGAAGGTCTGCCAAACTGATTTCCAGAAAGGTTGTATCAGCTTGCATTCCCACCAGCAATGGAGGAGTGTTCCTCTTTCTCCACATCCTAGCCAACATCTGAAGTCAGCTGAGTTTTTGATCTTAACCATTCTGACTGGTGTGAGGTGGAATCTCCTGGTTGTTTTGATTTGCATTTCCCTGATGACTAAGGATTTTGAACATTTCTTTAGGTGCTTCTCAGCCATTCGAGTTTCCTCAGTTGAGAATTCTCTGTTTAGCTTTGTTTCCCATTTTTTGATAGGGTTATTTGGATCTCTGGAGTCTAGCTTCTTGAGTTCATTGTATATATTGGATATTAGCTCTCTATCAGATGTAGGATTGGTAAAGATCTTTTCCCAATCTGTAGGTTGCCGTTTTGTCCTATTTACAGTGTCCTTTGCCTTACAGAAGCCTTGTAATTTCATGAGAACCCATTTGTCAATTCTTGATCTTAGAGCATAAGCCATTGGTGTTCTGTTTAGGAACTTTCACCCTGTGCCCATGAGTTTGAGATTTTTCCCCACTTTCTCTTCTATTAGATTCAGTGTATCCGGTTTTACGTGGAGGTCCTTGATCCACTTGGACTTGAGCTTTGTACAGGGAGATAGGAATGGATCAATTCGCATCCTTCTGTATTTTGATCTCCAGTTGAATCAGCACCATTTGTTGAAGATGCTGTCTTTTTTCCACTGGATGGTCTTAGCTCCTTTGTCAAAGATCAAGTGACCATAATTGTGTGGGTTCATTTCTGTGTCTTCAATTCTATTCCATTAATCTACCTGCCTGTCACTGTACTAATACCATGCAGTTTTTTTTTTTTTTATCACTACTGCTCTGTAGTACAGCTTGAAGTCAGGGAGGCTGATTCCCCCAGAAGTTCTTTTATTGTTGAGAATAGCTTTTGCTATCCTGGATTTTTTGTTATTCCATATGAATTTGAGAATTGCTCTTTCTAAGTCTATGAAGAATTGAGTTGGGATTTTGATGGGGATTGCATTGAATCTGTAGATTGGCCATCTTTCAGCAGGATGGCCATTTTAACTATATTAATCCTGCCAATCCATGAGCATGGGAGATCTTTCCATCTTCTCAGGTCTTATTAGATTTCTTTCTTCAGAGACTTGAAATTCTTGTCATACAGATCTTTCACTTGTTTGGTTAGAGTCACACCAAGATACTTTATATTGTTTGTGACAATTGTGAAGAGTATCATTTTCCTAATTCCTTTCTCAGCCTGTTTATCCTTTGAGTATAGGAAGGGTACTGATTTGCTTGAGTTAATTTTGTATCCAGCCACTTTGCTGAAGGTGTTTATCAGCTATAGCAGATCCCTGGTGGAATTTTTTTGGTCACTTAAATACCATCATATCATCTGCAAATAGTGATATTTTGATTTCTTCCTTTCCAATTTGTATCCCTTTGACTTCCTTTTGTTGTCTAATTGCTCTAGCTAGAACTTCAAGTACTATATTGAAGAGATAGGAAGAGAGAGGGCAGCCTTGCCTAGCCCCTGATTTTAGTGGGATTGCTTCGAGTTTCTTTCCATTTAGTTTGATGTTGTCCACTGGTTTGCTGTATATTGCTTTTACTATGCTTAGGTATGCTCCTTGAATTCCTGATCTTTCCACGACTTTTATCATGCAGGGATGTTGAATTTTGTCAAATGCTTTTTCAGCACCTAATGAAATGACCATGTGTTTTTTTTTCTTTGAGTTTGTTTATGTAGTGGATTACATTGATGGATTTCTGGGTATTGAACCATTCCTGCATCCCTGGGATGAAGCCTACTTGATCATGGTGAATGATTGTTTTGATGTGTTCTTGGATTCAGTTTGTGAGAATTTTATTGAGTATTTTTGCATCTATATTCATAAGGGAAATTGGTTTGAAGTTTTCTTTTATTGTTGGGTCTTTGTGGGGTTTTGGTATCAGTGTAACTGTGGCCTCATAGAATGAATTGGGTAGTGTTCCTTCTGTTTCTATTTTGTGAAATAGATTGAAGAGTATTGGGATTAGGTGTTCTTTGAAGGTCTGATCGAATTCTGCACTGAACCCATCTGGTCCTGGGCGTTTTTTTGTTTGGAGACTTTTAATGACTGCTTCTATTTCTTTAGGGGTTATGGGACTGTTTAGATGGTTTATCTCACCCTGACTTAACTTTGGTATTTGGTATCTGTCTAGAAACTTGTCCATTTCATCCTGATTTTCCAATTTTGTTGACTATAGGCTTTTGTAGTAGGATCTGATGATTTTTTAAATTTCCTCAGAATCTGTTGTTATATCACCCTTTTCATTTCTAATTTTGTTAATCTGGATACTGTCTCTGTGCCCTCTGGTTAGTCTGTCTAAGGGTTTATCTGTTGATTTTCTCAAAGAACCAACTGCTGGTTTTGTTGATTCTTTGTATAGTTCTTTTAGTTTCTACTTGGTTGATTTCAGCCCTTTGATTATTTCCTGTCTTCTACTCCTCTTGAGTGTATTAGCTTCTTTTTGTTCTAGGGTTTTCAAGTGTACTGATAAGCTTCTAATGTATGCTCTCTCCAGTTTCTTTTTTGGAGGCATTCAGAGCTATGAATTTTCCTCTTGATACTGCTTTCCTTGTGTCCCATAGGTTTGGGTATATTGTATTTTCATTTTCTTTCTTTCTTTTTAAAAATATTTTCTTTCTTTCTTTCTTTCTTTGATACTTTATTTACATTTCAAATGTTTCCTCCCTTCCAGATCTCCAGTTTGGAACCTCCTTATTCTCTCCCCACTCCCCTGCCCCTATGGGGGTATTCCCCCACCCACCCATCCACTCTCTGCTTCCCTCCTTGGCATTCTCCTATATTGGGGCATCTAACACCCTCAGACCCAAGGGCTTCTCATCCCCCTGATGGCTAACAAGACCTTCCTCTGCTGCATATGTGGCCAGCACCATGGATTTCTCCATGTATATTCTTTGGTTGGTGATCCAGTCTCTGGGAACATTGAGGCATCAGGCCAGTTGCCACTGTTGCTTCCTCTCTGGGGATGCAAACTCCCTCAGCTCCTTGAGTCCCGTCTCTATCTCCTCCATCTGGTTTCACCATTTATGATTATTGAGAATTTTGCTGGGTATAGCAGCCTGGGCTGGCATTTGTGTTCTCTTAGGGTCTGTATGAGATCTGCCCAGGATCTTCTAGCGTTCATAGTCTCTGGTGAGAAGTCTGGTGTAATTCTGACAGGTCTGCCTTTATATGTTACTTGACCTCTTTCCCTTACTGCTTTTAATATTCTTTCCTTATTTTGTGTATTTGGTGTTCTGACTACAATGTGTCAGGAGTAATTTCTTTTCTGGTCCAATCTATTGGAGTTCTGTAGGCTTCTTGTATATTTATGTTAATTTCTTTTTTTAGGGTAGGGAAGTTTTCTTTTATAATTTTGTTGAAGATATTTACTGGTCCTTTATGGTGGGAATTTTCACTCTCTTCTATACATATTATCCTCAGGTTCTTTCTTCTCATTGTAGCCTGGATATTCTGGATGTTCTGGGTTAGGAGTTTTTTGCATTTTTCATTTTCTTTGACTGTTGGGTCAATGTTATCTATGGTATCTTCAGCACCTGTGATTCTGTCTTCCATCTCTTGTATTCTGTAGGTGATGCTTGCATCTATGACTCCCGATTTCTTTCCTAGGTTTTCTAACTCCAGGGTTGTCTCCCTTTGTGATTTCTTTATTGTTTCTATTTTTTTTTTTTTTTTTTTTTTTAGTTCCTGGATGATTTTGTTCATTTCCTTTTTCTGTTTGATTGTGTTTTCCTGTAATTCTTTAAGGGATTTTTGTGTTTCCTCTTTAAGGGATTCTAGTTGTTTACCTCTGTTCTCTTGCATTTCCTTAAGGATGTTATTTATTTCCTTTTAAAAATCTTCTTTCATCCTCATGAGATGTGATTTTAAGTCTGAGTCAGTCTTCCATTTCTGGTGTGTTGGTGTATCCAGAGCTTGCTGTGGTGGGAGATCTGGGTTCTGATGATGCCAAGTAGCCTTGGTTTCTGTTCCTTGTGTTCTTGCCCTTGGCCTTTCGCCATCTGGTTATCTCTGGTGTTAGCCGGTCTTACTCTCTCTGACTGTGGCTTGTCTTTCCTGCAAGCCTAAGTGTCAATATTCCTTGAAGACCAGTTCTCTCTGAGAGGAATTTGGGTTTGGAGAGTTGTGGTGCAGGGTCAGTTCTTGAGGGCAGACAGAAACAAGAAGGATCTAATTCCCACCTGTCCCTTGTTTCCTGTGTCCTGATGGCTCTGCAAGGTTCTCTCTTGGTACAGTGAATTTGAAAAGAACTGATGGTCTTGCCAGTGCTTGAAGGTGTGTAGGCACTTCTGGTATACCAGGTCTCTCCTGGCACTATTTGAGTATGGAGCCCTGTGTCACAGGATCTGCTCTCCAGCCACCAAAAGAAACCAGAAGCCTGCTCCTCAGTCCCTGTGTCCTGGGTATTCCAGGTGAGTCCTTCTGAGCAGACAGGCTTGCCCACACTCCTGGGAGGCTATCTTTCTCCCAGCACTTTTTGGCTATGGAGCCCTGGTGGCCCAGGCAGAGGTCTCTTGCCACAGAGGGAAACAGGAAGGTTCCTTCCTCCCAGTTGTTCCTCAGTCCCTGTGTCCCATGGATTCTGGGCCAGTCCTGCTGAGCAGTTTTAGTTCTCTTACCCCCCTCTCAAGAGCTCTTCCACACGCCTGGGAGGCTAGCTTTCTCCCAGCACTATTTGGCTATGGAGCCCTGGTGTTCCAGGAAGAGCTCTCCTGCAATAGGTGGAAACAGGAAGTCTTCTTCCTCCCAGCTGTTCCTCTGTCCCTGTGGCCAAAGGATTCTGGGTGAGTCCGGCTGAGCAGTGTTAGTCCTCTTGCCTCCTCTTACAGGTTTTTCCACACTCCTGGGAGGCTATCTTTCTCCCAGTGCTATTTGGCTATGGAGTCCTGGTGGCCCAGGCAGAAGTCTCCCCGACAGTGTGAAAATATTGTCTCTTTCCAAAGTAAAAATATTATGCTTCCGTAATAACAGAAAACCTTGTATGCAGAATATAGTAAAACAATTGTTGCTCATAGAATACATTAATCTTCAATCTTGATATTTATTTAGGTCAGGCAGCAGTTATCAGTGGGATAGATTCCATAAATGGTGGAGTACACATGAGCAGGAAACTGAGAGATCACATCTTCAACATTAAACACACACAGAGAGAGAGAGAGAGAGAGAGGAGACCTAGAAGTGGGATGAAGGAATAATCTCTCATCTCAAAGCCTACCATATTTTCTCCAGCAAGGTTGTTCTTTCCATAACTTCCACAAAGAGCACTACCAACTGAGGACCAAGTATGTTCAAATATCTGAGCCTATGGGAGATAGGGAGACATTTCTTATTTAATCCTCATCCCTGGCTATTGTGAGTTGTGTAACGATAGACATGGACGTTCAAGTATTTCTGTGGCATGTTAATCTAAGAGTCCTTTCGATATGTGCCGAAGAGGCATCCAACAAGGCCCTATGGTAGTTGCATTCTCAGTTTGTTTTTTTAAAAATGAACCTCCCTACTTATTTCTACAGTGACTATACAGTGACTATAATTGTTTTCCTTGCCAACATTTGTTGTCATTTGTTTGCTTGATGAAGTAAATTTCTGACTGAATGAGGTGGACTCCAAAAGAAGTCTTAATTTGAATTTTTTTGATGACTGAGGATGTTGAATACCTTTTCAGGCATTTATTGGTTACTTGTGTTTCTATTTAGTTTATTAGTTTTTTTAGATCTATTTAGTTTATTAGCTCACTTACTGATTGAATGATTTTTTTAATGTTTAATTTTTGCGGTTCTTTTCATGTCCTTGATATTAATACATTGTTTGCTGTCTAGCTGGCAAGAGAAATTTTTCCACTCATTTAGTAGGATTTTTTTCCATTCTGGTAATTTCAAACTATTGTCTAAAAGCTTCTTGCTTTCACGTACATCATATCACATATATAATTTCCTGTATATCATATCACCTGTAATTGCAGTAAATTATTCCCTATCCTATTAGAATCCTTTTCAGAAATTCTTGTTTATAACTATGTCTTAGACAATTTTATTTTTTAATAGTAGCTTTAGGGTTCAGGTCTTACATTGGAGGTATTGAAACAGTTTTCACTTGGTCTTAGTAAATAAGGCAAAGAATTGATCTTTGCTGCATTTTGAATTCTTTTTTTTTTTTTTTTTTTGGTACAGGGTGAAACATATGGATTTAGTCTCATTGTTATGTATGGATATCCAGTTTTCCCAGAACTATTGATTAAAAATGTGTTTTCCCTCACCCAATACCCTCACCCTGATCAGGTTCCCTTTTCCCCCTACACCCCCATTCACTTTCCCTCCCAGCTCCCTGCCTCCCTCCCCACTTGTGATTGCTTTCTTCTCCCTCCCAAGTGGGACTGAGCCATCCTCACTTGGGCCCTTCAGCTTGTTGACTTTTTTGAGTTCTCAGAGATGATGTACCTAACCTCAAGAGAATGGAGGCCCCAGGGAGTTTAGAGGTCAGGTGGAGTCTGGGGTGGGGACATCCTTGTGAAGGCAGGGGGTGAGGAGGAGGTATGGGATGTGGAACAGTCTGGAGGGTGGATGGGGTATTAAATCTGGAGTGTAAAAAAAAAAAGATGTCTTTTGTCCAAGATGCTTGGCCAATTTTGTCAAAAATTTGGTAGCTTTCATTATATGTATTTATTTCTGGGTCTTATATTTTCTTCTTTTACCCTACACATCTTTTTAATAGTATCATGCTTTATTTTTGTCACCATGGTTCTATAATATATTTCGAAATTGAGTCCTTTAATAGCACCACCATTATTCTTTCTACTAAGGCTTTCTTTGCTCTTCTAGCCATATCATGCTTCCATATAAACTTTGGGAATGGCTTTTTCTAGCTTTGTTAATAATGTTATTGGTATGTATATGGGGGTTGAACTGAATATATAGATTGCTTTTGAAAATAAGACATTTTAACAATCTTAATTCTGCCTATCTATGAGCATGGAGACATTTTTATTTTCTAGTGTCATCTTCAATTTGTTTATCCATTGCCTTAAAATTTTCACTGTGCAGATCTTTTGTATCCTATGCTAGGTTTATTCCGAGGTATTTTATTTTAATTTTTTAGTGTTGAAGATACCGTGAATGGAATCTCTATTGTCTAACTTCTTTCTTGGTGAATTTATTACTGGCATATAGAAAAGTTCTGGGTTCTGTGCTGCTTTGCTGTAAGCATCTGTTAAGATTTACTGGTGGAGTCTTCGAGTTCTATAGGATCATGTCACAGGGATGCTCTCATTTCTTCATTTCCTAATCGCATCTCTTTAATTAATTTCTCTTACAACTTTAGTTAAGATTTTAATTTGTATGTTGAGTAAGAGTAGAGAAAGTTAGCACCCATGCCTCTTGACAAATGTTAGAGAAAATTCTGGGATCTTTCTAATTCAGTATGTTGCTGGCTATGGGTTTGTTATATTTTGCTTTTATTATGTGGCAGTATGTTTCTTTTATTACTAATTCCTTCAGAATGTTGAACTTTGTCAATGTAATTTTCTGTGTGGATTGAGGTGATCATGTGATTTCTTTCTTTAAGTCTATTTTAGACTATATGTAATGTTCAACATATGTTGAATCAAACTTCCATTGCTCAAATGAAAAATGTAATAGATTTAATTAAAATTTAAATTTTAATTAATGTGTTCTTGAGTTTGTTTTCCAAATGTTTGCATCTTTGTTCATCACGAAATCTGATTTATAGTTACCTTCATTGTATCCTTATCCAGGTTCTCTATTAGAAGAATGCAATTAGTAATACCCTAATGCTCTCTAGAGTGATAGAGAATAATAGTCTCTATGAGAGTAATGTTGGTTTTGTAGAATACATTTGATGGTGTTACTTCCTCTCTATGGTATGCACAGTTTGAGGACCATTGGAACTAGTTCTTCTTTAAAAAGTTGGTAGAATTTTGCAATGAATCTGTCTGGTGGTAGACTTTTCCTTGTTGGGATGTTCTTAAATTAGTACTTCAATGTCATGGACTGCTAAGGTTTTATATCCTATAAGAAATTATCTTGATTCTTTTGTATTTGGGATGCCTTGATTTTGGGCCCAGAATATGAACTACTTTAGAGATGGTTGGTTCCATGAATTTTTTTGAAAAGAACGCATGTTCTATTTCTGTTGGGTGGGATATTCTACAGATACTTATCAGATTTGATAAGTCCATTTCATTTAGTGTATAGCATAACTCTGAGGCTGTTTTTGTTAGTCTACTTTATTAGATATCAAAACAGCTATGTCCACTGGGTCTTAATTTTTATTTACTGTTGGCATATTGTTGTTCATCCTTTGAATCTCAGTCTGTAGGTATCTTTACCAGTAAAGTATTTTTCTTGAGATAGCATAATCTGTTCAACCTTACATTATTATTGGTTAATTAAGTTTATTTACACATATATGAACTATGGAGAGATATTTACTAATTAATTTAATTATGGTTGGTTTGCTTTCTTCTTCTTCTTCTTCTTCTTCTTCTTCTTCTTCTTCTTCTTCTTCTCTCTCTCTCTCTCTCTCTCTCTCTCTCTCTCTCTCTCCCCCCCCCCGCTCTCTCCCTCTTCCCTCTCTCTCCCTCTCTCTCTGATTTCAATGGTTTGCTTGTTTGCTATGTTGGACATATTGGACCCCTTTCTAGCTCAACTTTTATCGTTCCTGGACTCACTTCTCACTTGGATGAAATTTACTTTCTTCTCTGTGTACAATATTCCTTTAAATATTTTCTGTATTGCTGGCTTGGTGGTCATGAACTGTCTCAGTTTGTGCTTGTCTTTAAATGTTCTTATTCATTAACTGTAAAAGCCAGCACTTCTGGGTATAATTCATGGCTGGCAGTTACTTACTCTCAGGAATCTATGATTTAAGGGTTGCTGATGAGAGATGTGATGTCATTCTGATGGGTTTGCCCTTGTATATCAGTTAGGACTTTTCTTATACTGCCTTTAACATCATTTTATATCCTTGACACCCTGAGTATACTATATAAGGGATAGGTTCTTATTTAGTCAAATCTGCCTGGGGTTCTAATGCCTCTTATATTTAAATCTCCCTGGAGTGTGAGAATTTTCTGTTATACCTTCAGTAAATAGACTCTATATGCCTTTACTACTTAACTGAACTTCTGCCTTTTGGATTTTTACCTCCAGTTTTTTGATCTTATCCCAAAGTTCTTGAGCATTATGGTCATGCTCATTCTTCTTCTTATTGATATCTGAATGCTGTTATCTCATCAGCTCTATCCACCATCCCTATTATGTTTTTTTGCTTTGTTGAATCTATTGATTATGCTTTTCAGGTTTTTTTTTTTTTTTTAGTTGACTCATTTAGTTTCTTGTTTCTAATATTTCACCTTTTTTCAGAATCTGCCTCCTTGCTGTTTTTTTTCTTCTCAGTGTTGTTGATGAGTTCTTATTTTCTCATTCATCTTGCTTTATCCTTTCTGCTGCTGATGCTCCTCTCCGGTTCTGGATTGAATCCATTCCTTTCCAGGTCACTGGTCATACTTGTGTTCAGGAATTGCTGAGTCTTGATTCTTTTTCTAAAGTTATATTCCTTTACCTTTTCATGTTTCTTGCATTATTTTGTTGCAGCTTGTACACGTGTTAGTTTGTACAGCTCTTGTTGGGAATATAAAATGATGGAGCTATTAGGCAAAGCGGTATAAAGGCTGCTAGTATGATAAAAGCACAACTGAATTTAGCCCAGCAATCTCACTTGTGTGCAGGTCTTTAAAGCAAATGGGATCAGTGTGTGGAGGAAACACCAGCACTTTCGTGTTTCTTACAATAGGGCTGAAAATAGTCCAGCCCAGAAGCAACCTGATTTTCCATTGACAGAGGGAGGACTGCAATGTTGAGAATACACATAATGGGATCTCATTTAGCTTACAAATAAAATCTTCTGAATGTAGAAAGGGGACTGCAAGCAGGAGGAAAAGAATCCTAAAGGAGACAGAGAGAAGAGTAATGAAACCACGTGACATGAACATAGAAGGGGGGTTGTTCCAGGGAGGAAAAGGATTAGCACGAGGTGGGGAGGAGGACTAAGTAAGAACAAAGTATGACAGCAATGTATGGAAGTGTTATAATGAAAGCCACCATGTGATGTTAACTTAAAAATGAAATCTTGAAGGAAATACTCATTACAGAGTCCATCGTGTCTCAGCCTTTTGGTGGAAACTAAGTGTAGTATTTAGTCTTACCAGTTTTCAAGCAATTCAGGGTAAAATTCTCTTACAAGATGGAAAAGCCCAGCTACATAGGTCCAAGGAACAGGAAGGAAATCTTATTAAATGCACATGTGACACCATGGATGACCCCAAGGACACTATCCTAATTGACACAAGCCAGTATCAGAAAGAGTCATGCTATATGATTCAAATAATATGAAACACGTATAATAGTCAAACCCACAGAATCAGGGAGAACGACAGCTGGTTGGAAGCAGAAGCAGAGGAATTAGGGAGTTGCTACCTGAGAAGTGTGAACCTAGACCGATCTTCTGTTGCAGTGTACTTACAATTAACAATCATTTATTGTGCACTCATTATTTTGTCAGCAATGCAAATCTCAAGCCTTTTTTCCCACAAGCAAACAAGCAGACAGAAGGTTAGGAAAGAAACTGAGCAGTGAAGTCAGGGCTTTTCGCAGGGTGGGAATGAGCCTCTATCTAAGTAGTATAAACAGTGCTTTCAAAGGGAACAGTGATGTTAATTGGAATGGTGATATCTAATGGCTTTTCAGCATCATGGTGGACATTATAATCATCGTTGTTATAATGCTGCTGCTGCTGCTACTACTGCTGCGGAGTGCTCCTGGTCTTGCTCTGCTATCTTGGGCAATGTATTGTACAATTTTAGAAGAAGCTTTTCTGTGTTACAGGAGGAAGACGAAGTCCATGGTTTTTAGGGTTCTTCCCTCCAGCACAGAGTATATTTTATTATCTTGCTCAGAATGCAGCGTGGCTCCTCCTGCCTTGCACCTCTTTTTTAAGAGTAGCATTTCCTTTATGAATTCCCCCTCCCCCGCCCATGGTTTTTCTTACCGTTCTCACCAAACGCAGTGTTATACAAACCAGATTTGCAATATACAAAGTTGTCTCCAAGGATTCTACATAAAACAACATTCAAGAGCTTTAAACTTAGAGTGACATTTCAGGGTAGAAACAGTCAGATAAAACATAAGTTTCTGATTCACTTTAAAATGAGTTATTCAAATCTGCATTTCTAAAGTCTAGCAGAAAAGTGGTTGCTTCCATCAAAGTGCAAGTCAAGACAGCTAGAAAGATTTAATATAAACTTTTTCTTGTTCCTGTGAGCTTAAAAATATTGCCTGTGCCTCATGATAGGTTTTCCCAAGAAGTCACTTTTGTTTAGGACTTATATCTTTTTTGGTGATAAGATTCTACCTTGGAGGATGTTAGTGGAGAAATGTGGAGGTGGAGACATGTGAGCAGCAGAAGCTGTTCTAATTGCATCTGAGAGAGAAGACATGGTCACCGTAAGATTAGAATGTACTCTCAAAATGCCCAAAAGAGAAAGACAGATGAGTGAGTGGCAGCTGAGGATGGATGTGCTTAGTCCCATACAGTTAAAACTAGAGAAGTACAAAGAGCCCAATTCTGGCTTTAGCTCTTGAGTTTCTGATCTCATGGAAAAGTCTTCTTAGCAGCCATTTGAACAAACTGATTCAGCAGCAGGTGATGTGTAGGCAGTTATAATCTGGCAAAGGGGTTATGAATTGTTAAAGCAAATATGCAAGTCTGTGGCTTAGACTTGAAGGAAGAGAATCTGCATTGAAACTCCAACCAGTGTTTCCTCTTGTGCGACACTGTGTTATCTGTTTGTTTCATTTTTTATTCATGTAGGGTTTTTTTTCCCCCCAACAAATAGAGTATGTTCTGTGTGCTAGGCAATATTTTCAGTACCAGTAAACAAATCTATAATGGCAAGACAAAATATATGATAAACAAGAGGTATGTAGGCAGGGGATGTTGAATTCCTTGGGAGAGAAATAGGGGCAGGAAGAGGTACAACGAACCTGTAGAAAGGAAGTCCTCAGCCACACACCCAGAGCTGTGCACAAGTCAAGAGTGTGGGGTCTTATGGAAAGCTGTTTAAGGTACATGGAATAAAGGGTACAAAGGCCCTAAGGCAGAAACTCAAAAGCAAAACTAATGCGACCACTGATGCCCGAGCTGTGGAATAAAGAGGAGTAAAGGAAAAATACAGAAGCCTAAAGTGGGAATCCTATCTTGTGGAACCTAGAAAGAGCTAGGGAGGGTTTTGGCTATCAAGATGGTACTTGTTAGTATGTGAAGCTATAGGTGGGTAGGTTCTGAAAGAGGAATCTCATGTGGATGGTTTGAACTGCCCTCCAGTCAAAGTAGTGATTGCTTTATTAATTTATTTTAAAATTTTATGTATTAGTGTGTGTGTGTGTGTGTGTGTGTGTGTGTGTGTGTGTGTGCCCATGCCACAGTGCACATATGGAAGTCAGAGGACCAGTTTCTAGAGTTGTCTCTGCTTCCACCCTGGGTTTCTAGGGAATGTAGTCAGGTCACCAGGTTTGTGTGGCAATTGCTTTTACTTGCTGAGGCATAATGCCAGTTCCAAGATGAGATAAGATTTTCAAGCATCAGCCAGCTGCTGTGCTGAAATGGACTGTAGAGGAGCAGAGAAGCTTAGAAACAATTTACAAGGCTACTAGAAGGATCCAGGTGAGAGTCTGTGGTGGCCGTGGAGAGGATGGAAAAATTCTGGATTCTGGAATTTATTGATAGACAGAGCAGAGAGGTAAAGGACTGAGAAAATGAAGATTCTGGGGGGGGTTGCACTCTGAGTTTTGACAGCTCTAAGGGCAATGCAATAGATACATGTATCTTTCCATACTTGAGATGATACATTTCTTAGTCTGGGTTTTCTTGGCATAAATCACTTTAGCTTATCTGTCATCTTTCAAAACTTTCTGTTCAGCCCTTTTCTCTATCTTTATGCAGTTTTTAAGTTGAACACTGTTTCCTGTATGATAATTGTAGATCAAGGTGTGATTATGAAGAATGATACTGAAAAATCCCACCTTCCAAATAACTAGCATAATCAGCATGTTGACTGTTACGTGACTCAGTAAATGTAATCAGATTTTCCAAGTTTCATTTGTACTTGTTTGTTGGGATTGCTGTGTATTAGAAATAAATGATTGTTTCATCACCCCGCCTAATCATCAACCACTGATGTCTACTAATATGCCCTCCACCTTGATCATTTCGAATGTGTTACAGAAATGGTAGCAACACTGTGTACTCCCTAGGGACTGGCTTTGTCAGTATAATCTCCCTAGTGTCAATAGTTCCCTTTCTTTATAAGACACATCCAGTGGCATATACTCTGTGCCACATTTGTCAGGTCTTTCTCCTGTGGAAGAACACCTGCGCTGATTTCAGCTTTTGCAAATAAAGTTGCTGTGAAAGTTTGTGCATACGGATTTCGGGGACCATAAATTTTCATTTCTCTGGGAGATTTCTCCAGGAGTGTAATTGCTGGGTTGCATGTTTAGTTTTCTGAAGAAATGCCAAACTCTTTCCCAGAGCCCTGGTACCACTCCATATTCCCCACCTCCTTTTTTAATAACTTACTTTATCTTCTGTTCATGGAATTCTAATTGGTCTAAAGGAACTGTGATGTGGGAAGGATTTTAGAAACCTTGCTGAGACACACAAAAATAAAGTATGTTCTGTACTAATTTGCAAGAAGAGAAAAATCTGTTTAACAAAACCTCCCTATATAATAAGGTCATAAAAGAGGGCTGCATAATAACTGAGTAGAGTTATTTTGGATTTTGAGAGAAACCTTTGTTAGAGTTACACATGAACCAGTGCTACTTAAAATCAAAGCCATGGGGATTAAGGGAGAAATATAAAGAATCAAAGATCTAATTCACTGTGAGCCGAGCAGCCCACTTTATGCATGGATTCTCAAGACCTTAAGCAGCCGCCTGCTGTATGCCCTCCTGTCCCCCCGGACCCCCCGCCTGGGCTGGTCCAAGCTCTCCTTGAGGTCACTGTTTGCCCATACCTGCTTTGATGTCTTAGGACTACCCGTGTAGACAGGAGGCAGCAAAGTGCCTGGGTTGAGAGGATGCTGAAAGGAAAGACATGACTTCTTCACTGTTTTCTGTCAAAGGATGCTTTAAAAGCAGAGATTAATTTGGTACTCATCCTGGAACCAATAAACAGATGTGGTTAATTATTGTATGTATTCTCATAGCTGCCACTTCCGAGTGTCTGCTCTGTTCTAGGAGCTGTTAGAAAATTTACTTATATGTAGCTCTTAAATGAAGTCTTCAGGAGGAAAAGAAAATTCTATTTTGTAAATGAAAGGCTGCTGGTCACTAGAGGTTAGCCACACGCACTTAATAGACTAGTCCTAGAAAAGGACTCTAAAGACTACATCGGTTTCCACACCTCTGTTACTCCCAGAGACTCTTAATTTCTATCTTTGTCTATTTCTTTTTGTTTTGTTTTGGCTTTGGTTTTTGGAGGTGGGAGCTTGCTATGCAGCCCAACTTGTCCAGTACTTCATCTCTGTCTTGCAAGTGTGTTTGTCTTGACGTATTGACTTTTTTTAAATTTTTAATTTCTTTGATAATTTTGTGAGTACTATGTTTACATTATTTCTACTACATTCTCCCCCTATAACTCTCCCCATGCATGTGATGATTCCATATATATATATATATATATATATATATATATATATATATATATAAAATCAAGTAAACTTATAAAATGGTATATCCCCTATGGTTTTTAAAACATCCTTAGTGCTTTTAACTCTACTCTATTTGTCCCCCACACCCATTATAATCACCTCCTTCCTGTCTTTCCATTTTCACCTTCATTGCACACAGAACTCCACTCTGGAGTTCCTCTTCTCCCTTCTCCCCACCATAGTATCTTTTTTACTTTCATGGCTTCTGTGGTTACTCCAGACTATGTACTCCAATCTAAAGACTCAGAGCTAGGATCCACAAATAAGAGAACACGAGCTGTTCGTCCTTTGGCATCTGGGTTAATCCACTGAGGTCAATATTTTCTTGTCTTCATCCACTCTGAATGATGTCTTCACTATAATTCATTGAGACCATTGGGGAACAAAAGATGGTTAGCAGTGGGATCATGCTTTAAGGAAGTACAATAACCATAATCAGATTTTTATCATGTCATTATTGTTATCCTGGCAGAAATGAAGATATTCTCAAGAGCCACTTGTATGGATCTCTTTGAATAATAGACTCTGGAGACAGTAGACCCCTGGGAATTTGAGTTGCATGCTGAAAAAAAAAGAAAGGCTGAATTGTGGTACCAGCCAGAGGAGGAGTGTGTTTCTAGGATAAGTTTGTACCCAGTTTTGACAGTTAGTCAGATCACTTGCACATAGGCAGTGGAATCATGATGGGCAAGACCACAAATCGACCCAGAACTATTTAGTTATGCAGACTTCTTGCCCTCTATTTAAACCTAAACCTCATGTCAAGACCCCAGGGGATGGACTTGGCCTGCATGTACAGGGAGAGGCGTGTCTCTGGAACTCTATACTTGTTCCCAATGTGACCACACTGAATAGATCTTTCTCTGCTCTTAATTATTACCTGTGTATTTGTCTATTGAGTACAGGTGCCCAAGCTTGGCTTGTTATGACTGAGTATACTGTCTATGATTTGCCCCTAAAAATTGATAACACCATGGGTTTATTTCATATGCCATGTTTTCTGCTAGCAGTTTTACATTGAAGGTTATGTTTCCAAAGAATAACCTAACAGAAATATGGTATTATTATGGCTATAAAAATAGCCATACAGATAGGGGATGTGGTGTGATTGTCTATGAGGGCACACCTGGAATGCAAGGAATGATCTCTTTGGATCCACACTGTGGTGGTGTCTTTTTATCTCTTTGCCTCTCCATGTGTCTATGTCAGTGTGAAACATATGCAGGTCCACACTTCAAATATTAGAGATATTAAAGACATGGGCTTTTTGCTTTTGAAACATAGCTGAGATGATTACATGGAACTTATAATCACTTTTTTTTTTTTTTTAAGCAAAAGTATAAGGAAATAAGTGATGTAAAAGAGTACCTTGATAAACTTTCTATTATTTAAAATGCATTTTGAAAATTATAAAGTAGATGATTCCTGAGGATGCTAGGATGGATGCTTTACCATTTTTACATGGCAATAGAATTAAAGCGATTTTAATTTTTAAAAGAATCTCACACCAACTGGGCATGTGGTATGAGCTTTTAATCCCAGCACTCAGAAAGCAGAAGCTGATGGATCTTTGAGTTCAAGGTCAGCTAGGTCTACAAAGTGATTACCAGGACAACCAGAGCTACACAGAGAAGCCCTATCTCAAAAACCCAACCTCCCCAAAAGGTCTCACACCTGAAACAAAACCTTAGGAAGATGTTCCTAATAACTAATGGAATTCAGAGAAAGAGTCCCAGTGTGGACCCTAGCCACTGGTGTGGTGTGTTCATGTTAATTAAGGCCTCTCCTGTACTTCCCATTCCCATTTTTACTTATTCTTGAAGTTTCTTTGTAACTGGGTATTACAACTCATTTGTCTATGGCTGGTGCTACCTAATTCCCTACTCAAAAGTAGGAGTCTCCCAGCCTCACCTCTCTCTCCCTATCTCCTATTATTGCTACAGTAGAGCCTTAATATTTATGTTGATTGATGGGAAGATGAATAAAAGAACCTTTCCCTTCCTTGTGCCCTTCATATTCTGGGGATCACTTCTCAATGGCTTCATTGTCTTCTGTAGCAGCTCTTGATTCTGGTTAAAAGGATAGCTGTGGAGTTTGGTAATGGACCTTTTTATTTAGTTCAGTTTAGTAGTGTTTACTGACTTAGTCTCTGAGCCAATGACTCTGATAGGCACCTATAGCAGAAAGATGGATAGCATCTGGCATTCTAGTGGAGAACGAGAGGGCTGAGATAAACCTGGGCAAAGAATAAGAGAATCCATCGCACCAGATTTTCAGGGGAGCTGGACAAAGATGGCTTCCTCTAAGAAAGGACAGATGGACAGGTTTTTTTTTTTTAAAAAAAACATTCATTTTATTTTATGTGTATGAGTGCTTTGCTAGTATGTATGTGTGTGCATTGTATGTGTCCAGGACTTCAGGAGGTCATACGAGAAGTCAAAAAAGGGATTAAATTCACTGGAACTAGAGTTACAAGCAGGTATGAGTCACTGGGTGCATGTTAGAAACTGAACTTGGGTCCTCTGCGAGCCACAAGTGTTCTTATCTGGATAGTCATCTCTCCACCCCTATGAATTGTTTACTTTATGAAAATAAATTCCCCTAACAACTATTTGCTTTATTATAAGACTATATTGATGAGAATTTCAGACATTGGTATCATGTGCATTGACCAAAGCCATCTCCCCATTCCCTTCCCTTCAACTCTTCCAGTGTCCCCACCACTTCTCCCTCCTACCTTCATAGACTCTTTTTACTTTTATTCACATTTGTGTATATCAGCATTGAATCTTCAGATATGTGTGTTTTATTTGGAATGCCCATACATGTAAGTAAATTACTAAAGGGCCATGATGGTGGTGGGGTTCAAGGGAGGGAAAATAAAATACAGTGATATAAAGAATTAAATGGAGAAAATGGAACAGGAAGGGTTAAATTGAGGTGGAAGTGGGGAAACAGAGTAGAGGGAGCAATATGAGGAGTGGAAAATAACACTAAACTTTTGGAAAAGTCATATAGAAACATACTACTATATATGCATATATATATGTACATACATATAGTATATAAACATACTATATATGCATATATATGTACAATATATACACTCATATTAAAATGGAGTTACCCTATGTGAGGAACATATGGCCCCACTAGATATTAGAGGTTATCAGATAAAAAACTCAGCTCCAAAATTGGTTTAATTCTTTTGGAGTTGATGGCCAATGAGGTTCCATAGATCCCCAAACATTAAAAGATATTAGCATTGCTCTTGATTATGCTCCAGAACACTATGACAAGGCTCTATTGCTAAAGACAACACATACTTGAGTCATATAACATGGCAAAATAAGATTGTATGGGTCTAGAAACTTCATTCTGCTGGATAGCTTTCATAGTAAAGGAGGTTGCTATACATTTGAAGATATCAGTAATTATTAATCTTACCCAACTATGAACTCTGCAAACTATAATAATGACTGGCCTGACAAAACATGACCGTCTGTACAATAGTGGTATGAACAGCATGTATTGGGCTTTATACATGAGCCCAGTGGTTGTTTGAGAATATAGTCTACATAGGCTATTATGTTTGAATACATGGTCCCCATTTGATGAAACTATTTGGAAAGGATTAGAGATGTGGTCTTGGAAGAGGTATGTCATTGGGGGTGGGCTTTGGGCTTTCCAAAGGTTTGTGTACTCAGTCTCTACTTTTTGTTTTTGGGTTGGGATGTGAACTCTCAGCAGTTGCTCTGATGCCAACATGTTTGTTGCTTGCTGTCACACTGTCCGGTCCTCTTTAGTTCTCTGAAACTCTTGGTTAACCCATAACCTATAAACCTAATTAAACAAATTTTTAAAAATATAAGGTGTCTTGGTCATGATATTTTGCACAGAAATTGAAAAGAAGCTAATATAAGCCATAAGCCCCCATGACATCAGTTGCATTTTACTTTTAAAAAATTTTCCTCTCTCTGTCTCTGTCTGTCTGTCTCTGTTTCTCTCTCTCTCTCTCTCTCTCTCTCTCTCTCTCTCTCTCTCTCTCTTTCTGTGTGTACATGAATGCAATGCTCATGAGGCCAGAGAGAATGCTGTGTCCCTTGGAGATCTGGAGTTACAAATGGTTGTGAGCCCTAATGTGTATGTGGGAACTGAACTTGAGTCTTCTGGAAGAGCAGCAAATGCTCTTAACCTCTGAGCTATCTTTCCATACCCAGAATCTGCTTTTTTAATTTACATAAAAAGAAGTTGTGTTAGCAAGAGAGTGATTACATATGGTGGTCAATAAACATATTTTGACTCTCATTACCTATCTTTATGATGGAAAAATGATTTGACTTGGTGAGATATCTAGGCTGTCACTGAACTCTTGACAATGCTCTCCAGAGATGCCTGTTTAAAGAAAATATTCAGCAAATAATGTTAAATAATCAAAACAATTTCAGTTCACATGGCAAGGAAAATAAAATGGGAGAGAATCAAGATAAAGTTCTGAGCTGAATTTCTGTAGCATAAGGGAAACGCTGGATAGTCAAGGCTACTTTGCTGGTTTATACCAGTTTTTTGGAGGGGACTGTGTGTAATTCAATGGCATTTCCCTTCCTGTGACTTAGGTTTGTCATCCCAGATTCACGACAATGTAAGTTGACAGCTTTGTAGTTTGACAATCATTCTCTCTCCACTATGCCCGCTGTTCCCCTGGAGCAGCGGTCCTTTGCTTTCTCGGGCACCACCTGGGAAAAGCTGGAAGTGGCTTGTGGTAGATAAGCAATATCAGTAGCTCAGACATGACTGATATGCTCTAGCTAGTGATTTTGCATGTGGTGGACCTCCTCTTGAACATTTTCCTGGCAGCCTCCAGGAACCTATTCTATTGTGATGAATGGAACTGCATAGACCAGGGCTGGGCCAAGTAGACCACTTTCATGGTAGTGTAAATATCCTCCTCTACTCAATTCTCATCACACACAGCCATTTCTAGTAGACAAAATATACTGTGATCAGATACATGTCACCTGGCCATATTTAATGTTTTCTCAATCTTATTAGTAGTTTCTTTTACTGCCTGCTGTTTTAAGGAAGGAAAGTAGTGCAAGATTGCAGATAATTAGTGTTATATCCTAGTTATTCAAAAGAGTGCCCGGTGTCCGTATTTGTGTAACTACTTACACAGCTCAGCCTTCTGTACACAGATGATGTGTGACATTGTCCTGTTTCCCTGGCTGACTGAGTAGGCATCCCTGGCAGCTGGTGGCTTAGGGAGTTGTAGCAACCCTACCAAGCAAATGTTAGGGATTTAGTTTATAACTTGGACAAAATCTCTGCTTGTCAGGGAGAGTGCCAGAAAAAAAATGATCCTTGGTCATTTCCCCCTCCCTCTTGCAATTCTTTATTCTGGTCTTAAAACTGCTTGGTTGTAACTAATAAATGTTACTGGGTGAATAAATGTTCACCCAATATACCGTTTTTGACATAAATAATCTAATGTCCAAACAATGCAGAAACTGCCTTTAATAAAACATGTGAGTGCTAGGTCTTTCTGGTAATAATTTGGAAAATATCAATAACAATGTCAGTTTAACAACAGAGCATGCTATCTGCCCTTTTCATCTTGCTGGTGATAGGAGAAAATGGAAAAAAAGCACTCACTTTCACAGAAAAAGTGACCCACCAGTCCTTTCTTGAGTTATCTCAGGTACCCTCCCTTCAAGTTCAGAAATAAGCAAATGTACATTGGTAGGGTGCTCTGAAGCCTTAAAAGTGGCTGGGTAGCTTGGTGGGTTGAAAAATTATTGCCTTTAAAATTTCTATGTGAATTTGAACCTCAACAAGAAGGCTTTGACATCACAAGGTCCTCTTCTGGCCCTCTCTAAGCTCTTGCAAAATGAAGACCTTTGTATCTACTTTACAAACAGATCTTTGGAAATTAGACAAGGAAGGGCTGTCAATGTATTAACTGACTTGCATTTCATGGATTGAAGCAGGAAAGAGTCTTTCTCCCAAACACAATCTTCTCTTCTTCATTTCTTAAAGCTACTGCATTGGAGCCTATGGGCATAGATAATGTAATGGTTAATCTTCATACATTTTAACTTGAGCATATATAGAGTCACTTAGGGGATTGGGTGTATCTGTGAGAGTTGTGTTCAGAGATGACTGACTAAGGAGGAAGACACACTATATTAGGCAGTGCAACCCAAAGGCTGGGAGCTGAGATGAAATATAACATGAGAAAAAGGAGATCCCTTCCCTCTGCTTTCTGACCTGCTATAAAGAAACCTGCTGCTTTGCCACGTCTTTCTTTCTGAAGCCATGAGCTACAGTGAATAATTCCTGCACTTGAATTGTTAGGTCAGGTATTTTGGTAACAGAGATACAGAAGTAACCTATATAGTAACCTTTAGGGACATGGATATTACCATCATAATGACTTTAGCTTGAGTTTCCCTCAGAAAAGGAACTATAAGAATACCATGGGTCAGGCTATCTATCTGGGGAGTGGTTTCTAGTAGTATGAATGAGGAAATGGGAGCGTGTATTATGGCTCTTTAGAGCAGTCGATCTGATAGACTGAACATATCACAAGAGGAAATTTCTAAGATTGACTTACACAACAGAGATTTTTAGTCCAACAATATTAGAGAGGCTGAGAATACCTGAGTGGAGAAGTCTCAGCAGTAAACCCAAGCACTTGGAAGTTTCTGGGACCTACTGGTCTCCAGTCCACACTGGAAGTATGAAGAATCTGTGTTCTGACATCACTAAAACATGGCAGCACCAGCAGCAGTGGGCATGTACACTCCAGTAAGAAGGGAGGTTGGCAACCAGTACTGCTTTCTCTCTTGAGCTGTTTACTACCATCCTGAAAGTCGAGCAGTCTTGGTGACAGTCTTTCTTCCCTTAGTTAATCCTTCCTGGAAATGTCTTCATAGATCCACCTCAACCCTTAACGTGGGTTTCTTAGTGGATTTCAGATGCAATCAATTTGATGAGAAGATTATCATACGAAAAGACAAGAAAAAAGAAAGAAGAAAGAAAGAAAGAAGAAAGAAAGAAGACAAAAATGTTATGAGCAGGCAATAAAGCTTGTTGTCAATGAAGTGCCCCGAGAATACACCTTTTAGGATTATCTTCAGAAGACAGGTATGGTACTATATTTGTTTCCCAAACAGATTTCCCTTAAATGGTTCTTGGCTAATGTTTTAAGTTACTCTGAGCATTTCATGGCTTATAGCTGCCTCCTGACTCTGTGGGTAAGCCCACCTTCCTATGTTAGTCACCAGTAACTTGTGAGTGACTGCAAGATACAAACATCCACTCCCCTGCTTCAGAAAAGGGCAATTCATTGGCTAGTTTATGCTCTAGAATGATTTTCTTTCCAAATTTCAGGCCAAAGCTATACTTTATTTTGGCTCTATTCTAGCTTGATTCTTTAAAAAAAAAATTTTTTTTTTTAATTAAAAAGTATATTGTGAGCACACATGTGTTTCTACACACTTACATATGAGCATGCTGTTTGGGTGTGAGTGCAAGCGTAGCCAAAACTCATGTTTGTTTTGTGAAGTTTGAACAACATCCTCCACTGTTGGTCTTTGCCTTTGACCTTATTTGAGGGAGGGCCTCCTGTGGTTTGATTTTGTGTACTCCAGAATAGCTGTCTGAGCATCTGTAGCACTTTCTCTCTCTGCTTCCTATCTCACTACAGCTGCACTGAGATTGCACACACATGCTACCACACAATCTTTTACGTAAGTTCTGGAGGTGTATCCTCAGGTCCTTGCTCTTGTAAGGCAAGCACTTCTACCCACTCTCTCTAGCTCTTCTTTCTTAGCCTTTATTCTGTTCTTCTTTCTCTACCCCCATAAGATTCTGAAACTTCTCCATGGCTAAGTCTTGTATTGCTGAATCCTAGTCCCCATCTGTTTTTAGGGAACTTGACGGAACTGACATAGGGCACTAATTAACAATGCACTTTGGTCATTGCTGGGAGGCTAGGAGGCAGCCCAGCTGCTGCTTCTATGGCCCACACCACAGTGACTACTGATGGCGTTTGCTGCTGTTTTCGTGGGTAATGAGCAGGAAAGGTTGAGATAGGCAAGGAAGCTCCTTGGTGCATGGGAAATTTGTTGTGCTGGGTGTGACAGCTGCTGTCCCTGAGGCTCTGTCCTCTCCCTGTCATTGAAGTTGGCTCCAGAGAGTCTCCTGTCTTTAGAAAACTTCATAAAGGAAGTGAATATCCCATTTTTGTCTCACATGTGACCCCCAAGTTAAGAAATTGAAGTAATGTTCTTTGGGGAATGTTGTCATGGAGTTCTGTGCTAGGGTTGAATAAAGGTGGAGCAGGGAATATGGATTTATTACAGATCTGCATGCAGGTCTGTTATCTACATCATTGAATCTGTGTCTCCTGTGTTATAATCACCATAAGGTCTGTTCTTAGAAATACTCTTGCCTTACGGGATGGGGAGTGGGCCAAAAATCATCCAGATTCAACCTCTCTCAGCTCTTGTCTTCTATTCTTATGGGAAGGATTGGTTGATGGGTCTGTGAGGCAAAAGACAAACTAACTGAGTCACATGTTTTGGGGAACAAGGGCTAACCTATAGCCTCTCAGGATTTTGAGCCTTTAGTTGGCATTTAGAAGTCACATAAAAATGTCATATATATATATATATACATATATATATATATATATATATGACACACACTAATACTTAACATATATATGTTGTATAAATAATACTTAACATACACACACACACACACACACACACATATACACTAATACTTAACAGCTCACTAAATGAGCAGGATGTGGTGATATATACTCTTATTCCCAGCACTCAGGAGGTAGAGGCAGGTGGCTTTCTATGAGTTTGAGGCCAGCCCGGTCTCCAAAGTGACACCCTGTCTCAATAGAAGTTTTTTAAAAAAGCAAGCAAAACAAAAATTAAAACAAACTCAAAGTTGCACTAAATTTTAGCTGTTATTTTAATGGTAAAATTAGGTTTGGGGATTACTTCAGTTAACTGTCTCAACAAATTTAATGAAATGGCCACAGCCTAAGAATCAAGAAATATGGGCTCTCAATGTCTGAGCTCTGAACTACTTCACCTCCCTAGACTTCATGTCCTCAGACAACGGGGCACTTCATGCTCTTTTCCACATCCCATGGGTGGTGTTGCATCTGAAGTGAAGGGAGGCATGAAGCATACATTTGAGTGTGTGGGTAAAGATGAGAGGTAGGTAACCCAGACTCAAGCAGCTCATTTCTAAGAGAACCTCCCCAAAAGCCAGTTTGCTCTTTTCTCTGAGAGCTCACGTGATCCCACAAGCTGCTGTGGCTGGGGTCTGACTCATTTTTGGCAAGCAGATGCTGTGCTAAATGGTGATGAAGTGATAAACATATGTAAATATTTCATATGGAAGCAAAGTCAATATGGACAAGCGCAAAAGACTCAGTTCCAAGAGTGGAAAAGCCGGGCTGTGCGTAGTCACAGCCGAAAGGGTGGTTGGAGCAGATCAGGGAGCTGAAAGCAAGCCTTGAGTTGTTATATAAAGTAGATGCTCTCAAACCCATGCTCACCCAGGCAACCCTAAAGGGACTCAGTGGATGTTAAATTAACAACAACAACAACAACAACAACAACAACAACAACAACAAACAGAGGGAGTGTGTGATATTAGGAGGGAAAAATATGGGGAAGGGATAATAAGAAAGGAATTAGAGGAATGTGTTGGTGGTGGATGAGCTCTAAACACATTGTGTGCATGTATTAGTGTTACAACATTTAACAACGACTTTAATATTTACATTTTATTTTATCCACATACAAATGTTTTGGCTGCTTGTTTATGTGCATCTTGTGTGTGCCCAGTACCCATGGAGAGGTCCAAGGATCGTATTAGATCCCCTGAAACAGATGATACCAATAGTTGTGAGACACCTTATAGGTGCTGAGAATCAAATATGGTAGCAGAAAGAGCAACAAGTGCTCTTAACTGCTAAGTCATCTCTCCAGACCCTCAAAATATTTTATTTTTATTTAATTAAACATATACATGAATGTTTGTGTGAGGTTTGTGCACACCAGTACAGTGCCCATGGAGGCCACAAGAGGGCATAAGAGTCTCTGCAACTGGCAGTTACAGGAGGTTGTGAGCCATGAAGAGGGGCTGGGGACCATACTTAGGTCCTCTAAAAAGTACTACAAGCTCTTTACCTCTTAGCCATCTCTGCAGCCTCCTGTGTTGGTATTTAAATGCGTACAGAGCTTTAAACAAACATGGGCCACGTTTTTCTGCTTTCGTGATATAGTATGCTGTCAGTGGGGGTGAGGAATGAAGTCTACGCCTGTGTTTACGGTTCTAGCTCCTATTCTTCCTGACTTTGGATTCACTGGTGCCTCCTGTCTCCAGGTTCCTTGGTAGTTAAGATAGCGTGGCTATGTGCCTATGGCTCACAGATGTTATAGATATCTGAGGCTGTGTGGAGAAACTGTTTTGGAAAGCATAGCAATGCTGTACAGGATAAGGTTATATTAGATAAGGGTTGAAGAAAGGGTAGAAATTCTGAAAGGGTGTTAAGAAGTAACCTGGAGAGAAGGAAGCCAGAGGCATCTCTCTTCCTGTGCTTGTTGATCTTTTCATCTATATACAGACAGTACAAAAGCTTCAGAGTAACTGAGGACTGAGCAAGGGAGTGAAGGAGGAAAAGGAAGAACAGGAACAAGAGAGAATGAAGAGAGGTTCGCTGAAGGAGTTCATGAGGACTAGGTGTCTCTGCCTTCATGATGCAGTGTGCTGCACTGGACTAGATGACCTTGAGGTTTGCTCATGGAAAATTATGAGGTCACTTTGTGTAATAAGGGCATTATCTGAGGTGAGGGTATTGAGTGCATCTTACAAGTTGGCCCTTCCACATAGCTCATTGTCAGCGCATGAAAACAGTTATTCAAATAAAAACCAATGATGAGTCAAATTGCAGTGGACGCCAATTGCTGACTTCTTAACCCACTACTCTACTAGCATATGGCTTTCTTCTACAAGAAATCTCTGTCTGTCTGTCTGACTTTCCTCTTTTGTATGAAACAATAAATTCATTTATATTTACTAGGTTTTTATCTTAGAATATCATAGTATTTACTTTGATACTGAAATTGCCCCACCGTTTTGGTGGGTGGGAGTGCGTTTAACCTTCTGTATCCCTGAGAATATTCTGGCAATTCTTTGATCTCTTTATAGAATAAAAAGATATTATAGGAGCTTGTTCTCCAAGTGCCCTGGTTCAGTTCTTGGGAATAACACTACTCAGCAGGCTGCAAACATGAAGTGTTTTCACTGTCTCTGTAGCTCATAGAGTTAGGAGCTCGATATGTATTTATAGACACACATATTCTCATGTACCTATATACATATATGTTCAAGCATGTGCACACATATGTGCAGACATAAGCACATATATGCAATGTATTAATGTATACCAATACCACCTATTCCCATTTTATTCCTACACAACCCCCTCTTGTCTTTCTCCATTTCATATTTATGTGCATATTTTTCCTCACAGAGAACCCCAACCTCACATTTATTCACTTTTCCTCCTCTCTCTTTCCTCTCTTTCTTTCAATAGAGTATAGCTTTAGCCTTATGAGATTCTTTTCTTTGGTCACTTGAATGCTGGTATTCCAGCTTTTGCTGTTATGCCTGGCTCATTTTCTTGATCCTATAATACATCAAAAATGGTTTGTGCTTTTTGTTTTTTCTACATAGAAACAAGTTTATTAAAAATAATTCACAATTTGTTGATAAAATGAGTACTCTTGTCTTACTGTTCTATTGCTATAATGAAACACCATAAGCAAGGCCATTTATTAAAGGAAGCATTTAACTGTTGGCTTGCTTACAGTTTCAGAGGGTCAGCCCATGCTCATCATAGTGGGGAGAGTGGCTACAGCAGGGAGCAGCAGTTGAAAGCTCACATCTGATCCACAAGTTGAAGAGACAGAGAGAGAGAGAGAGAGAGAGAGAGAGAGAGAGAGAAGAGAAGAGGAGGGGAGGGTGAGTGGAGAGGGAGAGGGAGAGAGAGAGAGGAGAGAGAGGAGAGATATGGCTGTCTGCAGTGGACCAAGGAAGGAATGAAGTTGAAGAGTAGTGAATCATGGTTCAGGATAGGGCCTGTTCCCTCTTGTTGATGATGATCCTGATCTCACCAATCACACTCTGAAGCATTTAATGTTGTTTCCCCTCCCCCCGGTGTCATTAAGACACATACAGTAGAGTTTCCCTGCGTATGTGCTATAGAATAGTTTCATGAGACAGCAAAAGAAAACTGATTCTCAGACAAACAGCATGGGTAGTATTAGAGACTTGATTTGCTTCCTGTACAGCACTCTGCCACAGAATTCTTTAAAGAAATATACAAGCTAAGTATCATTCAGAGCTAGTCTTCTTGGGGAAAAGTTCTGGGAAATTTGAGTCTATTTATAAACCCTGGAAACATTCTTGAGACTCTTATTTGTACTGGGTTCTATTTCCAGGGCTACGGATGAATGGCAAAGAAAACAAATGTGGGCCCTGCCCACAAAGACACAAATGGTTTCAAGTTGGACGGGGTGATGAGGAGGACAAAGATACTGTGTTGTCCATGTTTGTATCAACTCAGGAAAGATTAGTAAAACATAGCAACTCTCTGTTTTCCTTTGGGAGGACATCTAAAAAGGAAACTTCAAAGAAAAGAGAATCCAGGAGTTAATGCTTTAGTTAACCTGGATGCTTCAGTCAGATCAAGAGGGAACCAAGTAATGACAGGCTTCAGTTTCATGTGCATATATCTGAGCACCAGTCACAAATTAAGGGGCACAAAATTTAAAAATAAGGGGGAAAATTCTTGAGTTTTTAATCACATTCCCATGTTGATAAAATATTTATGAGCTCTCTTTCAATTAATTAGAATAAACTATGTAACACTACAGGAAACAAATTGAAAATTTAATAAAGTAAGTTCACTTCCAATTTCTTATGAAGAAAGAAGCTAATTATATTTAGTTCTGTAATTATAACTTTAATTAAAATATAATGTAAAATATTCCATAAAGTGAAAACAGTACTGAGAAATAAAATGGAGACTTTAAAACAATTTGCTCTTTAGATAAAAATTTATAATTTGAAAGGAAGCCTTTAGGGTGCTGTTTTCCAAAAATTTCACCCTTTGAGTACAAACTAAACACTCTTACCATAAGACTAATTAATGTTTATTTACCACTCTAAGCCTATTTTTTTTTTGTACACCAACGCCTTCTTCTAGTTGCTGTAGCCATCTTCCCTTTATAATGTGTTTAGAGAGACAACCCTATGTTCCTGTGCACACTATTATTTATGATACATCTCTTTGGGTGTGAACATGGCTCAAGCTTCAAGTGATTGGAAAATTGAAAGCTTTGCTATTGCTTAAAATTTGTTATCACTCCCCTCCATTTGGTTGGCATGGAGATGCTGTGACTATCCCACGTTCCTTTGGTGAACATGAAGATGCTGTGATGGTCTCTGGCTTACCTCGGGTGAAGATTTTCTCTTAGGAAGACATCTAGAGACTTCAAAATGAAGTTAGAAAGAAAGTTGAATGACTCTGTGAGCTTTTAAAAAAGATTTATTTATTTTTATCTTACGTGAATGGGTTATATTGCCTATGTAGGACCAAACTGAAGCCATTTTGAATAAAACTTCCATTTTGAATATGGGTCAAATAAAGTTTAAGTTTCCATGGTCTCCCTGGGTAACTGACATCTTGCTTGGCAGAGAGAAACATGTACGTGGGCAACTAACATCCTGTTTTAGACACCAACAAATGAAAATAGGGTAAATGTACCAAAGACATGTTCCTAAAGATGTTCCTTAGTCCTAAGTCCTGACTGGTGGAAAAAATGTAATGTAAATTGGGACAGATGTTAATGGTTTTCAAGCTTAAAAGCTCTGTAACTTTCTGGTTCAGGGTCACAGTTCAGCTCCTGAGTCTGTTCTGAGGCTCTGGTCAATCAGTAATAGCTTGATTACAATACATTTTTGTCATCTACATTGACCTGGTGTTTGAGATGTGTTGGATCTAAGCACACATAACAATGTCTGTGCACCATATACATGCACTGGAGGCCAGCAAAGGGCATCAGTTCTCTAGGTATTAGAGTTACTGTAAGAAGTCATGGGGTTGCTGGGAATCCAAACCCTGGTCCTCTGGAAGAGCAGCCAGTGCTCTTAACTATTGAGCCATTTCTCCAGCCCTGGACTGGTGATATTTTAATGATTATTTTCTCTCAAACATTTCTCAGAGGAACAGAGTTGACTAATTGTTTGCTCAGATTCTAGGATTCCAGTCCACAAGAACATGGGCCATTTGGCATGATCAAAGTCATTCCTATTTCTGAAGGCTGCTACCCTGCTTTTTAATATGAATGACACTCTGCTTTGGGCCAAACCGGAAAGGGCAAGCTCAAAGAAGGCACGCTTTTCCTCTCTCTATCTCATTGCACTCTGACTTCAAGGAAAAAGTCATCTTCATTTCATTTGATGCAATTCAAAATTACTAAAAATATTTATTGAGTGCATCCTGTGTAGAAGACATATTAACTAAAATCTAATAGATAAAACTTCTTCCTGGTTAATTTGTTAAAAATAAAATGTCTTCCCATCCTTTCCTGTCCTTCAGGTTCAGATCCTGTATGTGTGGTGTAGAATCCAGGTCATTTTCACCCAGTGTGTTTGAGAAACAATGTACTGGGCATTTACTAGCTTTTAGACTTGTTGCTGTGACTGGAAGTCTGAGGATGTGGCTCAGTTGGTCAAGTGCTTGGTGCACAAGCTTGAATACATGAATTAGACTCCTCGAAATCTACACACAAAAAGCCACAAACATGTACTTGAACGTACATGCGCGCGCACACACACACACACACACACACACACGCACACACACACGATGTGATCGGAAGTAGAGAAGCTCTCAGCATTAGCTCCTTCTTCAGTGCTGCTTTTTCTTTATGGTCCAAGAACTTGCACGTGCACTATTAGAACACTTAATCACCACACACCTTTTCTTTGTGGTGCTGAGGATAGATCCAGAGCCTGGCCTCACTCTTCCGGCCGTAGAATACAAAGCCACATCCTCGGCCACCTTGCAAAAAGATTGGTGGCTTTGTGCCGGGACAGTACATGTTTCATCTTGATTTCTCTTGCCCTGACTAGCTTAATGTCTACATAAGCTGTGCACCTAATATGTCTGCATTGTTCATTGTCATCAATAGAAATATTTAGCCAGCTGTATTTTACCATCTAATAAGTCAAGCCATGCCAGAAACATTGTTTTAAACGCTCACTACTTCTATTAACTGTCCAACTCACAACCTCTGTGTAAATGTGAACAGATTGATACAGACATGTCTAGATCTTTTACTGTAGGTAGATGTTTAGTGGTTTTAGAAACTATATAGTGTCTCATTAAATGAAATACTGTGCATTGCCTTTTTACAGTTTTAAAAACTTGACAATTGACTGTAAGGCCTACGTGAGCCTGAAATCTTGTTAAGGTGTCACATGAAGACAAACCCTATTATGCTCACAGTACTAGGCAGAGAAACTGCAGTGGTGGGCCAAGGACTGTCATTTCTTTTTTTTTTCAGGGAACATGTGTCAGCACCTGGAGGCAGTTTTGTTATTGCTTCTGTACTGTAGAGGATGTTTCTAGCTTTCAGTGGGTGTGGATACCAGAGATACCATTAAGGATCCCACAATGGGCAGAATAGCCATTGCTTTTCTCTCTCAGCTTAATGTGTGAATAATGACACAGGACGAGACCTTCAAATGGAGGGATACCACTACCCTTGAATAAAGAGAGCCTGTTCTCACTTTCCCCAGACACCCCAGACATTCTGGAAAGAATATCAAGCCGCACACCTTTCATGACACAGTGCCTTTCAGTTTACAGCTCCCTTTCTGACATAAGCACACATTCTCATCCCTAACAGTGGAGCATTGGCAATTGTTAGCCGTTGGAAAGGAAGGATTGATTTTCTCTAAGAGCGTATGGTAAGTTGGCCATGTTCTGGTGGAAGGCTACGTACACATCCAAGAAAGTTAGTCTTGAAGGATTTTTTTTTTAATTAAAAAATAGACACAAAAGAAGGTGAATAGAAAAGAAATGGAGGTGATATCAAAATACTTTGTATGAAATGCTCAAAGAACAACAACAATAAAGAAGCTATAGTAATCATTCAAGTGAGCCAGGTTGGACTGGAGTGGAGGTAGTATTGGTGATGCTGAATAGTTGCTTGGATTGTAGCTACCTTCCTAGAAGTAAACTCTGCAGGGTGGATTGCATGTTTTAGAGTGAAAAGAAGGAGGGGTCATGTGTGACTTCAAGATCCTGGGGAGGGCAAATAGGCTCAGAATCTGTAGCTGTTGTTTGCTGAGATGGAGAAGCAGGCCGTAGGGTGAGAATTGGTTGCTTTACTATAGTGCTGCTGATTTTAAGATTCTTCTTAGGCACCAGATGGAAAAGCAAAACTTTACAGTTGGGGGGAAGTGAAGGGCAGTATAGTTTAAGTTAAGAACTGGATAGTATGTAACCCAATGAAAGCCAATGAAGTTGCTGAGGTATAATAGCTCTAGAGCAGATGAGGGATCCCAGGTCTGAGCTCTGAGCAGGCACTGTTTGTAGGTAATGCAGATAAACGGCAGCTACTATGTATATAGTAAGAAGGGTGACAGCCAGAACACGGGAAGTGCTAGAACAAAGCATTCTATCAAACTCTGTGCAGATGAAGTTTGAAGGCCTATGGTTTTGCCAGGTGAGGTCACTTTGGTATGGAGAATTGTGATACAGAAGGATACAATTAAACTTAATTGAAGTAGGATGAAGAGAAGCTCTCAGAAAAACCTCTCTTGGAATTTTGTTATGAAGAGGAACAAAGAAATGGACCAGTAAAGGTAAGTGTGGGAAGTCTTTGTCCAAAGAGGACTGACTGTTGAGAGGCAGTGGACTTCAGGGTGTATCAGACCCACTTGGAGTTCTTATTCTGATGACTTTACTCGATCCAAATTTCAAAAATTTGGTCGTGTGCTGAGGACAAAGTTTATTAAATCCAGACAGCTGGGTTTACCTCTAGTCTCTAATTTGGTCAATCAGGGTGGGACTCAGAGTACATGGTTCTGTGGCCGTCTCAGGTGATGCTGGTGCCAATGAGTGTCACTGCTCCTGGCATGGATTCTTCTCACTCATCCTTCTAGCTAAGTGGGTTCCAGGCTCCTATCCCTTCCTTTCTTCTCTTATCTGTGAATTGCCCTGTTTCTATTTCTTTATTGAAATCACCATTGATTCAGATTTTATGGGAGAGGAGATGTAATTTTCTTGTTTACCACTGTTCCCCCATGTGTATAACACATTGCTTGTCAGAGAGTTAAAATAAACCAAAACAATTTGGTCAGATAATGAATTGATAAATGAATAAATGAATGGTTTAATGAATGGAACAATTCAGCAATGAGCTTTGTGCTAAATAAGCTTAGGGATGCCTTATCTAAGCCTCATCTTTCTTTGGAACTATTTATAATGAGGAAGAAAGCTGCCATGTTTTACCAGAGCCAAGATAGTAAGGAGTCATGTTTTAACCTCTGAGGTACCCTGAAGGATCTTACCTGCTTATTTATGTTTCATCCTTCATGGTCAGCCACCCAGAGATCCTTAAAGTGGCTATTATGTGATGTTCCAAGATGATCAGAGAACTTACAAAGAAAATTGCTGCCCAGAAAGCCACAGAATGTTTTGTCATTAATTATTTACTGGTAAGTCCCCAGCTGTCACCAGTTTAAAAACCTCCCTAGTTGAAGAAGCCAAAGAACATTTCCGATTGTCCTTCCATCCTCTAATTAGCCTGTAACCCATCCTATTCGCAACAGGCTTCATCTAGCACCTGAGTGTGTCACAGGAAGAATATATCATGGCCATTCAGTTGAAGAATTTACCCATCCAAGTCCCCCTCCCCCCCCACACCACACGAGCACATACACGCACAAACACACACCACACACACATGCACAAACACACACCACACACACACACACACACACACACACACAGCACACACACCACACACACCACATGTGCACCATGCACCAGGTTGCTGGAACAGGATTTCTTTTCTAAGACCATTAAATGAAACATCTCTGCTATGTCCAGAATTGGGCAATTGGCTATCATTTGGCTCAGAAAACTATAAATAAAAGGTATTACTCTGTCATTAGCAACCCAGCCAGGAAAAAGAGAAAAAATGGATATGCAAGAAGATTTTACTTTTTTTTCTTTTTTGTCACTTAAGACTAAATGACAATCTTAAATGATGCTAGTCACATGGGTAGATTCTATCAGTAAGTTGGAAATAAGTGTGAAGAGATCCAAAACCCAAAGGAGTGTCTGACTCACATTTATCAGGCTCACCATATAATTTCTGCTAAAAATAAAAGCATTTTTTGTTTTATGTTGTCATATCTTTAGAGAGTCATTTTTATTTTTTTGTAAGTGAAACTGCAACATTCATTACATTGTTTTTGGACATAAAATAGCCTTAAAAGGTTGAATATTGGCATTTCTTACTTTAGAGCTAGTTTAGAAGCTTGTTCATTTCTAAAGCTTCTATTGTTTTTTGTAAACTTGCAGTGTTCAATTTTCAAGAGCATTTTCTTAAATGAATTTTGTGTATTTGGTCATGTTCTCAGAACTGAATGTTTATATTTTAATGATCATGGCACTAATGGACCGATGTATTGGTGTATTTATTTTTTATCATAGTCAGTTGATGTTTTGTTGCATTACAGTGAACAGCCTTCCTGCTCAATAGAATGGTTATTTCTCAACTTCTGTGAATTTCAATAAGAGACCCAACTTTCATCAACCTCTGTTTTTTCCCCTCCCCCTAAATCTCTAAAGCAGCACTCCAGTGAAAGAAAGCTCAGTCTTTGAAAACTTTTCTTTGAGGTAAAAGAAAATCCAAGACTCTACTGCATGGCTGAGGTAGATTGCCAACCTTATCTGCACATTGATTTTTACATGGGTGCATTCAGAAGGGAAGTACCATCCCACACGGACAGTTCATGCAGTTTCCTTTGCAGATGAATTACAAAGTGAATCCAAAGCAGTAGCTTATTCTTCTAGCTATAGTTCTGGAATGTTCTCAAGAAGTGTACATGGATTCATACTTTCCCCCCTAAATGGAAAGCCAGAACAGCTGTTGAATCTTCTTCTCTTTTATATTATCACTTTTAAAGAAAACTGATTTTTTAAAATTTTCTTCTTTTAATTGCATATTTTATTTATTTACATTTAAAATGTTATCTTCTTTCCTGGTTTTCCTTCTATAAACCTCCATCCCATCCTCCCTCCCCCTGCTTCTATGAGGGTGCTCCACCCACCCACCTACTCCTGCCTCCCTGCCTTGGCATTCCCCTATACTGGGGCATTGATCCTTCATAGGACCAAGGGCCTCTCCTCCCATTGATGCCCAACAAGGCCATCCTCTACTACACATTCGGCTGGAGCCATGGGTCCCTCCATGTGCACTTTTTGGTTGGTGGTTTAGTCTGGGGTGTCTGGTTGGTTGATATTGTTGTTCTTCCTATGGGTTGCAAACCCCTTCAGCTCCTTCAGTCATTTTCCTAACTCCTTAATTGGGAATCCTGTGCTCAGTCCAATGGTTGGCTGCAAGCATCTATTTTTGTATTTGTCAGACTCTGGCAGAACCTCTCAGGAGAAAGGCTCCTGTCAGCAAGTACTTCTTGGCATCTGCAATAGTGTCTGGGTTTGGATATAATTCACAGACCACATGAGGCTCAAGAAGAAGAAAGACCAAAGTGTGGATGCTTCAGTCCTTCTTAGAATGGAGAACAAAATACTCAAGGGAGGAAATACAGAGACAAAGTGTGGAGCAGAGACTGAAGGAAAGGTCATCCAGAGGCTGTTGAATCTTCTGAAAGAATGGAATCTTTGCAATTAGAGCAGGTTCCATTTTCTCTAAAACTTTCAATGGAACACAGGTGACTCTACAATAGATCTAAGAGGTTTCCATTCTGCCATTTAGCTATCTTCTATATGTTAGAATATGAAATGAGGGTGATAATGGGATTTCAAAGTTTGAGGGGACCTAGAATTTAGACACTTCTATCCACAAGTCTGATCATTCAGGCTAGGGCAATGTTACCCAGAACATGGCGCACTTTTATCTATTGAGGAAATACAAGTTGTTGTAGAGATGGCCATGAAGAAATGCACTTTATTTTGGTTTGTAGGGATACATTTTCATATGAAGAAAAACATTGCTAGAATACTGCATTAAGATTATTCTTAGAGAATTTCATACACTTATCAATGAGATATGGTCATAACTAATTCCAATTTCCCCCTTCAACTCCCCTTGGATCCCCACATACAGCCCTCTCCCAACTTCATGCCTTCTTCTAAAAAATTAGCCCACTAAATTGCAATTATTACTGCATAGGTGCATGAATGGGGGTTATCCACTTGAGCAATGAACAGCTTACCAGCAGATGTCAACTGCGAATAGCTCCTCAGTAGGAGGAGAGAGAACTCAGAGTTTTCTCTTTTACCTAAGCTGGAATTCTGCATAACTTGATCTTGTGTACATTGTCTGCTGGTAACCACAGCTTTTGGGAGTCCATACATACAATAGTCAGAAATCAGCATTTCCTGGCACTCCTCTGGATCTTCAGGCTCTTAGATGCTTTCTGCCACCACTTCTAATGGTGTTCTTTGAGCAGAGGCTTGACAGAAATGTCACCTATAGCTGATTCCTCATAGTCTCTTATTCTCAGCATTTTGATCAGTTTAGAACCTCCCATATTTTATTTCATGAGTAAAATTTTTATGACAAGTGAAAAAAGAATTAATTTAAAATAAAGTTAAATACTCGGGTATGGAAAATACATATAAGAAAAACGAAGGCTTGGGAATGGCAAGCATATGTGTGGTAGTTATTTTCTTTCCTCTACGACATGGTGAAAACTTGTCTAATTTTGTTTAAGGTATTTGGAGAAAACAGAAAGTGAAGGGAGAGGAGAGAAAAGAAGGGAATTTCATACATAAGTTCAAGTATTTCATCATGCCTCTCCTCCACCACTGAGTCCAGTTAGCACTGGCTATGTATGTGGGTGAAGGACTGGCCACTTGGGCATGAGCAGTCATGATTTGTTCCTAAAGAAAACTGACTGTTCTTTATTTATGACAGACAGAGTTGACTTTTGGTTTCTCTGCTGACATTTAAGGAGCTTAGATGTTACAGCTCCTTCTAACAAAGCAAGGCCTGGAAAGACTGAAAATCAACTCTTCTTAGATCAACTAGAGAACTTAAGTCAGGGGCCTCTGCTGCGCTCAAAGCTGCAGAATCTGACAGGTGGGCACAGAGCATCATGGTGTGCTGGGACAGAAACACACAAATAGAAAGCACTGCAGAACAAGAACTGGGGTGGGAAGCCTAATAGTAGTTGACAAGTGGCTAGAGGCATTTACCTTGGATCAAATTCCAGAGAGCTCCAGTTTTAGCTAAGGCTTATGCCTTTGCAATTTGTCTTCAGGAGCAGATCTTCATAATAAATGTCATAAAACAAAGAAACAAAACCCAAAGAACTCAAAATCCAAAACTCCATCTGTGTTTCCAACAAGGGCAGAAAAAGGAATCACACTGACACACAGAGTACTGTTCTGAAAGACTGTTGTACCAAAGCCTAAGCTACTGAGATTTTTATCTCCGTACCCAGGGAAAGAGAGTACCAAATACAAGCTCTTAGCCTTCCAGGTGGGGGAAGGTGATACCCACTTCTAGCCCTTAGCTGTGCAGTCCTATCTAAAGACAGCAACAACACAAATTGTTATCATGAGGCATCAGTGGTATCAGTGGTATCTGTGAATGAGTACTATGTCACTTGAAAGTAAACTTGATTAGTTGTAAGTGGATACTGGAAAATTCAATGACAACCAGTTTTAAAAAAGATAATTAATGTGCCAAGAACAGAGAGGAAAAGTAATCATAAATGTACATTTAAAGCCACAAGGGGCTAAAAATAGAGTGGAGAATAAAAGTAGGAAGAAAGAACAATGGTGATTGGGGATTACAGTTAATCTATTGGATGAATCTCAGAAGAGACCTTGAATTTTGGACTGTTAACCTTGTTAAGACTGCTATAGACTATAGGGACATTGGAAGTTGGATTAAGTGTATTTTGCATTATGCTATGTTTAGGTATGGCCCCCATAGACTAATGTTTGGACAAGCTTATGGGAGCCAGGGAGTGGAATGTGATGGTTTGCATATGCTTGGCCCAGGGAGTGGCAATATTTGGAGGTGTGGCCTTGTTGGAGCAGGTGTGTCACTGTGGGTATGGGCTTAAGACCCTCACTCTAGCTGCCTGAAAGTCAGTCTTCCACTAGTAGCCTTCAGACGAAGATGTAGAACTCAACTCTGCCTGCATGATGCCTGTGTAGATGCTGCCATGCTCCCACCTTGATGATGATGAACTGAACTTCTGAACCTGTAAGCCAGCCTCAATTAAATGTCCTTATAAGGAAAAAAAGAACAATGGTAAACATTTAAAGAGGAAGTCATATGTATGAGCGTGTATCGTGTACCCACTTATCTCTCTATCATCTATTTATCCATCATATATGGATATATCAATCACCTATCTATTTATTCATCTATCCATCTATGTCTCTAGATACCACATATCAGTCTAGCCATCATCTATCTCCCTGACTGCCTGTCTGTTTGTCCATCTATTTTCCACCATTCTATTAATGCAGCTATTTCAACAGTCACATTAAATATTAATAGCATTTCACATGAGCAATTCCCCAAGATAGATGCCATTCTGCGCCATAAAATACATGTAAATTCAACACATTGAAAAGAATAGAAATCACAGGATAATATCTAGTTCAACAATGAATCTAAACTAGAAATCGACGGCAGAAAAGAGCAGTCAGAGCCTCAAATATCTGGAGAATGAAAGACTCACTTGTTAGTGCAAGCTCAAAGCAGAAATTTAAGAGAGGCTTAAAATATTTTGAACTAAATGAAAATACAACCATCAAAGTAAGATATGTGAAAGAAGTTACTGGGAATTCTATACCACTTTCTGCACATAATAGAAAAGCAGAGCATCTAAAACCTAGGCTTTCACCTTAAAAAACTGAAGAAGAAAGAGCAAATTAAATTTGGAATAAACAAACACAAAGAAATAATAAAGACTCGGGGTGACAAAATGGCTCAGTGGGTAAAGGTGCTTGCTGTCAAGTCTGCAGAGCTAAGTTTGATCCTTGGGATCAATGTGGAGTCTATAAGTAGAAAACTGATTATTGCAAGTTGTCTTCTGACCTCCACACACATGCTGTTGCACATATGTGTGCACATATATAAACCGCCACACAGATACATTCAAAATAAATGTACATACACAAAATAAAAGTTAATGAAAAAATCAGGCAGTCTATAGAGATGTCAGTAAAAGAAAAAGATAAATCAAATTAGTAAATCATTAACTAACTAAGAAATAAATAAGGTACAAATTAATAATATCATAGATAGGTTTATATTATTATAGAAATTACATGCAAATAATATGTACAATGATATAACTTTATATTCTCAAATTTAATAATCTAGTTGAAATGGACCAATTCCTTGAAAGACACAATATAGTATAAGCCATACAAGAAGTAGAAAACCAGAGGCTAATACATTTCATAGAATCACAATCAATGACTATTAACCTTTCAAAATGGGAAGTTTTAAATCCAGATGTGCTCATTATACTTTGTTCTTACTCATCCCCTTCTCCTATCTTCCCTCCATCAAAACACTTGAAGGAATTGTACAGTTCTCTGTAATCCCCTCTAAAAGACTGGAGCAAAGGAACATAGGATCTTCTGGACATGAGAGAGGGATCGTGAGGCCCCACCTTTCACTGAAGGACTCTGAGAAGTTTTGGGGGCCAAACATTAACCTAATATGCCCTAAAGTAGATGAATACCTCATAAGAGAAGAAAACCATAGACCTGGAAAACTTGCTTGAATATAGGCCCATGAATTATGTTTTTTAAAAAATTTAATGCTTTTATTCTTTGGCAATTTCATAGGTGTATATACTGAGTTTTGGGCATTATCCTCTTTCACATCATTCCCCAGATGAAGCAATTCTTCTTTCCCAATATTCTTCCCTTCTATTTATTAGTTATGTATTTATGTATTTATTTATGTATTTATTTATTGAATTTAGTTATGGTTGCTTGCATAAATATGAGCTGGGGATTGTGTACCTGAACACAGAAAACTAACCAGCAGTTACAACGGTTGAAGGGAATGGAATCTCCCCTGGCACCCACTAACTGCTCAGGGTCCTTCCATAAAGGGTGGAGCATCACGATCCCTCCCTTGTGCATGATAGAGTGGTGATAGGTCCAATCTGATGCAGATGTAGGTGTGCCTGTGACCACAGAAGCAGTGAGTTAATGAGTGCAGTGGGCATGCCATGTCCAGAAGATCTTATTTCCCACACACTTCCTCATCCTTGGCTCTTCATTCTATAAGTCCTGTCTTGCAATAGTCCCCAAGCTTTGAATAGATGCAAAAATTCTTTAAAAGTGTTAAAAAGCCATTTGACAGTATGGATGTAAAGAACACAATTGAATATTGATATCAACAAGTTGATTATAAAATTTATAGAAAGGCAAAATGCCCAGAATATTTGACTCAAGATTGATGGAGCAGAACAAAGTTGGTAGATTGATACTATTATCTCCGAGACTTATTGTAACACTACATTAATCAAGACAGGAGGGTATTATTAAAAGAATATATGGGGTAGGGAGGCTGGAGAGATGGCTCAGCGGTTAAGAGCACTGACTGCTCTTCCAGAGGTCCTGAGTTCAATTCCCAGCAACCACATGGTGGCTCACAACCATCTGTAGTAGGATCTGATGCCCTCTTCCGCTGTGTCTGAAAACAGCTACAATGTACTCATATACAGATAAAATCTTTTAAAGAGAGAATATACAAATCAATCAAGAATATAGAGAACCTAAATATAAATTCACATGTATATGTACTATCAACTGATCTTGATGAAGGATCAAAGGTAATATAATAGACCAAAAAGTGTTTCTAACATATGGTTGATACACAGACAAGAGAACAATGAATCTCCAAACAAGCCACACACGTTTAACAAGATTAACTCTCAAAGCATTGGAGACCTAAAGGTTCAATGCAAAACTACTAAATTCCTGGAAGGCAGCACAGGAGAGAATTCAAGTGGCCTTGAGTGTGGTGACGAGATATTAGAGGCAGTGCCACCCCAAACCCATGAAAGCATTGATAACTCAAGCCACCTTAAAATAAGAGATTTCTCTTGAGAAGGTACTGTCAAGGAAATGAAAAGACAAGCTCCAGGCCCAGGAAATACTTTCTAAAGATAAACTTGATGAAGGACTACCATATAAAATTGCAATTCCTCTCACATTCAACAATATGAAGACAATCCAACTTGAGATGGGTGAAAGCATAAATAAACACCTAACCATAGATAGATAACCAACCATAGATAGTGAGTGAGCACGTGTAAAAGTATTTAATATCACAAGCCATTTCGGAATTGTGGATAGAAACAGCTATTCCCAAGCATTCCCACACCTATCAGAACGTTCTGAATCTAAAATACCGACAACATCAAATGCTGAGAGGAGCTGAGCCACAGGAAATTTCATCTGCTGTTGATGCAACAGGCCATTTTGCAAGATGATATGGTACTTACAGAACTAATACTCAAACAATCAGCCCAGTCACTATGCTCCCTGGTATTTACTCAAATAAATTCAAAACTATGGTCCATACAATAACTTCACACAAATGTTTTTAGCAGTTCTTATTTATGTTATTACAACTGAAAAGCAACCAATATGCCTCTTACTAGAGAAGGGGGTAAAACAGTTCTCACAAGAAATGAGCTACCAAATTAGGTAAAGTCTCTGAGAAAGCTAAAGTGTGTGTTACTAAGTAGAAGAAGCCAGTGTGAAAAGGCTATATATGATTCCAAGTAAATGACTTTCTGGAAAAATGAAAATATGAATTGTTCGAAGCCCAGTAGATACGAGAGATTAGGGGAGAAGGAAGAAAGGCTACGTTAGTGATGGATAGCTGCCATGATACACATTTGCAAACCCACAGAATGTGCAGCACACAGTGGTGCCTAATGTAAAGTATGGCATTGGAGTGATGTGTGAGCGTAGGCATCTTAGCTGTATAGAATGTACTGCTCTGATGCAGGTGTGAGTAGAACTAGACCATGGGTGTATATCAAAACAAGAGGTAGATGGAATTCTCTATAATTTCGGTTTGGTTTTGTTATTTGAACCTGCTCTTAACAAAATAAATTTTATTATTGAAGTCCTTGAAATCCTGGAAACTGAACCCAATGCTTCATTCACACTAGGCAAGCGCTCTACCACTGAGTTATATCACTTTAAATGTTTATTTGAGACTAAGTCTTTGTCAGTTGCTCAGGCTGGTTTTGAACTTACAGCCACCCTACCTCAGCTTCCTGAACAGCTATATTAGAAAAACACTTTCCTTCGGTGTTTTTTGCTGCATTCCTGGCCTTTGCCAGGTCTGGACTTTGCTCTTTGCATCCTCATCACATGACACAGCAGGTCCTGTTTCAGGACTCTGCAGGCTCTGTTAGAATGGTGAATTTCAGGATTCAGTTTGCACTGGCTTAATGAAATTGCTGTGCAATGGGAAAGCTCCCTGTCATCAATGGGTTACCAAGGCACAGAATAACAATAGAGGCTACCTCTGTTTTCCCTCACCTTATATACTAGTTCTCAAAAGAATGCGCTACTTCTCTGGCTGCAGGGGCTGACAGTGCCAGAGACATCATAAGCAAATTAATGCTGGCAAAAATGGTGTTATTGAGCTGACATACTGTCTTAGTCAGGGTTTCTATTCCTGCACAAACATCATGACCAAGATGCAAGTTGAAGAGGAAAGGGTTTATTGAGCTTACACTTCCAATTGCTGTTCATCACCAAAGGAAGTCAGGACTGGAACTCAAGCAGGTCAAGGGGCAGGAGCCGATGCAGAGGCCATGGAGGAATGCTGCTTCCTGGCTTGCTTCTCCTGGCTTGTTCAGCCTGCTTTCTTATAGAGCCCAAGACTACCAGCCCGCAGATGGTACCACTCACAACCCCCTCCCCCTTGATCACTAATTGAGAAAATACCTTACAGCTGGATCTCATGGAGGCATTTTCTCAACTGAAGCTCCTTTCTCTGTGATAACACCAGCTTGTGTCAAGTTGACACACAAAACCAGCCAGTACACACGCGCATCAATTACAGACTTGATATACAAACATATTCTCAGCTCATACTTTTCAATCTTACCGCAAATGAGTGGACATGCACTTCTAAATTTTTATTAGCTGTCAATTACTCATGTATCCCAAGTGTCTGCCATACAATATATATGAGTTGAGTGTGTCTGATGAAGACTTGGCCAGTTGTAACTTGGGGGTCTGTGTGGGTGGCCCCTTCAACAGGGTAGAAAGGTATGTGGTAGATGGGGTTGATAGCCTGATCCGAAAGAGAAGCTGTTATCTGAATTTCTGAATTTTTTTTCTGAGTTTTAAAAATTGCCAGACAATATGGAACTTTAAAACACCACAGCCCAGCTCCAGCAGTACTCAGCTGCAGTCACATGTGTTTTATGTCTTACTTTATTTCTGCAATAGGCAAGTTGGTACTATTGTTTCTGTGGATGTTTTTGTTTGTTTTCTTGGTATGGTTTTTTGTTTGTTTGCTTGCTTTTTCTTCTGGAAGTTGATGGTCTCATCTCCTCATTGTGCCTCAGTGGCCTTGTCAGTTCCAGATAGTGACTAACATCTTAGGAAGAGCCCATCTGGCTCCCTGTGTCACTTTACTAAAGGTCGCTGGGGCTCACAGAAGTTAAGAACCTTGCATGGAGTTGGCTAACTCTAAGTAGTCCAATCCTTGAGTCAAGTCTTCGTGTGTAGCCTCACCATTCACAGAGTGCTATCTCTTCTTATTAGTAAAGCAGCCTGTCACATTGAGTATCTCTCCAATTGAGAACTCTCACCTGTTCTAGGCATTTGGTGTACTCTGGTGAGTGAAAGCAGAGATGGAAGAGGGGAACGCGAGATGATGGAGCCCCGGGAATGTGCAGTATATTCATACATTTGTTACTTTAACTGGGCTACAAAATTTCCCTATATGTAACTATTATTTTCTCTCTGAGAAGCTGAAAACAAACAAACCGACCAAGGCTGAGAGACTTGAGCCACTCTGGAGCACAAAGGAACTGCCCAGGACTCCTAGACCTTCAAAGCCTGTGTTCTTTTACACTTCCTCCTGCCTGCCTCCTCTAAGCTTGCAATGACACCCAATGTCACTGTCTTCATTTCTACAGAACCACAGCCTCTGCCAGATGGCTGAGACCTCCAAGCTGCTTTCCTAGAGGACAGCCAAGGATCTCGAGCAGCATGGTGTCTTCAAGGTTCCTCTCTAACTACTACTCTACCCTCCCCCTCCTACAATTGCCCTTCTGAAACTCATTTACCAGCCCAGCCAAATGCGCCATCTCAGTCGGGATCCTGGCAGGAAGTAGACCAAAACTCAAACGGGATTAGTGAGCCGCGAGTTATATTTGGGGAGCATTACATAGGCATGGCAGGGACAAGAGAAACCAGCAAATGGGCTGATGTACCCCGTGGCTAGCAGCAGCAGGGAGCAGCCATTGCTGCCCAAGAGCAGCTGTGGTCTTGGAAGAAGAATGCAGCCGCTGCTGCCTCAGAGCTTGGCAGGGAAGGAGTTAGGGAATAAACTAGTGACATCTCCTCCATCTATCAAGAACAAACACATCTAAGAGACAGGAAAACAGTTTTGAGTGGCGCTGGCGGGACAAAGTACAGCCCAATGATTCCTGCTCATTTCCTGTGTGCCCTTGCCGCCTGCCTTTCCAGGTGTGAACATTCTGAAGGGTAGCTCTGCTAGCAGAGATCAGGCGGTCCTGCTCACCCGGATGTTGTTTCTACTTCTCTGCTAGAGTTACAGCCAGCTTGCATCTCAATACACCTTCAGCTTGGCACCAGCAGACATGATCCTTTCCATCAGCTGGCTCAGAGAACTGGCATTTTCAAGTTCAGGCTTCAGGATGCTGAGGAGAAAACTGTTTTCTTCTCAAGCACATCTGCACACTGAACATCTGTACAGCCCTGCTTCTCCCAGGGACCTGGACCCAATAGTTTCTTTACTTTTAGGCTTCTAGGAGAATCCTGGTTTTTTTCCTTCTTGGATCCCCGGGGGTATTCTTCCTTCCCCCAACCTCTCTGCTTCTAGAACCACAGTACCAGCTGATTAAGTTATTTTAATTTTATGAATATGCATATACAAAAGCCTAAGCTATTTTCTGAGAGAAAGTGCAAACGAATCTGCAGGAAATGTGCAGCTATTTCTGCTGATGGGCAGAAGAAGTATGGTTGAATCACACCCAGAGCTACTCAGTGCATTCCACGTGTAGTGAGTGCTTTACCTTCCTGGAGCAGAACTGTTTTTCAGTGTGCTGGTGATACTTAGACAAATAGTATTCGTTTCTCCAACAAGGAAAAGTCATATTTGCCTTCTTTGAATGCTTGCTACTAAGACCAGGGATTTACGCATGCTAGCACACACTTACTACTCAAATTATGTCTGTAGCCCTCAAAGGTGAGATTTGTCCTCTCCCTAAAAATGAAAAAAAAGAGAGAGACCCAAAGCCCTGTATGCTGTCCAGCTATACTGTGGCCTCACTTATGCTGAATGACAATGAACACCCTCAGTCTTTGTTCGGCCTCTTCTGACACCACTTCAGCTAGAAGAGAAAATACCGCATTATGGATGAGTGCAGGGAGAGCCAGACTCCCTGACTGACATTCTGTGAATTCTCTGTTAGAGGAATGTGGACTCCCTTTTGGCCATCAAAGGGATGGCTGCCTGAACTCTCCTGTTGACAGTATGTGTGGGCTGGGGCTGCTAGTTTACTCAAGGTGTTTTGATAGAGATTAAGTAACGATGTTGATGTTGTCCGTGAGCTTTCTGACTCTTCCGGTCACCTCTTTTCTGCTTCTGTGGATAGAGTGTTCAGGCTTTGAGAGTGGTATTTTACTGCTACTTTTGGTTGCCAGTCTATCCTCTGTACTGGTAGCAGGTGTCCAGGTTGGATAGTAAAATCTCCTCCGTAGGCGTATGTGTCTGGACACAGGTTTCCCACATGGTGGCGCTGTTCTGCGAGGTTGTTGAAGCATTGGGAGCCGGAGGCTTAGCCGGAAGAGGTAGGGTGCTGGGGACGATGGAGCTCTGAGAATTATAACTCACTTGCTTCAGTTCCTCTGTTTTCTGAGTGTGCCTGTGTCGTAACTAGTCACTCAAACCCCAGCCACCACAACCCTGAGCCATTGCCCCCTTCACCTTCCCCGTCATAACGGGTTGTGTCCAATGATGACCACAGTAAATTCTCAATGCTCACTTTGGGATAGAGATGAGGAAAGGTAACTGGCCAATACTCCTGGCAAGGCAAGTGTTTCCCAGTGTGCTTCCTGTCTCAGGGTGTTTGGGATATCTCATCAGGAATTTATATTTCATAATCTTGACAAATTTCAAAATAGAACCTGAGAGGAGTGAATGTTTGGGTAGAATGGGGCTTTTTATTCTTCTACCTTAAAATTTCTTTTAAAAAATTAAATTTATTATTATTACTATTATATGTCTATATGATGTATGCGTGTTGGTTCACATGCCACAGTGCATGTGTGGAGGTCAGAGAACAATTTTATGGAGTCTGCACTCTCCTTCCATCTTTATATGGGCGAGGGATCACACTTAGGTCATCAGGTTGCACCACCATGGAGGAAGCCTCTTTACCCACCGAGGCACCTCATTGGCCCACCTGAGTATTTCTCTGTAATAACGAAATTAGAAATATATAATCTGCATGTCTAAGGAGGTGATATGACAATATTTGATCTTTTTTTTGTTTTGTTTTGTTTTGTTTTTTGTTTTTTGTTTTTTTGAGACAGGGTTTCTCTGTGTAGCCCTGGCTGTCCTGGAACTCACTCTGTAGACCAGGCTGGCCTCGAACTCAAAAATCCACCTGTCTCGAACTCAGAAACCCACCTGTCTCTGCCTCCCAAGTACTGGGATTAAAGGCGTGTGCCACCACTGCCCGGCCAATATTTGATCTTCTAATCCGTGAACCATGGGCACATTTACTCAACTCTAATCATTTAATGACATTTCATAGAGTATCACAAATATTTTTTTAAAAAGTTCTTCTAATTGACTGAGATTTCATATGTGCATAGAATGTGTTTTGATCAAACCATTGTACATTTCATTTGTTTATTAGATGATTATTTGTGTTGAAATTTTGGTTGCTTTTTAATTCATGGATACTTCTTTTTTTTTTCTCACAACAATAAATATAGAGATGTAATTTAGAGTTTTATTTCTAAGAGCTGAAGTTTCATTTCTAGTTTGTTTGCTGGATATGTAATTGGTTTATTTTTTATCCCTGGGTATATGTGTAGAATCTCTTATTAAGCTTGTCACTTTGAAACAATTTTCTCCTGTCTTCACTCCTGATGAGGTGAGAAAAGTGACAGCTAGTATATTGTCTGCACTCTGAAAACACCCTACCAGTTCAGATGTGCTCAGAAGATGCCCTGCCAGTCAGATGTGCTTGAAGCTGTTTGCCCCTGAGGCTCCTGTTTCCCCTGAACTTCAGTACTCAGCAATCTATATTTTACATTCTCCTTCCCTCCCCCCACCCCTCTCTGTCTGCTTCTGTCTGTCTGTCTCTCTGTCTGTCTCTCTCTCTCTCTCTGTGTGTGTGTGTGTGTGTGTGTGTGTGTGTGTGTTCATGTGCTCGTATGTATTTGGGCATTGACTTTAGGGCTTTGCACAAACTTGGAAAGTGTTCTGCCACGGAGTTACAACCCTTTGAAATTTTTATCTTCTTTTATTTTGAGTTGGGAGCTTGCTAAGTCTTCTGGACAGGCTGGATCTTAAGCTGAGGACAGGCTGACTTGAACTTGTGATTCTCCTGCCTCAGCCTTCACAGTGATTGGAATGACTGGCATGCACCTTCAGGCCCTTTTGTAAACTTATACAAACAGATGTTTGCAATTACTTGGTTTTGTCAAGAATGTCAGCTAGATTGATCAGTCAGTGGTTTCTAAAAACTATAAAGCAGACACCTATGTTAATAATACATTTTTGCATTTTAATATATGCTTAAATCATTCTAATAATAATATGTGTAAAATTGTCTTCAAAGGCTGAACTTAAATGGTAAGTTTCAAATTAATTACAAGTTACCACAGTGAAACTGTCAACATTCAACTTTCTGGGACACTCTCACCCCTCATTTTTCTTACTCAACTGTAAAGTTGAACTTTTCTGCTAGGCAGATTCACATCTCAAAAGTTTCACTCCTTGGATAACTCTGTGGCATTTCTTCTGGGTCTGAGAGAGCTGTTTCTACCTCTGCCACATCTTGTGAAGTCAAGTTGTTTCTGATATAAATTTGCCTCTCATGTTCATCAATTAATCAATGAGTAACTATTGAGACTCTACAAAAATATTCATTATTGTGTTGATGGTGAACTTGTTCTTCCAGTGAGGGGTACACAGCTATGTTGTCCTCCAGGTGAGGAGCTGACTCATCTGCCTCCTGTGATCACTTCCAGCCACTTCATTCACAAGACCCACAGAGAAGGTCAGGTTAACACAGAAAACAAAGATAAGAAGAAGTTCCCAAGAAGCTATGCTAAATAGAGCTAAGAAAAATTTGGGTATTAAACATTTACTTGGTGATTTAGCATGATAATTAATTAATTGAAAAATCCTTAAAGCTACATTCCAACTTATTAATTAGTAATTGATTATATAATTAGTATTTACCCATATTATTGAAACTTTCTCATTGGGGTGGTTGATAAAGTTAATGAATAAATTTTCTCATTGTTACAATTTAGGCTTTACGTAATTGATCCCTGTTCGTGTGTGTGTGTGTGTGTGTGTGTGTGTGTGTGTGTGCAGGTATGTGCACACACATGCATGCAGGGCTATACATGTTCATATGCACATTCACATGTGTGTGTATGCATGAGAAGGTCAAAGGCCTATGGGTGTTTTACTCAGTAACTATTCTTCTTATTTACTGAGACAGGATCTTTCACTGACCCTGGAGCTCAGGGATTTGGCTAGAGGAGTTGGCCATCAAGCCTCGGGTAGCCTGCTGCCTCTCTTCATCCACACCAGAAAGGCAGATGTATGCTGCTGTGCCTTTTTGTTGTTTTGTTTGTTTGTTTTTAGACATTGGCTTGAACTCAGGTCCTCACGTTTGTGCAGTAGTACTTTACTAAGTGATTCATGTCTCTACCTTGTTTATTTTGATAAAGAAGAAAATAGGCATTGGGATGTAGAGAAAACCCAATTACCTCATTACTCAGAAGAAAACACTATTCACACTTTTAAAAAGTGTTGTATTGTAAAAATGATTTCAAGTGTCAAAAGCCATAATAACCGTCCACAGTACTTCCATATGTCTCTCGCCTGCTTACCCCACGTGTTTACATTTTGTATTCCCCGTGTATGTCTGTTTTAAATTCACATGTAACTACATATTTGTGCACGTGGATGATGTTTATCTGTATCCACTGGCTTTCCTGAATCGGTTGTTACCATTGCTCTTTACTGTGAGGAGCTTTTAGGTATAGAAATAAAAGAGGGGGTCACTCTGTCGTCCAACTACTACTCAGGGGCTGCACGGTAGAAATGTAGCCTTGACACAATCATTTTGCTTAAGAACGTGGCTGCTAGTGAAGGTTTGTCAATGGTTTCAATGATGCTCCTCATAAAAGCTTCCTCCAGATCCCAAGCCATGTTCCAATCCTCTATGAAATTCAGTTGTCACATCTCCCCGGCCTCTTTTAACCTGGAGCCTCCCTTCAGTTTTTCTTCCATTCTCCTGACATGGACATTTCCGTGGACAACAGGCTAGATGATTTCTAGAATGCCTCTCAATTTGTCTGATAGTTTTTTTAATTTTGAAAAGGCTTTGAAAGGGTCGGATGTCCCTGTCAGCCCTGCCTCCTCCTTTCCTTGAGATCCTCATTTACTCTGACTCTTGTTCCTATCATTCTTCCAAGATTGCTTTTATTCAGGTCACTAGTGACCTTCATGTCACAAAATTCAGTGGTCAGTTCCCAGCCATCCCTTCATTCAACCGCTCGACACCGCTTTATGGAGGTCATCTCCCATCTCTTGGAAAGTGGCTCGTACTCTGACAGGGCGTCCTGTTTGGCGGCCTCCTCCCTATGCTCTGGCTTCAGGGCCCTGTAGAGCCTTTGCTCCTCTGTTCTCATCTTCTAGACCAACATTTAATTCTCAGACCTCTTAGGTTTCCACGTTTTTCAAGTAGTCTACTGAAGTTGAAAAATTTATTTATTTATTTATATTCCTATTTACTTATTTATATGTGTTAAAGTGGTGTGTGTGTGTGTGTGTGTGTGTGCGCATGCACGTGTGCGTGCACGCTTGCGTGCATTTGCACCCATGTACACTTAAGGGATACAGAGGAAGATGCTCAGTGTCCTGTTCTGTCTCTGTCTTCCTTATTTATTTGAAGCAGGATCTCTCACTGAATCTGGAGCTGTGCTGCTTGGTTTTTGATAGCTTGATACAAGATTAGATATATCTGGGACAAAGGAATCTCAACTGAGCATTTTCCTCTATCAGACTGGCCAATAGGCAAATCTGTGGAAGGCATTTTCTTGATTAATGATTGATACAATAGGGCCCACCTTACTGTAGGTGGTGCCAGCTTTGGCCAAGTGGTCCAGAGCTGTAGAAGAAGGCAGGCTGAGCAAGTCATGAGGAACAAGCCAGTAATAAGCAGTACTCCTCCATGGCCTCTACTTCAGTTCTTGCCTGTCGGTTCCTGTCCTGACTTCTCTTCAGGATGGACTATGAAATAAATATTTCAGTACGCTGAAATAAACCCTTCCTTCCTCAGGTTGCTTTTGGTCATGGTGTTTCTTACAGCAACACAGCAATAAAAAGCTGCAAACTAAGAAAATCTGCATTAAGGGGATTACAAATGCATGTAGCTACACTGGTCTTTAATGAGTGCTGGGGATTTGAAGTCAAGTCCTCTCTCCTGCACAACAAATTCTCATACTCACTAACCGTCTCTTCAGCCTCACAGATGGATTTGAATACTATGTGCGTGTTATCTCATATCTAAGTCTAGCCTGACCTTCACTCCTGACCTCTGAACCACACATCACTGCCTATCTATCTCCCCAAGCAGAGGCACAATAGGCTTCCCAGAATTACAGGGGCCATTATGAAACTCTTAGTTTCCTAAAAGCCCCAGGCTTTATCTCCTTTCAGAGTAGAACCTACCTCTCTTATAAACAATGTGACTGATGTTTGCTTCTCTGATTCTGTTGCTCTCTATGCTTAGTTAAATTTTACATATATCATTCAAAATAATTCCTGGGTCATAGTAAGCACATTCAGTAAATAATTTTCTCAAACAAAATTGCATCTTTTCTGCTTTCTTTACATTATAAACTTATATTAAATAACTTGAATAATGTTCTCCTTTTAGATTTTGGCAATTGCCATTTTGCTCGATGATACACACTGAGAATCTTTGTATGCCAGAGCTAAGTCACGTTCAACAGTCTCTGTGTCATTTCTGTACTGTAACAGGATACTGTAATGATTTATTCAAATTCAACTGATGAACAATTGGATTGTTTTTAGTATTTTGCTTTTTTCAGCAATGCTATAATGAATAGGCGTATACTGAAGTCTATTGTAATCCAATTCATCAAACAATTATTGAATATCTGTTTTATGCAATTTACTGGCCTGGACAATGGGATGGTAAAGCAGAAACAAATGGGACATGATTTGTTCATTTAGGGAGCTCATTAACACTCGAGCAGACAGATAATGATAAATAAAGATTCCATGTTTGAGGGGACTATGAATATACATGGGTTGCTGGAGAAGCAAACTGTATGGGGAGAATTCAGGGCTGTGGAAGGCCAGGAGAGGCAGAGGAGCATTCCGATGATCTCATAGGGGAATCAAGCTTTTTTTAACCATCAGAGAGCGTGGAGTGGAGTGAACGCTACATCGGGGATTGTTAGAAATATTCTAGACTCATTTAGCTCTTGTTGGACTCAAACAGAGAGGGCATGCCTATGAAGTTGGCTTAAACATGCACAGTAGGATCAAATAATTGCCAGAAGAGGCCTGTGGACAGGGATCAACATAGAACTAGGTTCATCTCATCTACTTCCCAAGTTGCTTCCTTGAATGGAAGAAGGCTTGCCCAGGTTATCCCAGTTTATGGCAAGTCAGACTCACTGTTTTAAAAGGATGTCGAAAGTCTGTATTCTAAAAATACATTGACTTCTGTTTTTTTGTACTGTTGGCTAACAACTTATCTTTTCTAGAAATAATTTTATAACTCATAAAGCAAATACAATAACAGAGACCCTGTTGATCCATCCCTGGTGGGCTGTTCATGCCCAGAGTCACTGCTCTGTGAGTCCTGTCTGAAGGGCCTCTGTCTTCAGGAATCTAAATTTTTGGGGGGGTGGGGGAGGATTTTGAGCAGTAGCCAAGTTATTCCTCCTCATATCTTGATTCACATATACTTCTATATACATAGAATCATATATAACTGTGATGAAACATCCAGAAAGCAATCAAGTCCTAACATCTGTCTTCTAGAGTGAAAGCTTTAGGGCTGGTCAAGATCCGTTCTGGAATGTTCTTGGTTCTGATCTATGCTACCTTCAGGACTCACAGTGATTGAGAAACTCAAATGCTGCACTGTTCTGACTCCAAGATGTCTTCTGCCCTCCACGCCTGTGTTTCTCTGCAGTGCCTGCCTGCCATTGCCTACACTAGTATTTGGGACTTGGCAACCTGATTAAAACAAAAATTCCTTCCAAATGGAATCTACTTTGTCTTAGACTCTTAACCTAAGCAGAGTAGCAGGGGTTCAATAGCTGTTGAGATTCTGACCTCTAAGATTCTCAGCAGGTCAGATTTGTGTATTTGAGCCCTGATAAACACAGTGAGTGACTCTGCATCCTATTTAGCTGGAGGAGAGAGTCAGCTGATTTAAACCAGGAAGCCATTTGTAACCAGTCCCTTCAATCACTCCCTCAGCAATGAATCCTGGAATCTTAGCCTTTCCTTCTTACCTTGACTCCCCGCAGGCTCAAATCATCTCTGGCTTCTTCCTCAAACTTTGTCTCGATTTGAATTTGTAAAACACAAGTCAGAAAGTCCCTACTATTTTAAGCTTTCTGAGATCCAAACTCTGTCTGGTTACTAAGAAACACAAATGATTTCAGTTACCTTGGAATTAAATGTAGCCTAGAACATTCAATATTTGCCCGGTCATGTTGCAAATGAGCTACTGTATTCCTAATGATGTGTCACCATCATAAATATGACAAAAGGGCATTTGCAGAAAGATGATTATCCACACTGATGAGAAACAAGCTCTGAAAATTAACATTTCCTATTCTCCGACTCTCTGCTTTGCATTATTTAGGCATTTCTGGTGACCTGACTGGATCCTCCTGACCCTGAAACCTGCAGCATGCAGAACTTTTACAAGATATCCCACAATGATATCAAAGGAAGAATCGATCCCCTTTGGAGAGTGGAAATTTTCTCTCATCTCTAAGCAATAGAAAGCCCTGTATTCAAAGGTCCCTTTGTCTCAGTGGGAGCACCCTAAGACATCTTTGGCTTTAATTTATATTGGTTTCAGGTATGTGCCGGATCAAAGTAAATGGGAGTGGGAGAAAGAAACCAGATGAAAAGTAGATTAAAGAGAAGAAATACAATGTAGTATATTTTACTTCTTTGAGCAGCTCAATTGTGGGACATCAGCAGCCAACACTTACTGAGCTGTGGCCATACACATGACAATTGGTCCCTAGTTCTCCTGCTCACTTAAGTCTCTAGGGTGCACTTGCATTTTGAAATTACATTTATTTACTTGGTGTATGTAGGTGCAGATATTTGGAGGTCATAGTTCAACTTGTGGGAACTGGTTCTCTTCATCATGTGAGTTTTGAGGGCTGAACTCAGATGATCAGGGTTGGCAGTAGGTGCCTTAACTCATTGATTTGTCTTAATATCTGTGGGAGAACTAAAAAACAAACAAACCAACCAACCATTTTTTAAAAATAATCTATTATTTGAGAATTTCACACATGTATAGAATGTATTTTTGATTTAATCTACTCCATTATCTTCGTTGTCCCATTTCTACCAACCCTTTTTTTCTCTTAGGTGCCCCCCCCCCTGGGTTTATTGCAGGTGGCTGCATAAGCAGGAGTGTAGGCTTATTTATTGGTGTGTAGGCCACTAGCCAGTGGCTAATCTAGCCAAGAAAAAAAAGACTCCTCTTTCCCCAGCAATCAGCAATTGCCAATAGCTCTTTAGCTAGCAGTGGTGTCTCATGAGTGCCTCCCTCTCCATGGTGAAATATTGGTGGGCTCAGTCTACTTCAGATCTTGTACAGGTAACTGTAGCTCCTGTGAATTCCTGAGTGTAATGGCCTTGTCATGCCCAGAAAGCAGAAATTCACAACACTCTGCCCTAACCTTGTATATTATTTCTGCCCCTTACTTGGCAGTGTTCTCTGAGCATCGAGATGTGTGATATAGATATCAAGAAAAATGTAGAAATGACTCAGGATCATGACCTCACCCCTAAGGACTCTGATTCTGTTGGTCCAGGTAGAACCAGGCACTGAAAGTTTAGACAGATCCCCAGAAGATCCTAAATGTCCCTTGGGGTTAAGAATCACTACGTTCCACACTATGGACAATTATCAGCTCAGGTAAGCCATAAGCCAGTATGGTTACTATTAACATTATTTTCAACCTTCAGTTAAGAAAATAGATGTAGAGAGAAAGAAGCACCATGCCTATTTCCATAGCGAACCAGAGGGGGTGAATCCAAATTTGAATCCAGGTAGGTGGATTTCAGAATGCAAAGCAAAGAGATGTAAAGATTAGAGGAAGGTAGAACATTTTATGCCCAGCATTTGGGGCAAAAATAGAGGAAAGATGACTCTAGAAAGTAAACTTAGAACATGAGAGCCCATGTCATCCAGAGTATGTTACGTATATGTTATATATGTCTATTTACCCCATTAAAGATGAATGAGAAGGAAGGAAATGGCATGCTTGACATATCAGCAGGGAAGGTTTCAGGGTGGACATCCTGCATATGTGAGCAGAAAGTGCTCATATTTGGTCAAGCGCCCTGCTATTCTTGTCATATTTGGTCAAATGCTCTGTTTTTCTAAATACATTTGGAATAAGAGGCACCATGTTTGAAAACATCCCCATATACTACTAATTGTGAGGATTGTCACTCAGGCCTACCATGAGTCTTAGGCCAGTGGAAAACAGTGATCATTTCCTCTGGTGTATCACTTCCTTCTCCTGTTGCTGTAACAAAACCATCTTATAGCGAAGGGTTAATTTCAGTTCTCATTTTGAGGGTACAGGGAGGTCTGTCAACAGGAGTCTGAGGCAACTGGTCACATTGCACCTGCTGTCAGGAAGCAGAGAGTGATGAATGCTGGTGCTCAGATCACTTCTTCCCTTTAGTTCAGTTCCCAGCCATTAGGTTGTACTCCCCCCAACCCCCAACTAATCCAGTACAGCATCTTCCTCAAAAAGACACCCAGAGGTCTGTATCTTAGGTGATTTTACAAAGTCACCTAAAAAAATTTGTCAAGTTGACAATTGCTTTTAACCATCACCCCTGGCTTGATTCTTGGCTCTGGTTGGGAATGATCTCTTTCCTGCAGGGAGTTCAGCAAAGCACTTCTTTGTAAGTAAATAGATCCCAGGGCTGGAAGAGTAAATAGTAAAGCATCTGGTTAGAGATAGAAGTATGACTTCCCTATGCTCACACATAAGAGTGAGCAGAACCCAAAGACAAGCCAGCAGTGCTCTGCAAAGATCAAACCACCAATTCTTTGCAGATGTGTGAGGTGGCAGCAGTTTGAGGATCTTTTCACAAGCCAGGGCATCGAGGTACAAGCGGGCTAAATAAACTGTTTGAGGCCCTTGGTCCTGTGAAGGCTTGATGCCCTAGTGTAGGGGAATGCCAGAGTGGTGAGGTGGGAGTGCGTTGGGGAGCACCCTCATAGAAGCAGGGCGGGAGGGATAGGATAGGGGGTTCCTGGAGGGGAAACTGGGAAAGGGGGTAACATTTGAAATGTAAATAAATAAAATATCCAATAAAAAATGAAAAAAAGAAGTAGAAGAGGAGAAGCTGAGGAGTCACAGACTTTTGCATGCTTCTCTCTATGCTGGGCCTACTCTTGGGGCATGATAAATTGGTCCCCAGACCTTTATCTGGGCTTATTCCCATCACATTATTCACAGATGCTCCTTACTAGCTTCCTGCCTCATAGTGCTTTCACCAGGAGAGTCTGGTACTACAGGAAGCATTGTCAAAAGATGAGAATTAGGATGCTTAGGTAGGTCCTATCCTGATGTTTACAAGTCCTTTAATTAATCTGTTTAGTTTTGTAATTTTTCCTATTCAATGGCCATCTTTGGAGTACCTCAATCTGCCAGGCACTGTGTTCTACTTCATTTCTTCCTTCTCTCCTCTCGACTTCTTTTTTGTTTTCTTTTTTCTTTTGTTGTGTGGCAATGGTGTTGGTGGTGGTGGTGGTGATGGTGTGTGTGTGTGTGTCTGTGTCTGTTTGTGTGTGTGTTATATGTATGTGTATTTGTGTGGATGCATACATCTATGAATACACAGAGGTCATAACCTGGAGCTCATGTTTCTAATCTAGGCTGGCATCAAGCACTCCCCAGTGATTTCTATTTTTACCCCTCGGCACTAGAGTTACAGGTGCATGTGAGACCTCACACAACATGTTATGTGGGTGTTGGGATTTGACCTTGGTCCTCATGTTTGCATAGTAAGTGCTCTTAAATACTGAGCCTTCTCTCCATCTCCCCTGCATTGCCCTATCAGTGGCAAACATTAGCAGGTCTCTTGGCTCTTAGAAAGTATGTATGTTTTTCTATGCAAGGATTTGTGGCACATCACTTCAGAAGTCTCAGCTACTCTGTTTCTCAAGAAGAAAGCATGTGTTCAGTGGATTGAGATGGGAAGAAGAAAGAAAATAGCTCCTTAAATGTTAAATAGCAGGATTTGGCATGACAATGCCACACAAATACACTCTGTGTATCCAGAGTCTGCCTCACTTTGGGTGTTCATTGAGTTCCCCAGGATGACTGTGATTATACCAGCAGTTTCTCTCCTTTCTAACTTTTTGTATCCTGAATGTACTGTAACATCACAATTTTGTAAAACTGAACCAGTGAGGACGGTGTCTCTAAAAGCAGCCAAACTTTTGAAATCAGTGATTTTACTATTTATTTTCTCATTTCAGTTACCACCCAAAATAAATGCTTCCTAAGTTTCAAATGGTGTGTTCTTGTGAATAGCAGGGTGAAATCTTCCCCAAACCGGGTCATACTCCAGGCTGCCATAAGCCATGTCCCTCTTCACAATTTTACAAGTGAAAGGTTGAACAAAGTACAAGAAGATATTTTGAGATAGAGGGAGATCATTGTCATGTATCTTTTACTGCAACGCACTTCTAGAATTGTTGCATTTCATTAATAGGAACATATTACTCTGCTAAACTTATAAAATTTAACCTAGGTATAGATGTATATGAATTACACACACACACACACACACACACACTCCTATACTGCCCAAAATTTCAGCCATTCACTAAGGGTCTTGGGATTTGCTGGTTAGTTTTATGTTAATTTGACATAAGCTAGAGTCATTTAGAAAGAGGGACTGACTCTCAATTGAATGTCTCCATCAGACTGACCTAAAAGCAAATCTGTTGAACATTTTCTTGATTAGTGATTGATATGGGAGGGGCTAGCCCACTGTGGGTGGTGCCAACTCTGGACAGGTAGTTTTGGATGGTCTAAGAAAGCATGCAGAGCAAGCTGTGAGGACCAAGCAGTGTTCCTCTATGGCCTCTGCAGCAGCTCTGCTTCCTGGTTTCCGCCCTGACTTGTGATGTTGAAGTAGAACTGGAATAGACTCTTTTCTCTCCAGTTGCTTTGGGTTATGGTATTTTATCACAGCAAAAAAACCTTTGGGTATGTGGTCCTCAGCTTATGGCTGTGAAATCCTTAGGAGGTGGGGCCTAGTTGATGGAAGCAGGTCACTAGCAGGGAGCTTTTGAAGATGGTACCCACCTCTGGCTCCCATCTAGCTCTTTTCTCTTCCTGGTCTTCTCCATGTGAACATCTGCACTGCATTCTTCTGCCCTGGAGTGATTCCTACCACCATGCATGGAGCTATACATTGTCACACCTTCCTTCCTACAATGGGCAGAAATATCTCCTGAACTGTGTGCCAAGCTAAAGTGTTCCTCCCTTTTGTTGTTTCTGGTAAAAGAACAGAGATAAGAGGGCAACAAACACATAATGCATCTTCCATGAATGTGGGCAGACTTTCCTGGACAAATTTTCCATTGGACAAGGTGCAACAATTATTTGTACACTCTCACTTAATTCAACCCTAACCACAGTTCATTGAGATTAGGTACATTTTTCAGATGAAAACAATAATGTCAGGAGAAGATTCTTAAGTTGTCAAGTGGTCTCTGTTTACCCCATAGAATGAATTCAAACTACATTCTGCATGGCACCAGTGACTAGGCTTTTAAACAGTGCTAGACTGAATCACCCTCTTAGTGTTTCTATTTTTATCTAAATGGATTATATAGATATACATACTTATATCACTTTTAAGTATTAGCATTTAACTTACTGAGTGATGGTATTGAATGCTGTCACTGTGCACTGACATGGCTCATATGTTAGGCATTGGCTTCCAAGCTCCTGGGAGAAGTGATATCTGAGATTTAATGTACTGTGTAGTATTTTTAAATTGTGTCCTTTTTAGTTAGTATAAATACTTAAAGATATTGACTGACCAAAACCTAACTGGAAAATGTATTATTCTTAAATCAAGTTAAAAGAACTTACAAAAATAGTTTTTGTAAGACTATATTTGCCCTTGGTTTAATGTGTTCTTTGCCTAAATATCTAGATTAGAAAAGTCGATTTGTTAGTAGTTTCAATTCTAACAAAAGGTCAGTTAATGTTACTAAGCATTTGTCCGTGCCTTGGGTTTTGTTTAAGCATGCTGGCTCAAGCCTTTAGTTTTCACAAATGTAGTGGATACCATTTGTTTCCTAACCAGAAAATGTTCACTCTTTCCTGCCTGACTTGCCTTTAGATATACACCCACATTTCCCCCTGACAGCGACAAATGCTTCAGGGAGAGCAAGCCTGCCCTCACGTCCAGGATGCATCTGATTTATTTCCTTTCTCCTTGGTGGTAATTGGTGTAACTATCTAGGACCACAGCAGCCAATGCTTCCTAGACAGATTGTTGAAGTGCAGCTAAAGAAGACTGGAGGATGTGCTGGCCAGGGACTTTGGGAGAGATAAAGTTGTGGGAAAGATGGTCTTTCTTGGCCAAGGTCATTGTCGTAGCAGAATCTTTTTACTGTTTGCTCAAGAATGGAGCAACAATGGGAAAAAAAGAAAGAAAAAAAATCATAAAGAAACAGGCCAAGCATCTTTCTCCATTTTCTCAGCCCTGCAAACCATTGTAAGCAAGAAACTGTCCTAATTAGCTCAGGCCGAACTTTCTGTTTTTTGCTTCCTAAACCATCAGATTCACACGGAAGCTGTTATGTACTAGAACTGGTACAAGAGCAGATAGCAACCATCAAACTATGAAAATAAGAAAAATACAACATTTTCATGGTGCTGTATTTCAAAAAGAGTCTTTAAAGTGTTTTAATGCAGTCAGTAGTACACAGCAATGTGACACACAGCTACAGTTACAGTTGAGTTTTCTTTTGCTTAGAAAGTAGGACCTCAGTCTGAAGGGATCAGGCTGTGTAGTCAGAATTGCCCGTGAGAATCCTACCATTCCACCCTTGCAAGACAGCTGCTTTCTACTCTCTCTTCCACTACTCACTTGATAAATTATATTGATTGAAGACCCATGTGTCACACACTGGGTACAAACTAATGACAATGTCCCCAGATCTCATGAAAGTTACTTTCTAGTGAGTAGTAAAATCGTAAGATAATCACGATAATTCCATGCAGAGGGCATTTTTAAAAGGGATTGCGATTATTGAGATGAAAAATCAGCAGAAGGCTCTGGTTGTGGGTGACCAAGGAAGACTTTTCTGAGAAAAGTGGTAGCTAAGTTTTATTTTTTTATATTTAAAAATATCTATTAATTTCCAGTGTCTGTGTGTGTGTGTGTGTGTGTGTGTGTGTGTGTGTTATATGTGGAAAGCTAGAGGAGTGTGTCTGACCTTATTCTCCATCCTCTTCTGCCTCATTCCCTTGAGACAGACTCTCTTGATGAAGCTTATTGCTTTCTGTTAGCTAAGCTATTTGACCAGCAAGGTCCAGCCATCCGCTTGCTGTCATCTCTCCCTCTGGTGGCAGGCTTAAAGGCACACATGATTCTGTCCATGCTCTGGTTACAGGTACACATGTTTCTGCCCATACCTGGGTTTATATAGGTACTAGAGATCCAAACTCAGGTCTTTGTACTTGTTCTCTGAGCTATCTGCCCAACATGAGCTGAATTTGAAAAGATGAGCATCAGCTAGTTTGCTGATAAACACCAATAGATATTTAGATTATTGGCAGAAAATAAAAGGAAGGTGGATTAGAAATCAGTCCTCCATTTTTATCCTAACTGAGCATAAGGAGATGCCATTCAACAGAATAGAATGCCAGTTCAAGGGTCCAGGTGGGGAGCAAAGAGCTCTGTTTGGAAACTCTCAAGTCTGAGAAGCAAGGTTATTCAGTTGATAGCTGAGGGACTTTAGTCACACAGGGATGATGACTTGCCCAATATGCAATACATATTCTGGAGAACACAAACTTGTCTTCAGGGTCTGTCTGAAGACAGAGGTACCTGCCTCAGACAAGTACCTATTCTCTAATGAGTGTCTGATAGGTTGTGCCATCATTAAATTATGAAACAGCTTACAAATGGCAAGTAATTAGTGTGGACTTAATAAGCTTAATGATGGTTGCAACAGCTTGGAGGATGTCTCTGTTGGTGAACCCCCACAGAGCCCAGAAGATGCTGTCAATACTCCTACAGGGCTAGCTGGTTGATGGAGTAAGCAGCAATTATGGCATTCCGTGGCTAATTTCTTTTCTTCAATGACTAAAGAAGAGACTCACGGTCATTGTGTTAGGTCTCAGAATTCTATAGAAGAGCCTTTTCTAGTCGGTGGCGATGACACACATTGCTTTCACGTGGCAATTGCATGTAGCACTGCTATTTTGCACAGTGCAGGTCTGTACTTCAAATCTCATTATTCTCTTATATGAACCCAGTGAGTTGGGTCACACAGGTATTATTACAGGTATTAATATTTTCTGTTGCATCTAACTTGACTGTGGAGTTCTACAGAGTGTGAGAAGAAAAAAAAAACTGTAGTCAAAAACGCTCTCTGGAATTCTCTTCCTCAAATCTTCCAGTACTCTCCCATAAATGTTGGGGGTTGTTCCTATTTCTTTTAGTCATACATGGTAAAGCAGATGATTTCTTTTGGGGTGGTCATCATAGAAAAAATTAGAGATGTGTTTAGTAAGGTAAAATGTTGTCTGCTTCTTGATCATCCCCTCCCCCACTTATTGGTTCCCTACCCATATTGGAGTATGCCTAGCAGAAACTTCCACTTGATGCAATTGTGCGCTCCCAGATTATAAATGCAGAATTAGTCTCAGGTAAAGTGACTCCTGTAGTTTATCCATTCAGAGCAGAGCCCCAGGTAGAACTCACTCAGACTTATAGACTTATACTCCCGCTTTCTCCTTTGGTCCCTCAGGCATCAATTCCCCCTATCCTCCGTCCCCCAGGACTTCACTCTTGGGCCCAGATTCTGTGCTTCTTCTGTCCCTCTTAAGTCTAACTCTGTGAATGCTTTTGTTTTTGCCTTTTATTGGCTGATTTCTCTGGTTTGAATTAATTTCTTTCCATCCTGATGTTTAATTTACCTTATAAAAAGAAAAAGCTCTTAAAATCATCTGCTTGATCTATTTCTCTTGATATCTTTGACTCTTGGTCAAGACTAGCGCAGGTAAAGGTGTTCAGTCCAAAGGCTGGAAGACACTTCACAAACATCTTGACTTCTCAACTGCCCCAGAGGTTCCATCACACCCCATGACCCAGGTAGGGGATTGTCATTGTTACCAAGAAAAAAACCTATTTAGGCGAATGTCTTCTGCGGAGTCATTTATCTTCTATTCTAGTTTATACTAGAGACATGGCTATTGTCCAGAACAGTGATTTATTAGGGTTTCTCTTTAGGACTGTGTTTAAAGACACTATGCCCTACATTGTGAGATTGTTAAAGTAAAAAATTCCTGTAGAATTAAATTTAGAGCAGGACCATTGCTGTGGGGGAGGAGAGTGTTGTGTGAAGTGCATGAAATTCTTACTGTTGAGGCTGTGGGCCCCTCTGTCATGTCAAGCTGTCCTCTCTTCCATTACTGCCCGGCTATAGAGAGCTTAAGCAAAGCTACTTCATTTATCTGAATGCTCTATATTATAAAGCTGTGTTCAATTGTTTCAATAGTTGTGGTGATTTTATTATAGAATGACTTCCTCTAATGTGATAGCCATTTAGTAAAGGTTTTACATTCACCTCAGGCAAGCTGTAAGAGGAAAAAAGTGATGATTTGCAAGGACCTCACACAAATTGGCTTTAAGACAATAAGATAAAGAACAGGGTAGATAACTGCTGTTAAGTAAAGGAATGTCTTTAGGTGGAGTGAGGGTAGCAATGTTGTGCCTTCAACTTACCATTGAACACTGGCCATTCACACTTCTGAGCTTCTTTCTGTTGGGCATATAGTTTCAGCGTGGTAGCGATCCACACTTCAACACAGGCTCCTTCTCGATCACCCCAGTCTATGGATTTGATGTGGGAAGGTAAGGACTAGTCCTTCCTTGCTGTGCTGCAGTACTCACAGACTCAAAGGAATGCTCTAGGAAGAACTGCCAAGGCTCACTTCGTCTTCATAGGAAAGTGTCTTACCATTAAGCTTGACCTTTGAAGACTTTTCCCTCTTGCCTTTTTAATACACACTCTGGTGACTGCCTCTAACTTTAACTGGGGTGATTGGAACACTCTGTCATCTGCTGGTGTTAAAGTGTTACATCGAATGAAAATTCTGAGAGGCAGCTTGCCTCTGATTATGTAGGATTCAAGGCATCCTGATTGCTAAACTACTTACCATGACAAATGGAAGAACTTTCTAGTTCATTGATTCTGGATGTGTTCTTGACAAAAGTTCACTCACAAAAGCAAAGATGTCTGGTTGCTTCACAAAGAAAAGTATTAGTTGTTTGATTCTACTCCTCCCCCCAAAAGGTGTGTATGCAAAGTAATTAGTTTTTGAAATTAGAAAAAATTAACATTCAAATTCTTCACTCTGTCTTCTATTTAAAAAAGGAAACCAATAGGCCTAGTGGAATTTAGACCATCCAAGGTAGAAATTGACTAGGTTGGGCTTATTACTTAATGTCTTCATTTTTCTCGCTACAAAATACTCTATACTTTGTATTTTTACTGGATAAATTTAAGCTATACAGCATGATTTTTTTTTTTGTCTGTTTTCTTGATTGCTTGTTTTAAGACAGGATCTCACTCCGTAGCTCACTCTGGTCTGGAACTTGCAGCCCAAGTTAACCTCAAACTCACGGCAAACCTCCTGCCTCAGTCTTTGGAGAGCTGAGGTTCTAGGTATGTGCCACTGCACATACACACTCAGCTCAGCATGATGTTTTGATATAGAATATCTAGTGATTACTATTGTCAAATCAATGAGTGTATCTCACCTCATAGTTACCCTGTATGTGTACACTCCCTAAACTCATTCTGCTAGCACATTCCCAGTATTCACTGAGGGGTTGGTAACTGCTCTTTGTGTGTGTGTGTGTGTGTGTGTGTGTGTGTGTGTGTGGTCATGGTGTCTCTTCATAGCAGTACAACCCTAACTAAGACAACTCTCCCTTCTTTTACTGTGGAGCTTGAGTTTCTTTACTGTTTTACTGTTAGCTGGTGGTCGGCTTGAAGATGTTTTCCTCACCTCTGGGCTGCCATATAGTTTTATCATTTGCTTTTGGAACATTTTTTTGGACTGATGTGGTTCCACTTGTTTATTTTTGCTTTTGTTGTCTGTGTTTCTGGTGTCTTATAAAAAAAAAATCATTGCCAAGATCAATGTAAAGAAGCTTTTCTCCTGTGTTTCTTTCTAGGAGTCTTACAGTTTTAGCCTTGCATTTAAATCTTTAATTCATTTTGAGTTGATTATGTATATGATCTAAGAGTTCAATTTCAGTTTTAATATGTGGATGCACTAACCTGCCTCCTCTGATTATTGAAAAGCTTAGCTTTCCCCATTGTGTCTCCTTAGTTCTTTGGTTGAAGCTAATCTGAACATCTATGCCTGAGTTTATTAATGGTCTCTACAATTTGTTTATATGTCTGTTTCATGCAAATTTTTTGAATTAGATATTCCTTACTAGTATTTTAAGGAAATCAATACTGCATTTTTATGGTTTTAAAATGTTGATTATTTTAGTATTTCCCATCTTCAAGAAATTATTCCTAAAATATTTATATATATCTAATAGATTTTTGGCGAATTATAATAAACTCTCTCTACTGGTTGAATTCAGGAATTGCTTGAAAGCAATAAGAGAAATCTTGTAATGGGAGACTCAGGGCATCTCCCCTTGGGCCAGAAACAGGAAACCAACCAAGATAGAAAGCCAAGATTTAACCTGCACAAGGGAGGAGAAACAGTTCTGGGAGGCAACTGTGGGAGCTGAAGGACAGTGTAGAGAGGTGTGTCCCATGCCTGGGGGAGATGATCTCTCCAACTGAGAATATCAGTAGAGTTTGATAGCTGAGGCCAGTGGGTGGATCAACCTCTGGAGCCCCTTGCCTGCTGCTGGGAGCTCAGTACTTAGGTCTTTGAAAGTATGATCTCAGTGATGTGGTTGATTTCCATACTCACAGTGTACATGGGAGGCACAGACAGAACATTGGCTATTACAATCTGGAAATGTAAATGAGCAGGAATGCCTGGTATACAAAGAAGGTGTTGTATTAAATATTTACCCTCAATTGGGGTTTCTACCTGCTGTGATGGTTTGTATATGCTTGGCCCAGGGAGTGGGACTATTAGGAGGTGTGACTTTATTGGAGTAGGTGTGGCCTTGTTGAAGGAAGTGTATCACTGTGGGCGTGGGCTTTGAGATCCTCCTCTTAGCAAAGTGGGAGACAGTCTGCTCCTGGCTTCCTTTGGATGAAGATGTAGAACTCTCAGCTTCAGTTCCACGCCTGTCTGGAAGCTGCCATGCTTCTTGCCTTGATGATAATGTATGGAACCTTTGAACCTGTAAGCTAGCCCCAATTAAATGTTGTCCCTTATCTGAGTTGCCTTGGTCATGGTGTCTCTTCACAGCAGTAATATCTTGACTAAGATACCTGCCTTTGTTTATTCAGTCCCTAGATAAAACACACACATTTTATATTTATAATAAGCCTTAATCAGCACTAGAGCTGGGCAGATATCTACCTTTTAAATGATTAAAATCTATTTCCCCATCAATAACCCCAAGGTATACTTGCCATGTTCCATCTTGGGCATATCTTAATTCCAATTGGCCAGCCCTCATGGCCATGTTTTCATGACTAACCTACCCCTGATACCTTTTCATTCCTCCACCTTCTTCTCATGGTCTCCTGCCTCAGACCCCAAGCTTGGGAACCAAAAACTTGTTTATCTCTCTTTTGCCCAGCTATAGGCTGTAGGCATTGTTATTCACCACCCAGAGATAATTTGGGTGGCAAGGTTACATATTATCACCTGGGACTATGTGAGAATCTCCTTGTCCATGGGGACAACTAGGGCCAGTATTTAGCATTACAATAAATAGCAACAGAGAAAACCTCAACAAGAAGGGAAATTGCTAAAGTGAAGGCAACTCTGGCAAGTATCAGGCAGTTGTCCAATTCAGGGACAGAATTATTAATTATTAATGGTCTCTACAATTTGTTTATATGTCTGTTTCATGCAAATTTTTTGAATTAGATATTCCTTACTAGTATTTTAAGGAAATCAATACTGCATTTTTACAGTTTTAAAATGTTGATTATTTTAGTATTTCCCATCTTCAAGAAATTATTCCTAAAATATTTATATATATCTAATAGATTTTTGGCGAATAATAATAAACTCTCCCTACTGGTTGAATTCAGGAATTGCTTGAAAGCAATAAGAGAAATCTTATAATGGGAGACTCAGGGCATCTCCCCTTGGGCCAGAAACAGGAAACCAACCAAGAGGGAAAGCCAAGATTTAACCTGCACAAGGGAGGAGAAACAGTTCTGGGAGGCAATCAATGGAAACCATGGAAAAGATAGGACTTATCCATAAGCCAACTGATCCCACAACCCCTGTACATGTGGCTAGGTGTCTCCATGTTTTGAAGCCTAATAGAGAAATACCAATTATTCTTTGTTCCCACCCCATGACCCCATATGTTTTTGACAACACATCTGCCAGGAGTTTTTACTCTATTATAATTTACATTATGCCCATTTATATTTGTAGTTTTCATTTTTTGACGCCTGTGCCCTGGACTGCCCAACCCCTTGATCTCACAGGCAGTCCTCAATTAGGTCCTCCTGTAGGAGATGCCTTTGGGGCTGCATGGCCCCGACATTTATGCAGAGGTGGCATCACCATTCCTCCTACATTTATTGATCAATTTTCTTTTCCTTTGTAAACTGATGTCTTGCTTTCCTCTTTAGTACATTTTAATAATATTGTGCTGGCTAGTTTTGTGTGTCAACTTGACACAAGCTGGAGTTATCACAGAGAAAGGAGCTTCAGTTGAGAAAATGCCTCCATGAGATCCAGCAGTAAGGCATTTTCTCAATTAGTGATTAAGGGGGGAGGGCCCCTTGTATGTGGTACCATCTGTGGGCTAGTAGTCATGGGTTCTATAAGAAAGCAGGCTGAGTAAGCCAGGAGAAGCAAGCAAGCCAGTAAGTTACATCCCTCCATGGCCTCTGCATCAGCTCCTGCTTCCTGACCTGCTTGAGTTCCAGTCCTGACTTCTTTTGGTGATAAACAGTAGCATGGAAGTATAAGCTCAATAAACCCTTTCCTCCCCAACTTGCTTCTTGGTTATGATGTTTGTGCAGGAATAGAAACCCTGACTAAGACAAATTGGTACCAGTATAGTAGGGTATTCCTGTGAAAACATGACCATGTTTTGGGGAGGACTGTGGAAGGACTTTGGAACTTTGGGCTAGAAGATCCATTCAGTGTTAAGAGCTCTGTGGGATGTTGTGTAGGAGCTTGGAAGATAATGTTGAGAACAGTGCAGAAGATGGAGTCCTGGCTTGTGAAATTTCAGAGGGAAGATTAAAGACTCTTATCAGGGCCATTGCTAGTTTGATTTAAGATTCTGTGGTTTTGATTAGCTGGGGCTAAAGAAATAAGCTGTGATTAACAAGATACCAGAACTACTAAAGCAAAACCATTGCATTACTGGGACTATTGATGCTGGTTAGCTGGAGCTGAGAAATTGTCTGTGATTGGCAAGAGACCAGCATCAATGAGGTGGAATCTTCTGAGAAGTGTTTTCTGAGAGCACAGAGGCTGTGTTCCAGAGATAGTCAGGGTTGTGCCTTGTGCTGTGGCAGGACTTGGTAATGTGTAAGAGTCACCCAGGTGGTACTGGTTTTGAAGGCATGAAGTTATTGTGAAGAGCAGTTGAGGCCTGGGCACTCTGAGAATGGAAGGCCATTGGTGAAGGTGCAGCCTCAGTTGCAATTGACAGCCCAGGACTGTAGGGGTCATGCAAAGGAGGTGAGGCTTGGCACCATGAAGAGAGCCTATGAGAGGCTGTTGGTAAACATAGTTTCAGTGGAAGACAGCAGTGTTTTGGAGATACCAGTACCATGAGATGACCACCAAGAACAGCAGCAGCAGTGGAGTACAGGCAGCAGGAGCATGGAAGACAAGGTGTGTGCTACAAAGGGCAGAGTTGGAGAAGTGACTCAAGCCCTTGGAGGAATCCAAAAGATCCTGTGTGGATCCCAGATATTGGATGACTGGAGTTTGATTTTGCTTTTGATTGTGACTGTGCCCTGATATATTTTCCATTCTGAAGGAAGAAGGTATTTTAGTGGAGCCCACAATTAAGAGACTTTGAATTTTAAGAGATTGGATGTTTCATATGTAAGAATTTGCAAAGACTGTGGGACTTTTAAAGTTATTTAGATCTTGGGGATGAACAAGAAAGTAAGGGTTGAGGCTTAATGGTAATGTGTTTGTATGTCAAGTTGACAAGGGGTCAATTGTACTGGCTAGTTTTGTGTGTCAACTTGACACAAGCTGGAGTTATCACAGAGAAAGGAGCTTCAGTTGAGAAAATGCCTCCATAAGATCCAGCAGTAAGGCATTTTCTCAATTAGTGATTAAGGGGGGAGGGCCCCGTGTATGTAGTACCATCTGTGGGCTAGTAGTCATGGGTTCTATAAGAAAGCCAGCTGAGCAAGCCAGAAAGTTACATCCCTCCATGGCATCTGCATCAGCTCTTGCTTCCTGACCTGCTTGAGTTCCAGTCCTGACTTCTTTTGATGATGAACAGCAGCATGGAAGTGTAAGCTCAATAAACCCTTTCCTCCCCAACTTGTGTCTTGGCCATGATGTTTGTGCAGGAATAGAAACTCTGACTAAGACAAGTATTCTGACTCTAGTATTTTTAAATGTAGTTTAAAAAATTATCTTCTCATATTTATTTTAGTTTAAAATTTTTCTCATTATTGGAAAAATGCTTTTTTTGTTGTTGTTTTTTGTTCTCTTTCTTGGTCTTTTCCTTTTTCCTCCATAATATTCTTCTCTATTCTTTATCTTGTTTTTTATTCACTTACTCAGTCTTGCTTTACCGCTATTTCTTCCTTTTCCCTGCCCATTATTTTCTCTCATTCATTTCCTAGTTTTGTATTAACCATAACTAATTTTTAACTTGATGATAGCACATTCTGAATTAGTTTTGCCATTTTCCACTTCACAATCATTGATGATTATTGGTGGGGCTTGATTGATGTTAAATGTATTTCTTTCTTTTGTATGGTTTGAAGTTTTTGCCACTACAAAAACTTGTTTTCTTCTCAGAGAATGGCACAAAGAATTATGCACTTAAAAATATAGAAAAATAAAATAAAAGAAGAGATATCTGAAGAAAGAGTCATATAAATTGCAGCATAAAAATGCAGGGCAACATGAGTTTTTCAAAGATTATAACTCCTCAAGTACTGAATTCAGAGTCTGAAATGGGTAATCTTCTGACTGGAGTCCTCAAATGTTTACTAGTAAAGGTGATCAATGACCTTAAGGAGGATATAAACAGGCAGAAGAAATATTTAGCAAAGGGATTTAGATCGTGGAAAAATAGATGCAGTGTTAGAAATAAAAATCAAGCAAAATCTCAATGAATCAAGCGAAAAACAGTGGGCAGCATTATGTGTAGACTTAAAAGGAGAAGAATGACTATCAAAGATAGAAGGCAAAGACAATGACATACTACATTCAAACACCAATAAAGAAAAAATAATTGAGTATGATTATACTAACCAAGAAGTCTGGGATACAGTCAAGGGACCAAACCTAAGGAGCCATGGGATAGAGGAAAATGCTGAGATAAAATGGTAGGCATATAGAACTTATTCATTACGATGGTAGCAGAAAAAAATTCAAATATGGAGAAAGAAATAGATTTCCAAAATGTAAAAAAACCCTAAATAGAAATGACCAGGGAAGAATCTCTCCATGACATATAGTCAAGGTATTATAAGGTATAAGCAGAGGATACCAGTCTACTTTCAAAGGAGGAAAAAGAATAGCATCAGATTTCACATTAACAATGCTTAAAAGCCAAGAAAGCAGGGTAGTATATTTTAAGTCTTAAAAGGATACAACTGCAAAGCCAGATCCTATATTTAACAATGCTTTATTTTAATATTGATGGTGCTATAAGGATATTTGCAGATAAGTATGAACTAAGATAGTCAATGACTATCAAGTCAACACTTCAAAGCCATATGGGATGCCATATACAAAGGAGAAAAACAAGTAATCCTTAACCACAAGAGCACAGTAGAATACATTTCATGAGAGGAATGAATGAACACAGGATGCTAGGAAGAAATTCATGTTTAGTACGGTGAATCAGCAAACTGTAAGGTAAGGTTGAGAGAAGAAAGAACAACAAATCCAACCAACCAGAAAAACAACAAATAAAATTATAGGAAGTAGCTAACATCAATAATAACCTTATATGTAAAGGATAGCAACACACCAAAAAATTCTGATTGGATTAAAAAAAAAAATTACCTATCTGTTGTCTCTAAGAAACATACCACATTGGCAAAGAAATCCAGAGAATGAGTCGGAGAAGTGAATGGAAGTCTGAACAAGCTGGCATAGTTACTCTGATATCTGATATCTGATAAAGTAGACTTCAAATCAACATTAGTCATCAGAAGATATTAAGAAGGTCATTACATATTAATGCAGGGAACAGTTCACACACAAACATACAAATAACAAAATATATATGCATCACAGTTTGGGGACTTGAGTGTCATGAAATGAATACTGATAGATCTGGAAGGTGGCACAGGTCTTGGTACAATAATAATAATACAATAATAATGCAGTAATAATGCATGATGTCATTATACAACCCTTATCTTTAGGTAAGTTCTCCAACTAAAAACCAAGAAAGCAACTTCAAACTATTTCAAAGAACAAATAGATTCAACAGATATTTGTAAAACTTTTTCTCTACCAGATCTGAATCACAGAGCTCATGGAACAATTTCCAATACTGACCATATTAAAAGCAACAAAGTAAATCATAACCAATGCAAGTGTTAAAATAATTTCTTGAACCTTATCAGATAATAGCAGAATAAAACTAGGCAATAATAACAACAGAACTACAAAGAAACCAATAAAAAGCACCACTACCACTACCATCACCAAAATCAAAACAACAACAACAACAATAACAATAACAACAACAATAAAACCAACAAAAAACAATTCCAAACCCAGAGAAACTATATAAACAATCAGAGACTGATAATATATCCTTGAATCATAAGTGGGTCATTAAATAAATCCGAAAGGAAATAATTGCTAGAATCAAATGACCATAAAAGCAGACTACCAGAATCTTTGGGGTGCAGCCATGACAGTCTTAGGAGGAAAGTTAATAACTATAGCTATAACCATAGTTATATCAAAAGATTTTAAATAGCCACCCTACACAACTACAATAAAAACTTTAAGACACCGAGGAAAGGAGTTAAGATTCTAGAGAACAGAAAATTTCTTCCAAGCTCATGGATTGAAAGAGTTAATATTATCAAATTATTTTACTACTGAAAGCAATCCATATATTTAACACAATATTAAACCTCTGTTTATATTTCAGAACTAGAAAATGAAACCCTAAATGCATGTGGAAGCATAGTAGATTCCAAACAGCCAATACAATTTGGGTATTTACTTGAAGAAGAATGAAACTTATCTATATCTCTTACCCTGCACATAACCCAGTTCAAGGTGGATCAAAGAGCTTAATGTACGCCCTTAACATTTGAAACTACTAGGGGGAAACACAGAAGAAACACTTTTAGAAGCAGGCTTCAGCAAAGGACCTTTTTGATAGAACCTCAGTAGCACAGAAAATAATTGGAAAAATTAAGTAAAGAGGCATCTTACAAATTGGAAAACAATCTTTTCCAACCATACACCTGAAGATGGGTTAATATCTAGTATATATAAAGAACAGGAAATTTGAAACACAAGAAAGTCAAACCATCCTACCAATAAATGGGTTAATGAACGTGGCAGATAGTTTTCAACAGAAGAATATAAATCACCAATATGTATTTGAAAATGTGTTCAACATCCTTCACCATCTGGAAAATACAAATTAAAACCGCTTTGACACTCTAGTTTACCCTAGCCAAAATAGCTATCATTAAGAAAACAAATACTGGCAAGGCATGGGGAAAGACCAACCTTTATACACTGTTGGTTTGAATGCTAATTTGTACAACAGCTATGTACTGTGGGGGTTTCTCAAAAATCTAAAATTAAAGTATCGTAGGATCCAGCTATACCTGTCTAGGACTTGAAAGACTCTAATTAAATGGATCACACAAATATTTGCACATTAATGTTTATAGATGAGGGGTTCACAATATTTAAGGAAAGGAACCAGCCTAGATGTCCATAAATAGATGAATGGATAAAGAAAACCCAAGGGAATTATTTTTCAGACACTAAAAATGAGAACATTATATTTGCAGGAAAATGGATGGAACTAGAGATCATTAGGTAATTGAAAACGCCAGTTTCGGGGAAACACTACATGTATTCTCACATATGTATATGGGATCTAGATTTCAGCACTGTATGTATGTGCATGTGTGTAGGTCCTGACATTAGAAAGATCAGATGGGGTCAGAATGGGACTAGGGAAAGGGATGATGGAATCTCGTAAGACATGATTGGGGAGAAGTCTGTAAGAACAAAGCACAATACGATCTGGCTATGAAACCACTGGAACACCAGTGCTGGTTTGAATGTGCTTGGCCCAGGGACTGGCACTATTACAAGGTGTGGCCTTGTTGGAGTAGGAGGAGTGTCACCGTGGGGGTGGAATTTAAGAGTTTCCTCTAGCTGCCTGAGGATGCCAGAGTCTTCTCCTGCCTGCCTTCTGAACAAGTTGTAGTACTCTCAGCTCTTCCAGCGCCATGCCTACCTAGATGCTGCTCTGCTTCCTGCCATGATGATAATGGACTGAACCTCAGAAGCTGTAAGCCAGCCCTGATTAAATGTTGTCCTTTACAAGAGGCCATGCTGTCTCTTCTCAGCAATGAAACCATAACTAATACAACACTTATCACTTTGCATGGTGTACTGGCTGGTTTTGTGTGTCAACTTGACACAAGCTGGAGTTACCACAGAGAAAGGAGCTTCAATTGAGAAGATGCCTCTATGAGATCCAGCTGTAAGGCATTTTCTCAAATACTGATCAAGGGGGGAGGGCTCCTTGTGAGTGGTACCATCTGTGGGCTGGTAATCTTGGGTTCTAAAAGAAAGCAGGCTGAGCAAGCCAGGAGAAGCAAACAAGTCAGTAAGGAATTTCCCTCCATGTCCTCTGCATCAGCTCCTGCTTCCTGACCTGCTTGAGTTCCAGTCCTGACTTTCTTTGGTGATAAACAGCAACGTGGAAGTGTAAGGTCAATAAATCCCTTCCTCCTCAACTTGCTTCTTGGTCATGATGATTGTGCAGGAATAGAAACCCTGACTAAGATACATGGAAACGATAAAAAATAACACACTAATAAGGTAAGGCTTACCTTGCCTTATTATTTCAGAGGTTCTTGATCACCTGATCATTTGACTCCTGCCTATGGGCCTGTCACAAAGGGATGAATGACAGTGGGGATGTGTGGCAGAGGAAGCCGTTCACTTTAAATCTGAATGCTGATTTGAAATTTGATTTTCCTTATTCCTAAAGAACATTTAGTTCCATGAATATTTACCTTCACTTTGCATGTCAATTGTTGCCCCCCCACTCACACACCTTTTGTGTCCCCAGCACTTTGGTCAATACATCCCCCCTTCAGGATGCTCAGTGAATACCAGTACTGTGAATAAAGTGATGGAAGGCACAGATGCAGGAGTGAATGCTTGCCTGAAGGGAGTCAGTAACCCTAGAAATGAGGAGATGTGAAAAGAAATGGTTAAAAAGAAGAGCAAAAGTACTTTAGTTATGAGTCGATAATTCTCATTGAAACAAAACTGCCTAATTTGTAAGAAATAAGACAGCTGGGTTTTAACAAGTCTCTCCTGGCTTGAAAAGGAGATAATTTGATGTTTTTTAAAATGATAAAGTTTAAAAACAAATCTTTAATCTTGGTTTCAGGCTGCATGAGTAATTCTCTGCTTGATTGGACTTTGGAACTTAGGAAATGCCCATTTGGAAGAGAAAGTACACTTTGAAGTCTATGGCATTAAGAATTAAGCATTGAAGCAGGTCTAGATCTCACTGGGATTCAGCAGAAGGGAGCAGAGAAAGGTACAATGCAGTATCTTAAGTCTCATGGAGTGTGATTTGTGGAAAGGGTCTAGGATCAGGAAAGCCCACTGTGCCCTAAGCATCTATCTCCTTTTGCAAAGAATTCAGGCATGCAGAGCTCTAATTCATGCTGGCTAGTGAGTAGAAATTCTGAAATAACAATGGTTATTACAGTATCTGACATTTACTAAGCATTTATATTATGCAGGTGTGTTTTCTTTTCATGAGCTTTTATTAATCTCTGATGCTTCTCACATACAAGGGCAAAGGTGTTCTGTAGCAAGTATTTTAGGCTTTGTGTTTTATTCAGTCCCTGTTAAGACTAAATTTTCCCATCTCAGGAGAGAAGTGATCATAGCCAATATGTAAATGAATGGGTGTGGCTTATGACAATGAATTGCTGCTATGTACTAAGGCAGTGGGCTCCATTTACCAATTCCAGAATCATATAATTGAGTTTTAACTTCTAGAGCCAAGACTTAAACTCAAGCCTGTTTATGCCAATGCCCACTCTCTCCGCCCTCATTAGATGGCTTGATATCAGGCTTCAGAAGGGTAACAGCAGAGGCAGAATGTAGTGTACATTGCAAGGAAAGGAATGGAAGACTGGAGACAAGTCCAGATGGCAAAAAATCCACACGAGACTTACTGGCATGTAAAAGTATGATGTAGCAGTAGGAACTGATGGGAGAAGGTGGCTAAAAGTGTAAGGAATGTAGTCCTCACAACTTGGTCACTAATGGGTTATATGATGTTAGATTAGAACTTGGAATGTTTAGACAAAGGCTGCTGGAGCATTTTGGAAAACCAGCTCATGCTATCTTACCTGTGAGCCATGGCAACTAAAAATGAGATACAGCTTTGTACAAGATGGACCACACTTGCCTTTGTGGACCAAGAAATTGATTCTTTCCAAGTATGGAGAAAATACATTGAATGTGAACATGAGTACTCTTTTCCTTGTCCAGCCTGCTTTTCCTGTGGATTGTCACTTTTTAAAAACAAAACAAAACAAAAATAAACATGTGCCTATCTTCTCTACTTGAGTCATTCTCTGACTTCTCACTAATCAGTAACATAGGGTTGTAACCACTTGGTACAATTCCCTACAGGAACTTTTCAATACAAACTAAACAGTGACATCCACATAACCATTTTTGGAGCTACAGATTGTTTACAGGGCTAAGGGCAAATTTTGCCTCCCCCAACCCCCAACATGTTGCACGGCTCAGTGAGATAGCACAAAGTCTATCAATGGCAGAATGCCCAAGCTCTTCTTGATTCTCTCTTTGGAAACAAATCTCTCCTTTATCCAGTATATTGCCTCCTGTGCTTGTATTCCAGTACTAGCCAGCGTTCATTTTAAATCAGAGTTGTTTATGTGTGCAATTGTCTTCTCAACTTGATTGTGGACTAGTGGAGAGCCAAAGGCAGTATCTCATTTGGTTTCTCAAATTTGGGTCAGCATGAAATGGGTTTGAATCTAAGATCAGATGGAAAAGGATCCAGATATCATGAAAACAGGGGACCGAGGGACCATCAGCCCTCTCAAACAGACATTGAAGACAATATAGTAGAGGTAATGCTTTTTATGGTTTCACAAGGTATTTGCATCCACTAGAATACATAAGTAGTGGATTATTAAAATGGGCTTTAAAATAGTGGATATATAAAACAGGCATTATTTTAATAATAAAAATACTGAATTATAGACATTTTTCAATATTTTAGTAGTTGATTTCAGCTGCTCGGGAATATAAAGAATACAGATGCTACAAAGACACAGAAAATGCAATTGCTCTCTCTAGAGAAACTGCAAGTGCCAGACACTCATTTATGCTGGCAAGGACCATCTTAGGTTCCCGGCAAGGGCTAATGACAGTCTTGGCAAGTTGGGTGCATCTCACTCTGTTTGGTGACTTACTTGGAATCTCCAAAGGAGTAGATCTGGAGATGGGGTTGCAGGGTTCTTCACATGGAATGTATCAGGAAGTCCAAGTGAAAACAAAGAAACAAGGAAAGGGAGGACATAGATCAGAATCCCTCAGAGATCACGAATGAATAGATTACCACAGTAAAGAGGTAGGTCTAAGTCTTCTGAGCACCATCTGAAGAATCTTCTAGAAAGTATGTAAGTAGTGCTACAGTGAGAAGGGGAGCTATCTCCATCCATCAGTGGTTCAGCACCCACTCCCACCCTCACCCCCACCTCCACCCCCTGCTGCAATGCATTGCTTGATTTTATTTCTATAGAGTCAGAGTTTTCACATGGCAAAGCAGAAAGGCAGGACAGTAGGATATGGTCGTTTTCCTGGGAACCTGTCATCATAGTGGCAGGTCTCCTTCGAATTGACAGGGCATCAACATTAGCTGTTCCATGCATGAAGCTAGATTCAAGGGAAATGACCTAGTAGTGGTCCCTCTTTTAGTGAGGAAACCCTGGCTGAGGATCTCAGGGTCTGAGTTAGCATAGGTTCTCTGGCAGTGTGCTGATGTCATAAGACATTGCCTCATCTAATCTTCATGATTCCTCTATACTGGGAGGGTTGGAAGGAGAAATGGAATTGTCTAGGATGAAGAATTATCATTGCAGAAAGAATATACTTCAACAAGTGTTGAACAGATGGCCATGGTATTCGTTCTTTATGTGTAGACATGATTTAGAGGCTCCCAGTTATGGCACTAATATTATTAGGACAGTCCTTTGTTGAGTCTCATCAGTGTGCTTTCCTAAACTGCATATCTGGCTTCATTTGTGAGGGAGATGCTTCACATTACTTTGTGTGGAGCAAGAAACTGAACTTCTAACAAAACATAATTTGGCAAGAAAGGCAAAGATGGAGTTCAAGGCAGTCCAAACACAGATTTCTTGCCAGTATGTTTACTTCCCTGTCCCTGTAGGCAACAGAAGACAAATGTACTATGTAAACAAAATTTTCATTTCCTGCGTAGATGTCTGTTTCTCTGTATTCAATTCCCAGGAAACATTTCATGAGGTGAAAGTACCTGTTTGCAGAAGTTTCCGGAATCCTCAGTGCTGCAAAGGTAAATATACAGCCTCAGTACATATTCTAGCCCCCTCATTTAAACAAGAGTGGATGCTACCAGCTGCTGTTCACTAGCAGACAGGATAACTCAGAGAGGGGAAACCTGCAGAAATGGCTCTGCAGAGCACCAAGACCCTTTCAGAAGTAGTCTCTGGCTGTTATGTGGCATATGTGGGTCTTAAGAGGTTTAAAAGGGAGTGATGCTAGAACTTAGAAAGGATTTGCTTAGCAACGTGTACTCACTTGGTCTGCTTTTCTTTGTAGTTGGTACCTGATACATGGGCCCCAAGCAATGAGATACAACAATTTTAAACACATGTGACAACATTCAGTCAATGTTGTCACAACATGTTATATTTTTAAAAATACTCTTATGACAAAATTGAACATTAAAAATGTACAAAGAAGATGTCTTATTGACTGAATGTTGCTGCATGTAATTTAATTTAATCAGACTTAGATTACTGAACAGCCAAAACAAGGTTAAATTTTATCCTTGGATTTACCTTTGACATAAAAATCAAATTTAAACATCAGCATAGTAGAATGAAATAGGCATTGGTAGGATCAAATAACATATACACTTGATAATTTGTTACCAATGTACAAGCACCAGGATAGAATCATGGGGTGGGTGAGCTGCTTCAAGATGAATTTTTGGACAACAGACAGAGGTTGAACGTAGCTACTGTGCGAGTCTCCTAGTTAGCTCCTGGAATACTTGTTGCTGCTTAATGGAATGAAGCTAGACCAAATTTAGTGGGTTCAAATAGCCAGCTATGTAGTCTTTGTGTCCACATATCTTAGTGGGGTCAGCTCAACTAAGGCTGAGGTCTATTTCCCAAAAAGCTTCAGCCACATGGCTGTAGAGCTTTGCTGGCTATTGGCTGAGAGCTCAACTGTCATTCCTGGTCTGGGTCTCAGTGCTTCTCAGCATATGCTTGTCACATGACTAGGCTAGACTTATCACCATGTGGCAGCAGTAAATGCATTATCAGACCTTGCTCTCGAGCTGTTTGCCTCCACGTATGAATTCAGAGGATGCTACCATTTTGTAAGTTTTAGGTATAAAATGGGTATACCATCAGAAAAGTCAAACTCTAGCAACAGGCAGGCAGGCACAATGGGAACAGAGTATACATGAATATAGTCCGTGGTATACACATGTGCATGTATGCTCATGTGCATGTGCACCTGTGTGTGTGTGTGTGTGTGTGTGTGTACACTTACATGTGTGATGGAGTTGCAGAGGCCAGAAGCTGGCATTGGATTGTTTTTCTCAATCAATCTATCTATATCTATCTATCTATCTATCTATCTATCTATCTATCTATCTATCGGAGCTAATTCATTCAATTAGACTGGCTGGCTAGGAAGCTCCAGGAATCCTCCTGTCTCTCCCTCTACAGTGCTGATATTAGAGATGTATACTACCATGTCCAGCTTTTCACATGAGTGCTAATTATCTGTACTCAGGTCTTCATGCTCTCATGGTAAGAATTTTTAACCCCTGAACCATGTCCCCAGCTGAGTGTGTCACGTATTAGGGGCCCATAAAGTAAGTCTATATTGTAACTCAATGTATTATAATTTAGGAACAATTTGTGTGCTTTGTGGGTGGGGGGTTGCTTATTTACTGGCTAGTGCAATGAAGGATTGAAGCCCCTGAGTGTCAATCTAGAAGGAGGCGTGGGCAGGGAGAGCCTGTGGAATTGAATATCTGTGAGATACTAAATAGATTCTGTCAAATCAATAGTTTTAAAAGTCCATAGCGTGGTCTGTTCTCCTGTACAAAGTGCCAAGGGAAACATAAAGCCCCTTAACTGCATTAAGATAACCTTGAATTGGCCACTTGGATGTAAATGATGCTGGAGCCACTGTAATTTTCAGGGGACAAACAGTGAAAATAGAAAATGGTTGGTTTTCAAAAGTATTTCTATGGGTTTTTTTTTGTTGTTGTTTTGTTTTGTTTTTAGTGTTTTTGTTGTCTGGGACTCTGTTCAGGCTGGCTTCAAACTTGCAATGTAGCTGAGGATGACCTTAAGCTTCTGACCCTTCTCCCTTACTGCCCCGAGCACTACGGATTACATGCTGTGCCACTGCAGCTGGCTCTTAGCAGCTGTTAAGACTCAACTCCACATTTCTAAGTAAGAAAGCCTGTCAAGAAACTTTGGAAAGTTGGCTACAGTTTTGCCATCTGTCCATCCTTCAGGCTTTACACAGTATCTTAGCTTCTGGGTGCAACCTAGAAAGGGAGGAAATATTTTTCATTAAAATTCAGACTAAGTATTCTTGCTGTACCTCCATCAGCTGAAGCTGTCCTTGCCAGTATCATTAAAATTTGATAATTTGTTACTTAACTCTCTGGAAATGTATCAGAGTTAAGAGTCCCTACCCTTGCTAAGAGGACTTTTAAAGCAAATCTTGTGAGTTCAGGTCCTAAAGCAATATTCCCTCTTGATCAAAGTCTCTGGCCCTACAAGTTTCAGGATGATTCCCATAATTAAGATTTCTGCCTGGTGTTAATTTCCCCAGGGACTGCCCAACCTCTTGGAAGGAATATTTCCTAATTAAAGATATCTTGGAGCAAGGGCTTCTGTAGTATTAAAGATTGCTAAGCGTAGCTTGACTCTAGGAAATGTGAGGATCCCTAACAATGATTGAATCCATTCTGTGTGCAAAATTGTTGCCAAAAGTCCATCCCTTTGAAAAGAAATTGAAAATCAAAGGGACCAATTACCTAGGTTATCAGCAGTGGCACAGCTAATAAATAACTATTGGGATTTGAGCCTGGGTGTGGTCAGTTCTGCAGTCTGTGCTGCCTTTTGTAGAGCCATACTCAGTGGTGGGCTATAAGAGATGACTTTCTCAAAGTGCGGTCCAGGGCTCAGCAATCTCAGCTAGGCCTTGTTGACAAACACAGACCTCAGCTACACCATCGGGCTGCAGAATCACAAATTCTGAAGGTCTCACCCAACTTTGTCCCCTCTAGCCTAGTGACTGAGATACATCTTTGAGAATCCCTTTAACTAATATTTCTATTTCACCAGAAACGCCATATATCACAGGGCTCACTGACCAAGCTGTCACACCACACACTTCTTTAAGCATCTGTACACGTCGGAAACGAGAGTGCTTCTGGGAAGCCATCCACATTTGGCAAATACCCTCGAGAAAGCCAGCCTCCGTATCACGTGCTCACATTTGGCTTGGGGCTCACTTTTATTCCATTTCCCAACACTCTAGCTGGTTCTGCACTCCTGTATCTTCACGGTAAAAAATAGATAACAATGCTAGCTTTCTTCCCTCACCAAAATAGTATGAGAATTAATGGGCTATATTAAACTCTTTCAGTTCCTGGAAGAATGGTAGTAGATAACTACAATATTAATATTTTAAGCAGGTTGATTTGGGGTGGAGGTTAGACTCCTTTTTTTGTTTCTTTTGGTGATTAAACACGCTGCTGTCTCTTGAAAAACCATTTTTTTTCTTAATTAAGAAAAAATCTTTAAAGGCATCAATCAGCTTTCTTTCTTAGCATCAAGGGGAACACAGTTATGATGAAAAGGTCCTTTTTCTGAGCAAATTTCAAAATTCTTCATTTCCCCAGTTAACTATGCTTGCTTCTATGCTGCCACTCTAGATCCTGAGTGTGAATTCTGGTTTGGCTATTCATTAGCAGTGTAGCCTTGGGCTCATCACTTCTTTCCTCGACTATTCCTCTTCTCAAAGGATAAAAAGGATTGTGGTGATGTCAAATTAGGAAATGAATCTCAAGGGCTTAACCTATAGTGTTAGCTATTGTTATTCTAAAATAATTGGATGTGACTTCTGATTTAGCTCCAGGTGTAGCTTTAATGGCAGTGCACACCTAGTATGCAGGAGGTATTGGAGTAGTGTTGAAAAATAAAATTTTATTGTGTTGACTAGATTTTTCTAGAAGGTCTAGCTGTTTGGGTGTTTTAGGACATTGTCTGCAGCCTCTTTGCCTCTCCGTTGTTCGCTACCCTGAGATTCAGCATGTATTTCCTTGAGCACACACTAAATGTACCAGGCTATCACAAGCAAGAGAGAAGTTACAGTGACCCATGGATAGAAATCCCTGCTTGGAAAGCTTGTCTGCAGGGTACCAGGCCTTTCTTGATGACATCACTCTAGTTTCAAAGAAGTATTTAATATGTGTTGGCTTGAATGCATTTTTGTACTGAAAAATCTTCTATCTGGACAGGGCACTACTTTTCTTAGCCATCACCTATTTAAACAGATTAAAAAAATGTCCATTTGATGAGTACTTGATAATAATAATAATAATAATAATAATAATAATAATAATAATTCTGCTGCTGCTTCTGTTTCTCTCCTCCTCCTCCTTTTCTTCTTCTTTCCCTTCCCTCATTCTGCTTCTCCTTCTCCTTCTTGTGAAGGATTACTTTTTTTTTTGTTTTGTTTTGTTTTTTTTCAGTGCTAGGGATAGACCCAGCACCTAGTATACACCAGGCAAGTGCTTTGTCATTGAGCCAAAACTAATAGCAAATGAGCAAATATGTACTAGCTGGCTGTCACTATGTCATCTTTTTTGGATTGACAAATGCCTGGAAGCCCACAGCCAATCAGGAAGGTGAGTATGAATCTTGATAGGGAGGCTGTAGTTTCCCTTCCATCCCCTTCCTTCATCTCCCCCTTACCTCCCCTTTCCCCAGATCCATCCTCCTCTATCTCCCCTCAGATAAGAGCAGGCCTTCCGGAAACATCAATCAAATTACTGAATAACAAGCTACAATAAGACCAGGCACATAATTTCACATCAAAGTTGAACCAAACAGCACAATAGAAAGAAAAGGGTCCTAAAGACAGGCAAAAGAGTCAGAAATAGCCCCACTCCTATTGTTGGGAATCGCACAAGAATCACAAGTTACAAATATCTATGCAGAGGACAAAGCTCAGACTTATACAGCCTCCTTGATCTTTGTGATCACTTGAGTCCCAGGTAGTTAATTCTGTGTGCCTTGTTCTTGTGGTGTCCTTGTCTCTCCTGACTCCTCCAATCCTTTCTTCCCCTCCTCTGCAGTACTCCCTATGCTCTGCCTAATGTTTGCCTATGGGACTCTGCATCTGCTCCCATCACCTGCTGCATAAAGTCTCTTTGGTCTCTCTGTCCCAATGAATCCTGCAGGCAAGACGAACTGTAGGTTTAAGGGTTGGTGTCTTAGTCACTCTACTTGTGGTCTTGCTTGGTTACACAGGCTGGCCAGTTCAGGATCCATGTTCCCCATTTCTAGGAATCTTCACTAGTTTCATCCTCTAGATTTCACTAGGTTTCTACCTCACTCCAAAATGCTCCCAATTCCGGGCTTCTCTCCCAATATTCTGTTTCTCCTGCCCTCACCTGATCCCTCCTGTTCCTATCCCTACCCATGCCCAGTCCACCCATACAATCTATTCTATTTTTCCTTCCCAGGGAGACCCCTGCATTCCCTGCTTAAACCATCCTTGTTACTTAGCCTTTTTAGGTCTGTGGATTGTAGCATGATCATCCTTTACTATACAGTTAATGTTCACTTATGAGTGAGTACATACTATGTTTGTCTTTCCAGGTCTGGGTTACCTCGCTCATGATTATTTTTTTTATTTCTGCCCATGTGCCTGCAAATTTCATGATGTCATTTTTCTTTTTCTTTTCTTTTTTTTTTTTGTTTTTGTTTTTGGTTTGGTTTTTTTTTTTAGAGATAGGGTTTCTCTGTATAGCCCTGGCTGTCCTGGAACTCACTCTGTAGACCAGGCTGGCCTCGAACTCAGAAATCCGCCTGTCTCTGCCTCCCAAGTGCTGGGATTAAAGGCATGCGCCACCACTGCCCGGCATGATGTCATTTTTCTAAACAGCTGATTAATATTCCCTTGTGGAAATGTATCACTTTTTTAAAAAACCCATTCTTTGGTTGAGGGATATCTAGGTTGTTTCCAGTTTCTGGCTATTATTGTTAATTTGAATATAATTGAGCAAGTGTCCTTGTAGTACAGTGGAGTATCCTTTGGGTATATTCCTGGGAGTGGTATGGCTAGTCTTGTGGTAGATCAATTCCCAATTTTCTGAGAAACCACCATATTGATTTCCAAAGTGGCTGTACACTCCCACCAGAAGTGTATTCCCCTTGCTCTACATCTTTGCCAGCATGTAATATCAGTTGTGTTTGATCTTTGCCATTCCATTAAAAATAATAAATTTAATTCCAATGAAAAATAATCCACTTTTAATTGGATTATTTAGTTCATTTATGTCTAGTTTCTTGAATTCTTTATATATTTTGGATATTAGCTCTCTCTCTCAGATGTGAAGTTGGTAAAGATATTTTCCCATTCTCTGGGCTGCTGTTTTGTCCTATTGACAGTGTCCTTTGCCTTACAGAAGCTTTTCAGGCTCATGAGGTCTTATTTATTGTTTCAGGCTCATGAGGTCTTATTTATTGTTAAGTTCCTGAGCTATTGATGTTTTGATGTTCAGAAAGTTGTGTCCTGTACCAATGTGTTCAAGACTACTTCCCACTTTTTATCTTCTGTCAGGTTCAGTGTATCTGATTTTATGTTGAGGTCATTGATCTACTTGGCCTTGTGTTTTGTGCAAGGTGATAAATTTGGATTTATTTTCAATCTTCTACATGCAGACATCCACTTAGACTAGCACTGTTTCTTGAAGATGCTTTCTTTTTTCCCCTACTGTATATTTCTGGCTTCTTTATCAAAAATCAGGTGTTCACAGGTATGTGGATTTACGTTGGAGTTGTTGATGATTCCATTGGTCAACATGTCAGTTTTTATACCAATGCCATGTAGGTTTTATTACTATTACTCTGTAGTATAGGTTGAAATCAGGGGTATGATACCTCCAGACAGTCTTTTATATATAGGATTATTTTAGCTATCTTGTGGGGTTTTTTTTGTTGTTGTTGTTGTTTTTACATATGAAGTTGAGTATTGTTTTTACAAGATCTGTAAAGAATTGTGTTGGGATGTTGATGGGGTTTGTGTTAAATCTGATGTTTGCTTTTGGTAAGATGTTGACTACCAAAGACCACCATGAGTCCAACTCATATGCAAAAGCCAAGAGTCTTTATTCAAGTTTGAGCCTGAACCTCTCCAACTCCTCCAATGCAGTGGATGGGTGCTGAAGGTACTGAGCTGGTGTCAGCCTTATCTTTTATACAGTGTGAGCTAGTAAGGGGCTTTCCAACTTGGCTGTTACATGATTGGTTGGCATTTTAGAAAACACAGCTTGCATAAAAGTTTAGCTAACATCATTAAGTTTGCTATAACTTTAGTCATTTTCCCTGGACGTGACACTGGGCATTTCCCCTTATCAATTGTGGAGTGGCTATTACTTAGGGGCTGTCTTGGTTCCTGGAACAAGCTGTGGTTTTTCCAGTTATCGCATTCAAACTGAAGACAGGCTGGAAATAAGATGGAGTTTGAATACAAAATAGAATTAGCTGTCTGGGTCCTTCAGTTGACCCTTACTTTAAGGTCCTTTGTTATTTGTGTATAAGAAGACTACTGAGTTTTTTTGAGTTAATTTTACCCAGGCCACATTGATGAAGCGTTTATCAGCTGTAGGAGTTCCCTGGTATATTTTTGGGGGTTGATTATCATGTCATCTGTGAATAGCATTACTTTGATGTCTTTCTTTTCAAACTGAATCCCCTTCATCTCCATTTGGTTGTTTTATTGCTCTAGTAGAAGTTCAAGTACTACATTAAATAGATATGGAGAGAGTGGACAGCCTCTTCTTGTTCTTTATTTTAATGGAATTGCTTTGAGTTTCTTGAGTTTCTTTCCATTTAATTTGATGTTTGCTATAGACTTGCTATAAATTGTCTTTATTATGTTTAGGTAAGTCCCTTGAATCCCTGATCTCTCCGAGACTTTTATCATGAAGAGGTATTGGGTTTTGTCAAAGGCTTTTTCAGCATCTAATGAGATGATCATGTAGTTTTTTTCTTTCAGTTTGTTTATATGGTGGGTTACATTGACAGATTTTTATATGTTGAACCATCACTGAATGTCTGGGATGAGGCCTACTTGACCATGGTGGATGGTCTTTTTGATGTATTCTTGAACTTTATTTTTAAGTATTTTGAATATTTTTGCATCAACATTCATAAAGAAAATTGGCCTATGATTTTCTTTTTTTGTTGAGTCTTTATGTAATTTACATGGCTATAGCCTCATAAAATAAAATTGGCAATGTTCTTCTGCTTCTATTTTATGTAATAATTTGGGGAGTATTGGCATTAGCTCTTCTTTGAAAGTCCAGTAGAATTCTGTACTAAAACAGTCTGGCCTTGGATTTTTTTGGGGGGGAGGGGGGTTGGAAAACTTTCATTGACTGAGTCTACAAAATCTATCTTTTAGATGCCAGTTCCTCTTTGCAGGCTTAGTGGTAACTGGTTAAATAGTGTTCCTATGAGGCTTTTGAGTGACAAGCAATGTTTTTTTAAAAAAACTCTTTGTTGGTTCTTTGTGAATTTCATATCATTCATTGTAATCCCATTCATCTCCTCCTCCCCTCATACCCACCTTCCACCTTTGCAACCTTCCCCCACCCCAACAGAGAAAAGAAATCTAGCTGTGGAAGCTGTAGTGTGTCACAGTGTGTCCCATAGTATACTCTTTTGTCCACACGTCTTTGTTTGCAAATGTTTATTACAATGCTCCTTGGACTTCTGCTTCTGCTATAGTATGGGTAGGACTTCATGCACTCCAGCAGTTCATGGATGGGGTAGATGTTGGAGTGGACCAATTCAAAGCCCTGGATCTAAACATTAGCTGAGCTGGTCAGTTCACAGGCTCCCCCTCATGCACTCAGGGATGGCTCACTGGCAACCCCTAGAAGGGCCAGCTCTACCCTGTTGCCTAGGTGAGGTTAAGGACCTGCTCTTCTGAGTGTTGTAGCCTATGAGGTACAGGGCTAGTTCTACCTGAGGTTCTCATGACCTCGAGGCCAGCTTTCTTGCCTGTCATGGGTGTCGAGGGATGAGGAAGGGGAGGAAGACATCTCTCCTTTGCCTACACCATGGCAGACAAGAGGCAGGGCCAGCCTTCCTGTGCTCATATCCTTGGGGAAGCTCACCTGCAACCCTGTATCCAGGGCCAGCTCTACTGAGTTGCCCTGTCTAGATGTAGGGCCCACTTTTTCAAGTGCTTCAGTAGGCGAGGGACAGGCCCAGCTCTCTCACTCTGATGACTTTGGGGCCAGCTCTCCTGCTTGCCATAGGTGGCAAGGGGCAAGAGAGAGGGGCATCTCTCCCTTGCCCATGTCATCACATGACAGGCAAGTGGAAAGACCAGTTCTCCCACACCCATGCCCTTGCGGCCAGCTTGCCCATTCTGCAGCCATCACGGACAGCTCTATTGTGAGCCCAGGTGAGGTATAGGGTCTGTTCTTCTGAGTGCTGTAGATGATGAGGGTCAGGGACAGCTCTCCTGCTCTTATGTCCCCAGCGTGAGCTCTCCCACAATGTCCAGGTGAGGGGTAGGGCCAGTTCTACACAACCCTCAGATGTTAATATGTCCCCAGACCATAGCCCAGACCAGGAACATGTGCCTGGTCTTTGGTGGTAACAGATCCCTGCTGCTGCAGGGCAATGGAACCAGATGTGGCCCCCCAGTGGCAGCACAGGTGAGGACCTCACCATGGTCTCAGGTAGCATTACTGGCTACTCATATCACTGGCTGTTCCTCATTCCCCCGGAGTATCAAGTTCTGCTTCTCTTCATTGTGCCCACATCCTCTGTTTCTCTTTCTCTTCCATTTCTCCATCACTTACTTGCTTCTCTTAATGGCCTTGGGATTTCTGAGCATTGGAGGTAATCTCTGGAGTGGTTTCAGAAGTGTTTTGTTTTCCTCATGCATTATGGTGCTAGGAAGGGGTCATCTTGGGCATGGTCAACCCCCATCCCAGGCATTTGTGGCACCTAACTGGTAGTCATTTCAGACCAGCTCCCTATCCTGACCCCATGACAACTGTCTGGTGGTCATCTTGAGCTCTCTCCTTGAAGACGCTGCCAAAGTGGCACCATATGAGTGAGGGTCCTCTGTCTTAGGCTCACTCTTGCTCTGAATTACCCACTGAGCCATCTCCACAGCCTCAGCAATGCAGTTTATATGTCATCTGATTTAAATGCAGAATAAACCTTCCATTTCTCTATTCATGTTTGTAGATTAATGAGCAAGGGATTGTGATTTCCATCTACTAGCCTGCATGCAGAGCATTTGTCTGGAGGGCTGGGGATTTTGAATGTAGCTTCTCTGGCCTGTTTGCAGGAGGGTGTTGTTAAACATTCAGATTAGGACAGAAACTCCTTTCCTGCTTTTGTCTCCTAGTAAGAAACAACAGAGCGAGAGCTTAGCAGCTGCAGATATCTTCAGCAGGAAGAAATGTTCTTTTATTTCTTAGAACATAAATTAAACACCACAGTAGACATCAGGAAAGTTACAGGAACAGAGAATACTTCTGGCGGTGTGTTAACGTGGCCTGGGCAGTGGATCCTGAGATTTTGAGGAGCCCTGAGATGAGCATCAGGGACTGGATCACAGACATGCTGAGATGCAGAGGGTCCAGAGCCCCAGCTCCTGATGCTGGTTAAATCCAGCCCAGTGACATCTAGAGATTGGAATTGAGCCGTAGGTATACATTCTAGATGAATTAAGTAGCTGTGTGGGCAACTTACAGCCACAGTCACCAGGCTGGGGAACAAAAAGACCTGAAGTTAGGCACGGGTAGTGAGAGAAGTGGACAACATCATCTGTAGGGTAAGACTGTGCTAGCCTGGTTTCCCGTGGAAAAGGAATGTATAATTATAATAAGGCCTGTTGGCACAATAAGGTCAAGTTTAGATTGTCGGGCCAAGTTGGAAAGCACTCTGGCCTTTAAGGAGCCATGAGGGTCTTGTGGATAGTTAGCTTCATTTCACTGGGCTGCCATACCTAAGTTAATAGCTTGCAATAGAAATTAAATCTCTCATAGTTGTGGAGGCTGGAAACCCAAAATCAAGGTGCTGGAGGGATTGATTGTAGACTGTATGCTGTCCCTTTCCTTTCTCTCACGGCAGCTGACAGACCTTGGTGTTCCTGGGTTAGTAGACAGTATTCTGAGCTCTAGTCCCCCTTCACAGCTCCTCGCCTATAGATCACTTCTCTTTTTGTAAGTACACCCATCGTTGGACTTTTAGCTCAATTTAGATCTAAGTTAAGGATCTTAAGATTCATCATGAGACCCTTAGCTTTTACCTGTAAAGGCTCTCGCACCAAGCAAGGCCATTTGCATAATTCTAAGGGTTGGGACTTAGTCTTGTCTCTGGGGGAGGTCAGTCAGCTCACCTGCCTGATGGGTGTAACCATAGAAGTTTGAACACCTGTGTTCTAATCCTAATAGACTGATCACAGCTGTACTTTAAGGTCTGCCACTTGTGAAAACATGATTAACAAATACTTATTAAACATCAATCTGCTAGGTGTACTGTTCTGGATTTGGGGGTCCTAAATAATAATGCCGACAGTAATGTCTGTTGTCATGGAAACTGTTCTCTTGTTGCTATGACAGACACTTGACAAGAAGCAACATAAGGGATAAAGGGCCGGTTTCAGCTACAGTTGTAGGAGATACAGCCCATCATGGTCACACTGCATTGGCAGTCTGGGAACAGAGAAATGAATGTCCATGAAATAGTGCCACATTCTGGAAAATGAGTTTTTCCTGCTCAGATAAATCTTTCTGGAGACATTCTCATAGACACACAAGAGGTTCATGTTAACTCTAAGTGTAGTCAAGTAGACAGTGAAGATTAACCATCATGGTAAGTAACAAATTCAAATATATGTCACATCTGTGTTTCTGCTCAAATGGGAGAGATTCTGGGACTCAAAAGCCCAGGAACATACAGGTCTGAAGGGAGAACGTATCCCAGTGGAAGGGTATCCTTAAACATGAGGGTCCAGGAACCACACAGCTCTGAGATGGGACAGTATCCCAATGAAAGGGCAGCCTGAGACATGGGAGCTCAGAAACCACACATCTCTGAGAGGAGGCCTCCTCAGCAGAGGTGTTGCTACTCCCAGGGGAGAGTATTCCCAGCTGAACTGAGGAGCTCAGAGGCCTCAGCCACACTCTTTCTCTTCACCTCTTCCTTGCTTTTTTTCTTCTTGGTGTCTTCTGATGAGAGAGACACAGCAGGGAGGAAATCTCACGAAAGAGACTTATTAGAGGGTCCAGGGTGTGGAGGGATGAATCCAGGGATGGCTGCCCTCTGCTCCCTGGAGCAAAAATTGGACAAAGGGGCAGTGCTGATATAGGAGTTCTGAGGGGGCAGAGCTTTTCACGGCAGAGATTTCCAGAGTGAAAATTGTTGGGATTTCAAGTCTAGAGCTTGCGGGGGAGGAATGGGGGTGGGGGTGGGGTGATCAGGGATTGGTGGGTTTTCCTGTTCAGGGATTGGTGGGCTTTCAGGGTTGGTGTGTTTTTGTGGGAAGGTCAGGTATTGGTGGGTTTTCCTGCTCAAGGATTGATTACCCCATTTTCTCTGCATCTGGCCTATGAGTTAGGGTGGGAAGTCTTTTCTGGCTGCAGCTGGCTTTTGCTGAAGCACTATCTCTATGGGACTGCTGGGTGGAAGAAAGAGTAGAGAGGTGGTGCTGCCAGTGTGGACAGCTCCCATGGGACAGCTCCTGCAGTGGTGCTTCATAAAAGCTATAGGCTGAGTCAAGAAAGAAGGTGGAGTCATGGTGGACAGCTTCTTATGCTTGCAGAAGGCTGAGGAAGGAAAGATGTCACCACTGTGGACAACTTTTGAGGGGCAGCTCCTGCTAAGACAGGAAAGGTAATGTGTCAATGTAGACAGCTCCTGCAGCTCCTGTAACAACTGCAGGCTGAGGAGATGTTGTGGTGCCACCATTTTGACAAGAGCCACCATTTTGGACAGCTTCTGTGGGACATATTACTGCCATGGCAGTAGGCTTGGCAGGAGGAAGGGGCCTGCTGCCACTTTGACAGCCATTGTGGTGCACAGCTCAGGGACTACAACATCTACTTGTAATGGATACTGTAGAAATATCGAATGAGGGAGGGGACATGGAAGCTTCAGTTCCTATAGTGTGGCCCTGAAAAGTTGCCTAAAACTGACCATTCAAGTAATATCCTCATGGAGGGGAAGGAGTAAGCCTAAAAGATACCTGGAGAAAAAAAATATCTTCCTTTTGAGGTGATAGGAAGTGGAAATGATCTCAGCTAGAGCAGGCCTTCACCTTCTAGAGGAAGGAAGAGAGGGTAAAGAGTCAGAGGAGAGGAGATGAATGATGGTGACAATGTTGCAGCTTTTTGCTGCTGCTGCTGAGATGATGATGACGATGACAGGCACCTGACTGTCCCACTAAGACTTTATCATTTTGGGGTGAATAGGGCCCATAGGGGATTCTAAGTGGCACAATGCTACTGGATTCAATCACAGCATCAATGACGCAGTTGTACTGAAGACAGACTGAGGCCAGGTTGGCACTCTGGCACATGTCTGCAATATCAACACTTGGAAGATGGAGGGAGGAGGAACAGGAGTTCAAGGTCATCCTCAGCTAAATAACAAGTTCAAGGCCAGCTTGGGCTACATGAGACAGTGGAGAAAGAGAGAGGGGGGATACTATATCAGCCCCAAACTCCCTATAGTTAATTTTTCCGCTGTAGAAAGGGGGTCTTCCTAGGTTACTTACAAGCATGGGCTGTGAAGGACAATATGAGAATGACAGTCTAAGCTCTATCATACTGTCTGAGTCTATAAAATGCAGTGTGCTTGCTCTTAGTGCTATTGAATGACATATTTATTATCTCTCATGGTTCTTGATCAGATCGCCTGTGCAGCTGTAGCCAGATAACACTTGAGCTAGAGTCATCTCAGACTACCCCTCACATGTGCACTCTGTGTCTGATGCTATTGGCTAAGGACCTCAGTGTGCCTGTAGGTTGGAACACTTTCATGTTGTGGCATTTCTATATGACCCAGACTTCCTCACAGCTATGTGGCTAAGTTTCAAAGGCAGGCATCCTCAAAGAGGAAGAATCCGCTGGAATCTGTGTCATCTTAGAGGTCTAATCTGGGATAACATATAAAATCATTTCTGCCATATTCTATTAATGGAGGCATTATCAAGAACTTGCCAGGCTCAAGGGGAGGATAGAACATCTTGAAAGGAATGGCTAAGTTACACAAGTCGGAGAGCCCATGGGACGGGATAGTAAGTTATTGCCATTTCTGCAAAGTACTTTATACAGTCAAGTAGTTGATGTTATTTCAAAGGAGGATCAAGTCAAGAACGGTTGATAAAATTAGACAGGTTGGGTTCTGAGTTCAAGCCCAGCATAAGTAAACACAGAAAAGGCTGCGAGGCTCCATGCTTCTGGCCCTGCGGGAAATGGTAACAACAAAGAATCAATCTTAACATGCCCCCCAAGGCTGAGAAACTGTCAGTATACTTGGGGTTACAGAATCAGTATAATGGGGACACACAATTCTCTTGGCAAGATGGTATGTCACACATGTAGCTTTGGCTTTTTTCATAATATATGTTTGTCTTGAACATCTTTGTGTCTGTCTCAGTGCAAACATTAACATCATCGTGTTTTAGAGATGTATACACCTCCACTGAACACACTAAGTACAACTTATCTGGCACTTTATAATGGCTGGGTATCTAACTTGAGAACGTATTTTAACAATTACATCCAATCCTGAAAGAACCAACTATATACTGAATACAGTCATATTCTTTGGCCCAGTTTTTCAATAAAGAAGGAATAAGCTTTTAGAAATTGATTTACTGAACCCCTACATGTCTTATTTAATTGTTAAAATTTGTTTTAAATTATGAAAAATTTAAAGCTAACCACCACAACAACAAAATCAGCAAGCAATGTCTAATGACCACTAGTGTGCAGCTAGCATGCTGCTTTAGTTTGCTACCACATTCCATCATTGCTGGATCTGTTTGTTGTTTTTTTTTTTTTTTTTTTTTTGAGTATTTGAACATCAAGGCAAAAAAGTGTCAAGTGTGACACTTTTTTCTCTATTACTGTTGAATGTGTGACCAAGAGGATATATTTCTACATAACTACCATGTCTTCATCATACATAATAAATTATGTCTAATTCCTGATCGTTTTCTAATCCACAGTTTGTATCCCAATTACCCAAAGTCTCCTTTTCAGTTTCAATGACCTTTTTGTTTCTCAAACAATAATCCAACCAAAAATAAGTTATTAGAGTTTCTCCCATCTCCGTTGTTCTCCTATGAATGTTACCTTGTTGAGGGGGCTTAGCTGTTAATGACTTGTGAGTCCTGAAACCTGTGTGGTAAAGCAAGTCTTTATGTATAACTGTTAAGCCACAAGGCCCTGACAGATGATAGGTAGCCATCTGTGGAAGCCATTAGCCTACAGGTTTTAGCTATTCTGAAGCTAGGCTCTCCCAGGAAGGAAAGTGTCATGGTTAGTTTAGGAGTCTACTTCTGAGTCCCCAAGCTTATGGCAGGGAATCCCAGGTCCATTGTTTAATATAAAGGTTTTTTAAGATTAAGAGACTGTTGTTAATCAGTCCGACTCTGGAGTCTGATATCATAAAGAAATGGTGTTGAAGACTTAATTCCAGTCTATTTTCTGGTGCTGGTGAGTTTCCTGGGAAGCTTTGTGTCTCTTTTGTTTGGTGGCCAAAAGCAAGACTTTACACTCAGGCCTAGGTGTGGAAATCCTGGCTCTGCCTGTTACTAGGGTAACATGTTACCTTGGAAAACCACTTCAACTTTATTATAATTTGTATTCTGAGATGTGGAAGGGACTGAATCCTTTCTCTTGTCTTATGCAAATGACTGATGAACAAAGATTGACACTGGGAAGCCATCAGGCATCCCAACCTTGAGACAAGCCTTCTCACACAGCCATGTGCATGAGAATCACTAGGTTTTGGGGTTAGAACTAGAGTCACAGTCCGTAGATAAGACCCAGGTGTGCACTTCCTATAGCAGTGCCTTATGTGAGTTCTACCCAAGAGACCCAGAAGCTGTACTCAAAATGAACCTACCTTGGACCCACAGTTTACTTACCCTTCGGTAGTTCTTTATGGCACTTAGCATATATCAGAGCCCCTTTAACCACCCATACTGACAACCTCAACAATCTCAGGTCTTCCATGTGCCCGGTATATTCTATCCACATTTTATAGATGATAAAATTGAGGCTCAAAGAAGTCAAATAAATCCCCAGAGGTTGAGTAGCTAAGACAATACAAAAATATTGAATGTGGTAATGGAAAGCTTAATTGAAAAGTACTTCTCATTGATTCGTAGATTTAAAATTCTCCTTCTTTAAAATTTAAAAATTCTTTGGACAAAAGGTTATTCCTACTCTTGGTAATGTGCAAGGGCTGTTTCCCATTCTGATCAAGAAGATATGTGTAAAGTACTATGTGAGAAATGAAGGCTGGCTATCCAGAGAGCAGTTGAATGCTTGGCAAATGGAAAACTCCACATGGGCTTATTGAGTGGAGGAGTAAATATCATTTAACAGCCTCCAGTGTGAGCATATGTTGCTCCTTAAGCTTTATTCTGGACCTTTACCTCTTATTCTCACCAGCTATGGGTCCAACTGATCAGCTGTATAGCAAACTGCAAATGTCAGGCCCTTGATTTGCTGTCTCCTATCTAGCTGTTTGCCACACTGACAGTGGGAAATCTTTGTATAGAGAGCAGCTCTTGTATGGAGAGTCCCAGTACCGATGTCATCTCCAGACTGTGGTAGAGACCGTAGTCCAGCCTCTTGGCCACTTCAGGCTTCTAACCGGCTCATATAAATTACTCTGTTTAAAGTACAGAATCAACTTCAAATACTAGCTTGGGCGTAGGGAAATGGCTTAAGTGGATTGCGAATGGCCTCTTTCCTCAACTGAGTTAGTAATTAGCACAAGGGTTTGGTGCTCTGTTGGCCAATTTGAATCTCAATGTTAATCAGCTGTGAATGTGAGGGGGGCTTAAGGCACTAATATACCTCACCTGTAAAGTGGTGCAAATGTTTGCCTTTGAGTAGTATGAGGGTTGATAGAATAAAAAGCTTTACCTTCGGTAGGCATAAACTAAATATTGCTGAAAATCAGCCCTATTACCTCAGTGAAAAGGAGGTCAAAGCATTTACTTAAGAGAACAAATTTTTGAAACTTATCTCTGGATGCTTGGGAACTATTCCATAAATATTAATTGCCTGAGTACTGTTACAGAAAGATAGGGGTAAAGTCAGATTTGTAAGTGTTTATAATATCAAGTAAGATTTTTATTTAAAAATTTGTGCATATTTGTACAAAATCTCACGCACATATGCAGTGTGTGTGCATGATTGTATAGGTGTGTGTGTTGTATGTGTGTGAGTTGTGTGTGGTGTGTGTGTGTGTAAAATCTGCAGTATTCAATCCTTTTCTTCTACCTTTCAGCTTCAGATAGAATTGAGTTTGGTGACAAGCACCTTTTCCCACTGGGCCATCTTGCCAGTATCTATCTATCTATCTATCTATCTATCTATCTATCTACCCACCCAAAATAAATGAACTGCCACTTTAATTCAGAGATAATACACCATTACAAGAGGGAGCCACATGATGTTTCTGAGGCTCTTTGGGGGATATTCTGTTGCTCTAGACTTCAGGATTCTTTTGGGAAAAAAATGAGCCCTAGGCTTTAACAATGGTGACAGATAAAGATATTTCCAATGAGAATTCTGGTGCCTACTGATTGGACAAGATCGCCGAGGTTCACTATTCTTTCAGCTAATGGAAATGTCAGTCCTTCTGAGTGTTATTACATTATTTAAGTTGGAGAGAAGAAACACCCAGTCCTAAAGGAGCCTTTTAATAAATCAGCAGCTTTGACTATCTTGTTTTGATATCATTGTGGCTGAGCTCCCTGACCCCAAAGAGGCTGCTATTGTAGGTCTGCGTGATAAGCCCAGGACCCCAACGTAAATTTGTACTTTAAATAAACAAAGCATATTTTAGCATTAACATATCTCCTCATGAACATATGGATGGATAGATTTCGATTTTCTAAATATAACAACCCTAGATTATGGTGTAGGACAATGCTTTTTGGGTATTTGAAACATTGTATTTGATTCTGTGACCCTGAATCTGTGACACCTACTATATCCTTTCTACCTTTTCTCCTCTTTGCTTTGAGATGAAGGTTATTTCTTTAGAGTCAAAGTCATAATCCTTCTGCCTCAGCCTTCTGAGTGCTGGGATTACAGATGACCCATTCTAATGCTCACACAAGGAAGGAAAGGGGGAGCATTTCTCCCCCTAGAAGAGTCAGTCTTGGTCCTTGAATGCTTGTTGTCACTATAAATAATTCATCACAGTGTTGTACCTTAGACTGGGACCTTAGGTTAAAGGGGTGTGTTTCTTCATTCCTGGAGACTAGGTGAGCCAGATCAAGGTATTGGCAAAGTGACCTTTCCTCATAGGCCTTTCTCCCTGATTTGTGTGGCTTCCCTCTACTTCTTCTGCCTCTGCTTTGCCTTTGAGCCAATCGCCGTTTGGTGTGCCCATCACAAGCTTCTGTGCAGTCTTAATAATGTCTCTCCTAAGCAACTTGAGTTAGGGCATATGCTAACAGACTTGTTTTAGTTTAATTTTATCCTATTTAAATGTCTACATCAAATATGGGTACTTTTTGAGGTACCATGGTTCAGGAAGTCTGTGTGTGAATTCTGACAGGATAGAATTCAGTCTACAACACCATCTGAAATCCACTGAGGCAGAAATGCCATGGACAGGGCTTTCAGAGAGAGGCTTCTTCACTTGAGTGCCAAGAAGCCCAGAGGGAAGAAGAATGTTCCAGGTGCTTCTAATCAGGAATATGAGACTTACGCTTTGTAAACCTGAGTATGAATTGGTGTCACCTGAAGAACTTATTTAAAGCCTCAGGTTTTTGATTCTAGACTTAAGGTACACTCCAGATATTGATGGAAACTGTGTTAATATATAAAGTTCTACCAAAGGAGGAATGGATAGCTTTGCTTACAAATTTCTAAAGCACTTTTGAGACCAACCCTTTATAGCTGATTGACTTACTAGAACTTAGCCAGCCCTGACAAATAGAGGTTTTAAGAACACACTTTGCTCTATATAGAAGTTCCATAACTGTAGCCAGTGAAAAGCCAATATTCTGTCATTATGAGTCTTCTTTGAAATGGGCTGTGATTGGCTGATAGGCAGTCCTAAAGGGAGTATTTATAGTAATGGAACTGTTAAGTTAAGCTGTGTCTTCCCCTTAGTATGGTGGGCTTAAGAATCCTCCCTGTTAGAACTTAAGAGAGAATTACATGTGTGCAGAGCTATAACTTGGTGCTGGGGAAAGCCCAATGGCATCATGAAAAGCAGGCAATTTGTTCATATGATAGACATCTTGTCTATTTGTCTGCTGTTTTAAAATTGTTTCCTTTCTTCATTTTTCCTAACTCACCAATAAAACCTGAGATGGGTATAATTTGAGGAGTTCTTGGTCAGAAACATTTTCAGGTTAGCTTCTTGTTTGTTTAGTTTTTAAATCTTTGGATAATAAGGAAATAGCCTGAGATTTGACATACCTTGGCTATTGCTAAGGCAGAACATTAAACTGTGGTGGAATGCATGCTTTGCATCATTAAAGCCTGGTGTTTGTTTCTAAACCACTCATTCCCCCAAGCAAACAACAAGAGGGAACCTTTCACCCTGTAGGCTGCCTACAAATGCTGGCCTCTTGAGTCATCTAATACTCAAGCCTGGTAGTTATTGGTTTTGTCAGCACTAGGGATTGAATATAGACCCTCATACATGACAGCAAGCACTCTGGCACCGAGTTATGTGCCCAGCCTCTTTTATATTAGTGCTTTTTATTTTGAGAAAAGGGAGTCACAATGTTGTTCTTAAACCTTCCATCCTCTTCCTACCTCAGCCTTCCCAGTGTGTGCTACTACAGGACTGGCCACTAAAGTTGGGTCAGTTCCTTGGTTTGATGATAAAAATTCACATAAAGAAAAGATGTGTCACTTACTGCTATACTGTTAGGGCAAACCAATGGGATGACTATTCATCTCCCCCTTTATCCTTCCATAAACATGAGAAGCTGCTCAGGTAGTTAATATCACCAGGTATATTCATTTTCAAAGTTTAGGATTATTAATAAAGAAGAGAGGTGTGGCCAGGTGTGGTGGCTCAACACCTTTAATCCCTACACTAGAGGCGGAAGTTTATGACCAGCCTGATGGAGTCATAATGAGATTCTGCCTCAGTACCACTACCATCTGAATAGCAGAAGACAAGAGAGAAGTAAGGTATACTTGACATCTCAGTCTCCATGAGACCTTGAACATTTCCTAAGCAAATCAGAGGCTAGTGTGTATCTAAGCATGAATTCTTGAACTGTTGGAGTTAACATGTGTTGGGTAACTAGGCTAGAGGTTGGGCATTTGCAAAGTCCCAGCATTAGCTATTACAAAACAGCACAGCAATACCAGTGTGAGCAGGCTAGATGTATACCCGGCACTAGAAGCCAGGCTGGCTAAATACCTCCATTTGGTGGGACAATCCACACGACTTGACATAGGAAGTACAAGAAAAAACTGGATAAAGGAGATTTTTTCATGTTTAGAAGAAAAGTTAAAATTAAGGTCTTAAGCTTAAAAATGAGTTTTCCTAGAATTCAAGTATCTTTGCTGCTGAGTCTCTGATTCAGTAAACCTGGAGTCTGCCCTGGTATTTCTGGATGTCCTCTCCAGATACTCTGGATCCCTGACCAAGTTGATGCTCCTTCTGTCATTCTTTCCCTTCATGGTCTTTTCTCAGCAGGCTGGAAGCTTGATCTTCCTTGAAGAGCTCCTTTGGCTTCTAGTATCCTATTGGCAAAGGACTTTGGCAGAATGAGTGGGTGGATGGGAAGAAGGGAACATCAGGGATTTTAGATCCTTGGCTCCTTCCTTACAGAGATCGCACAGGATGTGCCTGCTCTGTGGCCGAGAGATCACAGGTCCTTAGAAGGTGGCCCTTTGCCATGCCTTTTTCTTTCCAAGTTCTGTTGACTTGTCTGATTCTCAACTCCTTCCAGTTTAGAGGAAATAATACCTCTACTGACAGAAAGGTCAGGGCCTGGCTTGAACGATGCTTTTTTACCTCATTTGTACATATTATTTATTATAATGCTCCGTGTGATGGGGGGATGGCTTACCTCGTAAACTGCTCGCTCTGCAAGCAAGCGTAAGCACTCAGGTCTGGATCTTCAGCACCCCCAGCATTTATTTCAAATCTGGGTATGGGTTTTACCTGTTATTAGTAGTAAGGAGGTGCAGGATCATGGATCCCCAGAGCTCACTGGCCAGCAATCTAGTGGAATTGAGAAGCCCAGATTAGAGAAAAAGCCTGCTCTCAGAAATAAAATGGAAAGTGATTGAAGAAGATAGCTGATGTCAACCGCTGGTCTTTACATGCATATGTACACATGGAGGCACATGAACATATGCATACAGCCTTATAAGCATGTACATATATTGCAAGTATGCATGCACACATACCCACCCAGCCCCCCCACTTCCCCATGCAGCAGCAAACTTCTCATTCTTATATGTATGCCATTTATTTCTTGCTAAAGCCCTGCTTCATAATTGCTGTTTACTCAACTAGCTAGCTTTTCAATGCACTTGAATCTATTAAAGCACTTCCTGGGCTCAACATTTTGCCCCTGTACAGAGCTCACAGAAGTTTTGACTGCATGTATCTGTCATAGGGTTTTCCAATATGGCCGTTTTCTCCAAGGTACTATGTTAGAAAACCAGCTAGAGTATTAACATTTGCCTAAGCACGCTCCCTCCTCCCCACCCCCAAATCCTAGTATAAAATCTCTCAAGAAGGACTAGCAGGTCCAAGGTGACAAAAGACAAATGAATTACATATGATCCTAAGGACAGGAAACTTAATTGAAGTTTGTAACTTTCATTTAAGTGATACCTTAAGATCAGCATAGAAAGGAGTATGCTCCAAAGAAGAACTTTGCAAGGCAGTCTTAACTGGATCTGTGTCTGAATTTTTCCTGCCTCAGTATCTGCATGGTCAATTAATCTCTTAAAGTGATGACTAGTGGGCAATTTATTTGGGGAGTACAAGGGGCTAATTGGTAATATTGTTACACTGGATCTTGTGGGCAAAAATTATGCCTGTCTTTTAAAAATATGCCTTTGGGATGTAGAGAGAACTGGAGTGCCTTGGGCCTCAGAGGAATTCAGTCTGCCAATGTCAGAATTAATGAATAATATGGAAACCTAAGTGTAGGATGGATAGGGTGAGGAATGCATTAAAGATTAATGACATTAGACTAGTGGCAGAGGCACATTTTCTGGTGATCAAAGGCTCTGAGGCTTTTATCTGTGAGTGCCTGTGAGAATGTTGAACATCTTGGAATTTGTCATATTGCCTTTGGTTAAGTTTTATCACCCTGCTATTCAGGAAGACACTCCAAAGAAAAGCTTCCACACTTCAGCTCTGATCTGATCATTCTTTCAACAAATATTTGGGGGACATCTACCCTGTGCCAGACACTGATAAGAAAAAACAGGATGGTGACAACAAGGCACTCAGTCCCTTCTCTCAGGGTGATTACACTGTGGTAGGCTAGATAAGGCATGCTTAAATAATAGCAGAAGTACTCAGTTACCGTCTTAGGCAATGAGAATTTTTAGTTTTTAATTTTTTGTAACACTGTGTACTGGAATAACAAATCTTCCAGTGGCAAAATACTCCAAATACTGGGTGAGAAACAACAAAGAACATTTTGCTTGTGGGGTTGAAGGTCCCCCCACCCCCAAGTCAGGAATATCCTGAGACAACAGAGAAGAGATTGTGGGCTTATGTCCAGGTTGCTTTGTCTGTGGCAGTATCATACAGGGTATATCACAGGGAACAAACAGTTCATCTTGTGAGTCAGAAGCCACAGTGGGCAGCTGAAACAAAGCTTTCAAACTAAAGTAATATTCTATGGGAAAGCAAAGTGAACTCCAAGAATTTGGAAAGTTTTATCTGGTCAAAAGTAGGCCTGATCTTTACTATCAAAGTTGTTTACTAAAACCACTGAGCTTGGATTGGTTGAGGCACGACAACTTGATGATGTAATAGTGGCTAGAGATAGGAAGTCCTAGCAAAGGGTTCTTCATGTGAATAGATGTCTTGGCCAGGGGGTTCGGTCTGTAGGAAGAGCTAAAAAGTGGTAGGGGTGGGGAGTGGCAGAGAGTAAGAGGCAAAGGGAGAGAGAAACAACACACAGTACATGACGGAGACCTGGGATAAGGGAGACATTCAGAATCAATGGGGCTGACCTTAGCTGTTATTCACTACATAGGGGATATGGAACCTGAAGAGGCACCTCCTGAAGCCAGGCAGGAACATCAGTGGATAGGGACACCAACCCATCTATAAAACCTTCAACCCAAAATATATCCTGTCTATAAGAAATGCAGGAATAGGGGATGGGGCAAAGACTGAAGGAATGACCAACCAATAACAGGCCCAACTTGAGACCCATCCCATGGGCAAACACCAATCCCTCACACTACTAATGATACTCTGCTATGCTATTGCAGACAGGAGTCTAGCATAGCTCTCCTCTGAGAGACTCTAACCAGCAGCTGAGTCAGAGGAATGCAGAGACCCATAGCCAAACAGTGGATGGTGTTTGGGGACTCTTATGGAAGAGTGGGGAAAGAATAGCGGTCCCGGAGGGGATAGGAACTCCACAGGAATACCAACAGAGTCAACTAACCTGGACCCTTGGAGTTCTGAGATCCTGAACCCCCAACCAAAGAACATACACAGGCAAAACCTAGGCGTCCCCAAACATGTGTAGCAGATGTGCAGCTTGGTCTTCATGTGGGTCCCAAACAATTGGAATGGGAGCTATCCCGAAAGCTGTTGCCTGTCTGTGGGATATGTTCTTCTAGGTGGGCTGCTTTGCCTGATAGGAGAGGATGCACATAGCCCCACAACATCTTGATGTGCCAGGGTGGGGGGATACCCACAGGGGTTCCACCCTCTCAGAGGAAAATGGGAGAAGGTATGGGGGAGAGGATTGTGGGAGGAGATGACTGGGGTAGGGGGCAGTGAGCAGGATATAAAGTGAATTTTAAAAAAGAATTGAAAGCTAAGATACTGAAATAATGAATGTACAATATTTAAAGGTCCAATATTTATAGTGAAGTGATAAGAACCAGTATTTATAGTGGCAGAGATTTTATCATATGTGAAACAGCTGTTATTAATGACCTTAGGCAGTGAGATAGCCCTGGGATTGCTATTTTCAGTGTTCCTTCTTGCTGCCTTTATAGTGTGCAGGGCAGCAAACTAAGAGCTGGATATGGTTCGGATGAGAAAACAAGTTGAACCCTGCTGTGAGCAGGATGCTGTGAACAGAGCATCATGGGATGCAGGAAGGAGACAGAACCCCAAAGGTTATAGGGCTTCCCATTGTCTCTGTTATATTTTGGGAGCTGAAAAGGAGTGGATAGAAAATTCCATCTGCCAAAGTGTAAAAAACCTTCATGGTACATATACATAGATTTTTCTGGTCAAAACATCAGAAAATAAAGCATGAAAAGCAAAGTACCCTAGCAGCTACTACCATGAAACTTTGCGTCTTTAAGGAATGAAGAAATAGTCAAGTGCAGTAGACTCTCAGCGGAATGGATATGCAACCCTTTCCTGCATGTCCATCCTTTCATGCTATGTATCCCTTCTCCCTTTCTCCCTCTCCTCCTCCAGCTTTCTCTCCTCCCCCTCTCCCTAATGATGCCCTCAAATGGATGGTTCTTTCTTCTATGTCCTACTTTGGTAATTTTGTTTCTGTCAAAACTCTCATTAATAACAAAAGTAACATCCAAGTCCTTGTCTCCTGGCAGTATCAAGATCTCCTTAGTGGACAGTATACCTTCAAGCATAAGAGAGAGAGAGAGAGAGAGAGAGAGAGAGAGAGAGAGAGAGAGAGATTTTCTCACAATTACTACCACGTAGGAAAACAAAAATGGAGACCTCGGTAAGCAACTTTACTTTGTCAAAGGTCATAGGCATTAATGGTTGAGCCATGACTTGAGCTCAGACAGGAGTCTTCAAAATGAAAACACAATGTTGGTCTGGTAGGTGGCTAGATTTCCGTATCCATGCTTCCTGTATTTTAAAGTGAACATGGATGTTCTGTAGATTTTGAGTTCATGGGTCTGTGATAGGGCACAGATTCCACATTTCTAGTAAGTGTCTGTGTGGCATGAAATTAACTGGATGTTGAGCAGCAGTGGTAAACAGCTGGTAGGACTTGCTGGACACAATCACCCAAGAAAGGAGATGCTAAAATGCATAGTATAGTGAGTCCTTCTCCTGGAGCAACCATGTTGTCTCTCACTTATGGATGAGCATGAAGTTTTCAGTTCAACATTGAAATACCTACTATGGTTCTGTTTCATTATGTTTTGTATTATACATATGAGTGTATTATATGGAGTGTGAAAATATTCAGTCGTGACATCTACAACAATCTGTAATAGATTCCTCTCTGCACTGGGTTTTTGATAACTCTCCATGATGAGTCACATAGGTACTTTCATTTAAAACTTACATTATTCTTTGTTTTCCTAATGATAGATGTGCAGTTTGTTTATCATGCAGCTTCACAAATCAAGTGCTGTGTCTTCTTAGAGCCAGGTGCAAGCATCTCCACATGGGTTGGTTATGTAGAAATGAAGTGACTTAGATTCCTTTGAAAAGTATTGACCTCTTGCCAAACTGTTCAATGTAGCAACCACAAGCAACTCAAGTGAGTCCAGAAGTTTCCTTCCCTATTTGGTAAGTGTGAGATTGCACCCCATCTCATCATTATTTTAACTTGTAGGACTTTGCTAACTGGACTTTACAGTATTTGCTTATTCACTGGTTGCTATTGTGGTTCAACTTTATCCAGTCTTGTTTTCATAATTCATCTGCAATAGTCTTTATCTGCTTTTCATGCTGTTTCTTATGCTGGTTCATGGCAGGTGCCTATTTGTGTTCAGTTGCCTGTTTATCTTATCTTACAGTATCTATTCCCTAAAAAAAATTTCATTTGGGCAAATGTCACATTTTATTTTGTGAATTATGCTTTTTCTTTGTGAAGGAGTGGGAAGTAACCTTGCAGAAACATTCCTCTGCAGCCAAGGATGCCTATGATGGAACAGAGTTGTCCCAATTAACTATGCTACATGGATGAAGAGCACAAGATTGGTGCTTTGTGGATTGGCATTGGGTCCTTGACTGGAGTTTACAGAATTTTTAACCTGTCCTGCACACCAGGACTAAGTTAGTAAGATAAGGATATCCCATTTCCTTAGGGATTCTGGTCAAACTGCCATCCTATAGTGAGCAGTCCTTTAAATGGAAATTCTGTTTTTTCTTAGATCCCACTATTTTCATTTACCATGCATTTCAGTTGCTATTTTACTTACTGCTGTCCCTCACAGGACTCATGAGTATGCCAAGGCTGATCATATTAACTGATACAACCCCCCAAATCCAAGTAGAACCTGTGTGTTATAGGTATCTTTCTTGGATTATTGAATGAATTTTCTATATTATTTTATGTCTCTTCTGTGACATTTGTAATGTGGGGTTGGTGGATCCTGTTCTACCTCCATTGATTTATTGGAAATATTTGATCAGACAATGTAGTCTGAAATGTTGCCTGCATATTCTGATGGGCACATGTTGTGGTGGACAGTTGCCGAAGAATAGACAAACCTTTGACTGCTTCCCATACCAGAATGTGAATTACACATTTAATTAAGATGAAGCATCATCTTCACTGACATGGTGATGGCCATATATGACCCAAGGGCTTTGAATAGTGCCTGAAACTATTTGGAGACTCTTTGATGGGCACATAGAACCATGTACAATTTATGATGATGTCTATTTGACTAACAAAAGAATATGAAGTTGGATTCAAGGATCTTACATGACAAGATACATAGATATAAAACATACAGCAGATACAAAAAGAGTAGAACAGAACAAAACAGAAAAGGGATGAAAAAATCCCTGTACATTCTCATGAAGGAGACACTGTTTGGGAATTTAAAAACCCTAGACTGAAAAGGGCTGGTTGGATATTTAGATTTGTTTTTAACTGTAAAGGATCGATTGAACAATTGATTTTACTGCATAAAGTTGGTCATTATGAAGGCAAATGCTTAGTTTGGTATTTTTTAAGTCTATGGAGAGAGATGAGAGACAAGAGTCTGCAGACCTCTCTGATCTTTGGCTTTGGATAAGAGCTTTAGGAGTTGGACTGTTACCGGTGCTCTGCAAACAGTCCAAATGTCTCCTGAAGAATTTAGGAGTCTATGTGTGGGATTAAAGGAGGGCGCATCCTAGCATTTTCTGTACGTGAGTACAGAAATGCTCTTTCTTTATTAGGCTTCTGTTGCTGTCAGGAAACACTATGGCTCAAAGCAACTTGGGGAGGAAAGGGTTTATTTTGTCTTGCAGTTTACAGTCTATCATGAAGGAAAGCCAGAGCAGGAACTCAAGTAGCAGCAGAGGCAGGAACTGATACAGAAGCTGTGGAGGAAAGCAGCTCATTGGCTTGCTCCCTATAGCTTGCTTAGCCTGCACTCATATACACCAGAGGAGCATCTGCCCTGGAGTGACACTACCTGTCATTGGCTGAACCCTTCCACATCAATCATTGTAAGAAAATTGCCCCTCACAGACTTGCTAGCAGCAATCTGATAGAGGCATTTTCTCTGTGGAGGATTTTCTTCCCAGATGGCCCTCAATTGTTTCAAGATGACAAAAACTTATGGAGATAGTATAATTATCAAGCAGTTTTGCTTACTGTTTGTTGCCTTTCTTATCCTGTGCATGTTTCATTTATTATTTATTTTTTCTGATGAGATACCTCTATTTGTTTGGGAAGATAACATTCTGGTCTAATCTATTTCATGAAGATTTCAGGTGGATGGGCTGGTCTTTTCTCTTTAGGGAAGACTGAGTGACCCAGGCAAGGAAAATCAACACAGACTACCTCCCCAGTGACAAGAGATGAACTTGGCCCAAGAGAGGTCACTGTAGCAGAAGTAAACAAAGGCATTCAATGTAAGGACTTTTAATATAGCCACTGTGAAAGAAAAGGTACATTTGCTGCACCATCTATCACCAAGAGGAAAGAACCTGCCTGGGAGATGCCAACCCAGAGAAAATGATGCTGATGGGTAAACCATGTTTTACTGGTGTGTAAGTCCTTCATTGCTGAAAACTCTTCCATCCCTAGCCATTTCAGTTAGGTTAGCATGGAGATCCTCTTTCAGTTTACTTCCCAACAAAAAGGAAGCCTTGATTAATACACTGATCAAAGTTTTTCAATGGAATTGATTCTTTAGGGCAAAGTCCTTAGATGTAGGTGAAGAAATGCCAATAACGCCTATCTTGTAACTATTTCTAGATAATTACTGAGAGAAAACACACCTTTGGAATTTTATCCTCTCATCAGAGTATGCATATCTGTGATTATATGAGGTACTGGCTTTAGAGAATGCCAAATTTATCATCAGGTCGGAAGCATAAAGTTCAGAGACATTTTGTGATGATGTCAAAATGTTGCCTATATTTCCAGGCAGCTCTTGATGGCTCTAGCTATCTGTTGACATGTTGTAAATTGTACCCTGCCGCATCCAGTCCCCTCCCTTGTTTCATGTTTCCTAATGCTCTGACCACACAAGGAGGTGATGCTAGAAGGATAAGGATGCTAATGCAGCTCCCATCTTTAATTCCCACAAGCCTTAGTTCCTCACACAGTTCCTTTCTCTTGTTTTTCTAGATTTTCTGACAAAAATACTGGTACAAGGATAAATATGCAATAACCATCCCTCCTGAATGAAAGTTTTGGATTTACTCAGTTTAACCTAACTAAACAAATAAATCCCCAGTACCTTCACCAAGAAGAGAGGGAACTTCTCCACTTGCGTCTAATGAGTGTTGAGATTTGAGGTGATTACTAATGCCACTGAGGAACTGAGACAATCTTGAGTCTTACTTGGAGTAGTCAGTTCAGATCTATAAGTCTTTCCCCACAAAATAGCCTCACTTCTACAGGACCTTTATAGGTGAGATCCTCTTCTTTGGGTGTGTAATACCCAAAATTAACTCATAAGCCCCACCCACCCGGGGGCCTGGAATGCTGGGAGTTATAGTTCTTGGTAAATAACAAAGCCTCATGAGAAAGTACACTGGCCTATGAGTTTTGTGAATGAAAGTGCCTGCAACACATGTCTTGAGGCCACTCAGCTGGGAAGTTTCAGGAAGTGGTCCTGATCAAAATTTGTCTTTGGTCAGTATTTTAAATTTAGTAAAGCTCGCTTCAAATTTGGCCCTACATGATAAAACTGGTCTTTCTCTGGCCAATCTCAGGACTAATAGGTGTTCTAGAATTACCAGCTCATATATCTCTCGTCTATGGCCGGGGATTTAGTGACCAGTGTAATAGTAAATCCCATGTAGCTTTGTGACACTTGTTACATGTGTCACAGCAAAGGATCCCCCTTTCCCACCCCAAATTACATGCAATCTGGTAATCCTCAGATAAATAATCTTCAGTATCTTTAGTTTCTCTACACTAAAATTCTAACATTTTATAGTATTTTTGTGTGTATGCATCATGGCATGTGGTTTTGTGTGTGTGTGCTGAATGTGATGTGGAGTCCATAGGTCAAACTCTTTTTATTCCTCAGGCACCTTTTTTTTTTTTTTTTGAGAGAGAGTATCTCAGTCTCTCTGTATGTATGTTTTTCTCTGTCTCTGTCTGTCTGTATCTGTCTCTGTCTCCCTCCCTGTCTCCCTTCTTCCTTCCCCCTCTCTCCTTCTCAGAACTCCATTCAGCCTAGCTGAATCTCTGACACAACCCCAGGGATCCTCCTGTCTCAGTCTTCTTAGTGCTGGGATTGTGAGCTTATTCCACTAGGGTTTTTTTATGCGGGTTTTAGGGATTGAAATCAGTCTTTATATTGCTTGGCAAACACTTTGCCAACTGAGCTGTTTCCCTAGGTTCCTGGTGTATTTTTTTAAAATAATTCTTCTCTCTGTCTTTTGGTTTTCTATTCCCCTTCCTCATTTACTCTACCTTGTTTTGTGGAATTTGCCCATAGTCCTTCATAGTTGACATAGAGAATGCATTAGCTTACTACATAAGGGACTTTCTTAGACTTAATATTCCAGTTTCATAAAGAAATAAGTTAATTCCCCATAGTGACATATTGTGGATATTTATATTCAAGCACCATTTCAATCCTCATTTTCCTGACTAGGACACTAAGTCTCTGATTATTGAAGTGCATCAAAGCTTATGGAATTAAAAGGGTATTAAGGCCTAACAGCCTTCATTGTCTTCACCTGGTGTTCAGAGGAAATGCAGAGGTATTTTGTTATTGCCTGGGGTCCAGAAATAAGAACCATGTCCACAGGACCTCAGACTCCACTCAATGCAGACCTCCCACCATCCTGCCTAGATCTTCCTGATATATGAAGTATAGATAGCTATATGCGTTGGATACTTTAATTCCTGTCTGTAGATGGGACTGACTATAACACCACATTATTTCCCATGAAAGAATGAAGACAAGATTTGGCTTGGGGTCTTGCCTTCTAAGGACAGTGATGCCAAAAAAGAATAGCTGAAATGATTGCTGTTAGAAACAAACAAACAAACAAACCAAAAATTCCTTGCACTACAGAATTTATCAGTTTCTATTTTCTACAGATTTTTAGAGGAACGAGCCAACAAAACATTGAGCGGTCCATGTAGATTTCTAGAAATGTGATTTCTGATAGACCTTGACAGTGAATCTTCTCTGAAATGCATAATTTATAGGTGAACTCTTAGGCATTTGTTTTTCTCTGTGTTTTGAAAAGAACTTTGATACACTCTGTAATCATAACCTTATGATTACATTTGCCCAACTGGTCCATGCTTATGACCCATTCACACTTCATTTCTCAGTGTCTAGTAAATGTGTTAAATGGAAGTGATGAATACATGCCCCTGGTTTTCTACCAAAACAGGAAAACTTTTCTTCCTATGCCACATATGCTGGATCTTTTTACTATCCACATGAAAATTTCTTATATCAGGATACAGGAAGAAAAAGGATATATGTATTGAACACCACAAAAGATTTGGCCATATCCATAGCCTTAATTCTTTAAGGTTCAGCTTATAAAAGAAAGACTTATAAACCCAACTGTGAAATATAGATTTAACAGGTGATTTAAACTATCACTCTCCACAAAAAATGTTAGACTTTTTCAGATAAGGAAATGCTTGAAGTTACATGTTCCAACTATTCATGGTTTTGTCACTCTAGTAAATTATCACTTGTAAGTCCCCTGTATTTCTTCTGCTGTCCAGTGTCTGTGTGTGTGTGTGTCCTTAGAAGAAAGTGCCAAAAGTATGATCAATAGGTGGATTGTAGCTGAGGATTACAGGATAGCACAGTACTACTTGCCCTGCCCTGGTTAATATCTGGAGTTGCAAGGTTGAGTAGGCATGGTATGTCAGTGAGTTGACTCCAGATAATGATAAAAACACTTCTCCATGCTGTCAGTGGGAATGGCTAGAGGAAAATTACCCATGATGCACCTTGAGAGGCTGCCTCCATGGTTTGTTTCATGCTACACACACCCCACAAGCTAGAAGTACAATCCTCTAAACATACTCTGAGTAGGGAGGATAGGTGATGATGGGGATTCATGTGTCTGATGTATTTCTTTGCGTTTCTCTATTCTTAGAATCTATCATACCAAACGTCTTACAATATAGTGTCAAAGTTGGGAGGCAGTGCTAAGGTGAGGAATGTCAAACATCTTCAATGATCATGAAAACAGCTGCTTAAATAAACGACATGATCCTAGGCTTAGGCTTTGGGCCACTTTCCTGCAGTTTTGTCAGGTTCTATATAGCATATGGATAGCGTTGACAGAAAGAGAAGGTTTTATATTCTGGGATGACTGTGGCAAAGGATTATTGAGGATTTTGTTGAACCAGTGTTTTTTTTTGTTTGTTTTTTTGTTTGTTTTTTCTTCCTTTGGCCTCTGAGCTACCACCTTAGAATTGTCATACAAGGAATGTATGTGCTGGAGATCATGCTCCTTCAGGGTGCTGCTGTTTTAATGGAAACACTACTGCTAGGACTGAACATGGAACATTATCACTCCACTGTGAGTTTGACTCATAGGTTCTCACTATGTGGTGGTTTAGTGTGACCATAAACACATCAGTGTATTTAATTGTCTTAGAACTTTATGAGGGATAGACTACTGTCATTTACTGTATTTGTAGACCAGAGGACTGAGGGTCATTAGTTGCTAGAATTGAGACAAGTATTTATAGGCTGCAGAGGAGGAAGCAAACTAGGAGACAGCTTCCATGCTGAACCAATCATCTCCCTGACCCCCTAAAGAATGTCTGATATGATTGGATAATGGCTGTGAAGAGGGAAGAGGTGGTGATGATTTCTACATTCCTTTTATCTTGCTCTGAAAAGCTGGCTCCTTTACTTTGGGTCTTTAAAGCTTCCAGTGGCATCCCTTTGTACTTTGAATGTCTTCTCAATTACAGACCAAGGAAACTACATTAGCTATTAAATTGGATATGTGGCCATACACTATTTTCTGACTGAACTTTCTAGTACTTCAAAGACTTGAAGTACAGTTTAATGGTGTTTTAGCTGTCACTGGAATTAAAAGTTGAGTGCCATTGTGTGCTGGTTTTTGTCCCTCCTTTGGCTGATATTTACAGAAGTAATTCTACTTGAGGTTTTCATGGTGTGTGTAGCATGAAACAAACAATAGAGGTAGGCTTCTTGAGTTACACGGATTATTTATTGTCCCTCTAATATTCCTTGCTACAAGAAACCTACTCTTTGACCCACTGCAACATTTTTTTTTTCTTAATAGAAAGATAAAGAGACCTTAGGTCTAGCTCTCCTGAATTTATGTTACCACCAAATCATACAGTAAACACAACAAAGATATCATCTAGTCCTTAAGGTTTTTCAAGTCAGGGAAGCAAAAAGCAGAATTGATGGCTATCATCAGACTCAGACTCTGAGAGTGAACATTTTCTAAGGAGCCATGGTACACTGAAAAGACTCACATTCTTCTATGCCCCTGTCTTAAAAATATACTCGGGTTTGGACATTTTCCCTTTGCTTATTTTTTTTTTTGTAAATATCTATTGCTTATATTTTACTCATTAGGGTTTGTTGGTCCTTTACTTTATCTCCCAGGTAGATTAGCATATCTGCTTGGTGGGGCCCATGCAGAGGAACCAGGAAGAACAAGATAAACCCAGCCTCTGATCTAAGGAGGTGGGCTGGCTACTATCCCATCCTGCACATTTTTGAGACAGCTCCTGATACGGCTGGAGATGCTTGAGAAATGCTTAATATTTACTAACTTGATATGTCTAAGATCAAATGTACCAAGGAGGGAGGAAGATGATTCTCTCCCAATCAATACCATGGAGCAGTCTCTGTATCAACTCAGTTGTGAAAGATGGATGAGGATGAGGAATGGCATGCATAGATCAAAAGGATGAGGTGAACTGACTTCTGAAATGAGGCATTGTGAGATTGATGGAGAAAGGAAAGAGGTTGCAACAGCAAAAAGTACCCAAATTCAAATCACAAAGATACAGACACACAGATACACATGCAAGGTACATAGGCCTGCAGACTGTTAGTTGCTGTAAGAGTTCCCATAGAAATAGGAGCAAGACAGGAGGAAAAAGTGAGGATGTCAGGGCCTTTGTCATGCTTGACTGCTAATATTTGGTGCTAGATAATTCATCCTGTGCATGGAAGCATTCAAATGGGAGGGGATATTTTCTTTAGACAGCTGAAAGATTGACCAAAAATGAATGTGACTGACACAGTGTCTGTGGTCAGTATTTGACATTTAGAAGGACTTGACTCTGCTTGAATACATTTTCTTGAGAGACAGGGTGAATTCTAATGAGGCGAAAGTTGCTGTCACAGTGTTTATGATTTGGTTTGGGGACCTTACAGCTGGTATGCTGATGAAAGATTGGACTTAAAGATGTTTATAGTCATGACTCCTTGAAGATCAGGGTGCAGATAGACATGCAGGGTACATGACTAAGCATGAGCATCTTGACCAAGCAGTTCTCTGCAGATGGAGTAGAGGCTAATTGCCCATTATGTCACTGTGCCCTGGAACTGGGTATATACTAAATGGAGATATAGACATCTTGAATATAGCAATCAATCAGACTCCAAACTTTGAATAGAGTAAGAGAAGAGTACTATCAGTCTCTTTCCTTAACAGTAGTCATCACTGACAGCCATTTAGGACAATATAATTTTATCAAATAAGCATTTTAGAGAAACCATTGTGTTATCACACTAATGACTTACCTATCTTTGCAAGACATATTAGTAAACAACGATGACTTAAAATGATAATGAGTACCTTTGATTTCATGACATCTGTTGGCCTATAGTATGCCTAGCTGGGTAGTTTGGGTCTGAGACTGTCTGGAGATTGCACTCAAGGTGTTAGCAGGGTCTGCACCTCGGGTAGGCTGAGTTACACACGAGGTTGACAAGTGGTTGAGAAATCTCATTCCTCACGTGACCTTCTCCATAAAGGGACTCTAATGCCCTTATATGATGGTGGCTTTCATTCTCCAGAGTGACTTTTCCCAGAGGGAATACATCAGAAACTATGAAGCCACCAGCCAAAGAACAAACACAGGCTGGTCTGAGGGCCCCATCACATATGTAGCAAAGGACTAACCTTGTCTGCCTGTAGTGGGAGAGGATGCACCTAATCCTGTAGAGATTTGATGCCCCTGGGAATGGGGATGCCCTGGAGTGAGTAGCACCTTCTCAGAGACAAAGGGGAAGGAAGATGGGATGAAGAACTCTGGGAGGGGTCACTGGGAGGGAGACAAAAAATAAAGCATATAATAATCAAAAAGTTAATGTGTCATTTGGCAATATTTGATTGATTTTATTGGCTAATTTTATATATTGTGAGAAAGGACTCACAGAGTGTAAATATAGGAGAAGTCAGTCATTGACACTGCTTTGGATCAAATCTAATCAACCAACCCTTGCAGACTGACTTCTTGAACATTCTTCCAAATTTAAATGACTGCAATCAAAAAGACCATACAAATGTATGTAAATTTTAGTACTTCCCCACACTTCATGCTCTTTTTTTGTTGTTGTTGTTGGTTTTGAAGTCATTCTTACCGAGAAATTTGAAAATGATTTTAAATTTGTCTATGTGTGTGGGTGTCATGTGCCCTGTGCATTCACATACGTGAGAGTACAATGCATTGGCGTCAGTTCTCACTTTTAGCCACGTGGATTCCAGTGGCCCAGCTCAGATGGTCAGGTAGCAGGCACACTTACCTGCTTACCCATCTCACTAGCTCTGATGCAGGCATTTTAAAGTACATCCCAACAGCACTGAATATTGACTCTCTTAGACACAAAAGGTTGTCCAGCCTTTTGACCTTGAGACATGATACCATTGACAGATGTGTTGGGCCTCGTTCATAGCCATCCTAGGACACGTGCATCCTGTGACAATGTAAATCCTCACAAAACCTTTTGTGAGTTGGGAAAAATATCTGAAAACCTAATGTTGAGAGATCTTCAAAACCTTGGCTCTTATCATTTGTGGTCTGTAGTGAATACATACAAAGGTCATATTTATCACATGGGAATGCATATTGTCCTTCATAAGTTACTAATATTTAATCTATAACTCAAATCCTAAGTTTACTATCCCCTCATAAAAAGAACCACAAATAGATTTTATAAGCCTGTGGCATTTGATGGGTTTCCTAACCCTATCCTAGGATTGCTGTGTCAGCATATATCACATTGAGAATACAGGCGCCTGCAGGGGACGTTTTTTCTTTCCTAGTATGGTTCTGCCACACTGTCAGATGCTAAATTTTTCCCCCTTCTATCCCAGATTGTTATAGTATTTAAAGTTTATGTGTTCTCTCTCAGCACCAACTGGGGATGTGGCCAAAATTCTGATTGGGAGTGGGTGTTGGGGTGAGAAACTATATGTACGGCAGCTGAACAGCTGGGATAATCTATGTTTTTGAGAAAATAATTATGAATAATGCAAATTCAGCCATTAAAACAGAATGAAAGGATGACATCTCACCCAGTGGGGATTTTAGGGAAAAGTCATAGCTTCAGAGTTCAGTGACGGCCCCTCTGGCCAGGTGTCAACAGTATTATTCACTATGTAGTAGTGTGATTTCTAAGCAGAACATCTTTAATTTGAGCCTCGCAGAAGAGTGGACAGGGAATTTATCCAATGCCAGCCTTTCTGGGAAGTCTTGTCCTGGAAGCTGCCCTAACCTGGGTCAGGTATACATGTTGGCTCCTGCATCTACTGTATTTATCCAATGTTGGCAGCTAATGGCGACTCATTTACTCTTTAGAATCTCTTAAATAATGACACTTCTGTAAGTGAGGAACTGCATTTTTGTAGGTCACTATTAAATTCCCAGCCCAGACCATACTGTGTGTTACTACTGCCTTTCCATCGTAAAGAAGGATATGCTATTCCGTATAACTGTAAACAGAAGGTGTTATTTTATATGAATTAAAAATCTCCTGCGACATAGTTCTGGGCATGATTATACTCAGATGCTTGAAAGTCTGTTCCTTCATCATTTCTTAACCTTGTGACTAGTGCTAGTTTTAGATGTTATCACAGCCAACAGATAGCATCTACTGAATGAAGAGGAATCCTCTTCCTCAAATGGTTCTAGCACAAATCCGGCCAGAACATTTGCTTTGCTGAGACCATTTGGGACCACCTACTCTCCCGATCCATTCATTGTCACAGGAGTCACAGAAATACAGTAACTGGTATGAGCTATCTACAGAGCATGACCCTGCCTGTGATATGGAGCTCGGATATTTTAGCTAATGACTTGGATAAGAAGAGAAAATGACAGTGTTGTGGTCAGACAAACGGTATAAGCAAAAACCATAAGGAACCACCCCGCATGAGGAAAGCAAAGGGTGTGTAACTGGCAGAGTCAGTACATTTGAATTCCAATTCCAGGATTTTTTTTTTTTTTTTAACTACAAATGCCACTTAACTATGGTTATGCCCAATTGCTTTCTTGCGCTAGCTTGTAAATGTCGTTATTTTATGCCTTTGTATAATGAATGCAGCTTCAAGCCAATCAGGGCAAGGCATCTTCAAATTATCTGAAGAGAGCAGTAGGAGTTGATGTTTTTAGCACTTCACATATTTGCTGAGCGGATTGACTTACCTTGGTGACAGAGTTGACTATAACTACAAGCTGCTAAAGCCAGAACAAGAACAACAAAAGCAATAACAACAAAAACACTGCCAAATGAATCAGCGTGGTTTCTGAACATAGAAAGCAGATATATGCTTCTATAAAGATGATTTTTCTAAAATGCATCCCAAAGTGGAAATTAACCGAGAGGAGGGTGCATGGTGCTGTTTTGAGCCATAGGTGCTTCAAGAACAACACCATGGTTTACTGGCAGTCCACAGTGTCCACAAAGGAAGCAAGAAGCAGACATGTCATATTTCACCTTCATTGATTCTATGCCTTTAATCCATCACCTCCATGATGCTGGGATCCTATTTCTCCTCTTCACATGCCCACCACAGAATTCTCTTCTAATGTCCAGAAGTGGAACTCCTGACTTTTTTTTTTTAATTAATTAATTAATTTATTTATTTTTATATTTTATTTACATTTAAAATGTTTCCCACTTTCCAGATCTCCCCTTGGGAACCTCCCCATTCCCTCTGCCCTCCCCCTGCCACTATGGGGATATTCTCCAACCCACCCACCCACTCACTCACTCTCGTTTTCCCTCCTTGTCATTCTCCTATACTGGGGGATCTAACACCCTCAGGCCCAAGGTCCTCTCCTCTCCCTGATGGATAACAAGACCCTCCTCTGCCGAATTTGTGGCCAGCACCATGGGTTCCTCCATGTGTATTCTTTGGTTGGTGGATCAGTTTCCAGGAGTATCGGGGGAGGGGAGGTCAGGCCAGTTGCCACTGTTGCTACCTCCCAGGGGCTGCAAACTCTCTAGCTCCTTCAGTCCTTTCTCCAAGTCCTCCATCTGGGACCTCACACTCAGCTCTACTGTTGCTGTGAAGTGACTCTTGGGTATTTCAAATTTTTGGGCTAATAACCACTTAACAGTGAGTACATACCATGTTCATTCTTTTGTGACTGTGTTACCTCGCTCAGGATGATATTTTCAAGATCGATCCATTTGTCTGCGAATTTCATGAACTCATTGTTTTTAATAGGTGAGTAGTATTCCATTGTGTAAATGTACCACAATTTCTGTATTCATTCCTTTGTGGAGGGACATCTGGGTTGTTTCCAGCTTATAGCTATTATAAATATGGCTGCTATGAACATAGTAGAACATGTGTCTTTATTATATGTTGGAACATCTTCTGGGTATATGCCCAGGAGTGGAATAGCTGGGTCCTCAGGTACTATTATGTTCATTTTTCTGAGGGTCTGCCAAACTGATTTCCAGAAAGGTTGTATCAGCTTGCATTCCCACCAGCAATGGAGGAGTGTTCCTCTTTCTCCACATCCTCGCCAACATCTGCTGTCACCTGAGATTTTGATCTTAGCCATTCTGACTGGTGTGAGGTGAAATCTCAGGGTTGTTTTGATTTGCATTTCCCTGATGACTAAGGATGTTGAACATTTCTTTAGGTGCTTCTCGGCCATTCGAGTTTCCTCAGGTGAGAATTCTCTGTTTAGCTCACTTCCCCATTTTTTGATAGGGTTATTTGTATCTCTGGAGTCTAGCTTCTTGAGTTCTTTGTATACATTGGATATTAGCCCTCTATCAGATGTAGGATTGGTAAAGATCTTTTCCCAATCTGTAGGTTGCCATTTTGCCCTAATTACAGTGTCCTTTGCCTTACAGAAGCTTTGTAATTTTATGAGGTCCCATCTGTCAATTCGTGACCTTAGAGCACAAGCCATTGGTGTTCTGTTCAAGAACATTTCCCCTGTGCCCAAGTGTTCGAGACTCTTCCCTACTTTCCCTTCTATTAGATTCAGTGTATCTGGTTTTATGTGAAGGTCCATGATCCACTTGGACTTGAGCTTTGTACAGGGAGATAGGAATGGATCAATTCGCAATCTTCTACATGTAGACCTCCAGTTGAACCAGCACCATTTGTTGAAGATGCTGTCTTTTTTCCACTGTATTGTTTTAGCTCCTTTGTCAAAGATCAAGTGACCATAAGTGTGTGGGTTCATATTTTGGGTCTTCGATTCTATTCCATTGATCTACCTGCCTGTCACTTTATCAATACCATGCAGTTTTTATCACTACTGCTCTGTAGCACAGCTTGAAGTCAGGGAGGCTGATTCCCCCAGAAGACCTTTTATTGTTGAGGATAGTTTTTGCTATCCTGGGTTTTTGGTTATTCCATATGAATTTGAGAATTGCTCTTTCTAAGTCTACAAAGAATTGAGTTGGGATTTTGATGGGGATTGCAGTGAATCTGTAGATTGCTTATGGCAGGATGGCCATTTTTACTATATTAATCCTGCCAATCCATGAGCATGGGAGATCTTTCCATCTTCTGAGGTCTTCCTCGATTTCTCTCTTCAGAGACTTGAAGTTCTTGTCATACAGATCTTTCAGCTGTTTGGTTAGAGTCACACCAAGGTATTTTATATTGTTTGACAGTTGTCAAGGATGTTATTTCCCTAATTTCTTTCTCAGCCTGTTTATCCTTCAAGTATAGGAAGGCTACTGATTTGCTGTAGTTAATTTTGTATCCAGCCACTTTGCTGAAGTTGTTTATCAGTTGTAGCAGATCTCTGGTGGAGTTTTTCAGGTCACTTAAGTATACTATCATATCATCTGCAAATAGTGCTATTTTGATTTCTTCCTTTCCAATTTGTATCCCTTTGACCTCCTTTTGTTGTCTGATTGCTCTAGCTAGAACTTCAAGTACATATTGAATAGGTAGGGAGAGAGAGGGCAGCCTTGTCTAGTCCCTGATTTTAGTGTGATTGCTTCGAGTTTCTCTCCATTTAGTTTGATGTAGGGCCACTGGTTTGCTGTATATTGCTTTTACTATGTTTAAGTATGCTCCTTGAATTCCTAATCTTTCCAAGACTTTCCAAGACTTTTATCATGAAGGGATGTTGAACTTTGTCAAATGCTTTTTCAGCATCTAATGAAGTGACCATGTGGTTTTTTTTCTTTGAGTTTGTTTATGTCGTGGATTACATTAATGGATTTCCAGGTATTGAACCATCTCTGCATCCCTGGGATGAAGCCTACTTGATCATGGTGAATGATCGTCTTGATGTGTTCTTGGATTCAATTTGCAAGAATTTTATTGAGGATTTTTGTATTGATATTCATAAGGGAAATTGGTCTGCAGTTTTCTTTTATTGTTGGGTCTTTGTGGGGCTTTGGTATCAGTGTAACTGTGGCCTCATAGAATGAATTCGGTAGTATTCCTTCTGTTTCTATTTTGTGGAATAGACTGAAGAGTATTGGTATTAAGTCTTCCTTGAAGGTCTGATAGAATTCTACACTGAACCCATCTGGTCCTGAGCTTCTTTTTGGTTGGGAGACTGTTAATGACTGCTTCTATTTCTTTGGGGGTTATGGGACTGTTTAGATGGTTTATCTGATCCTGATTTAACTTTGGTAATTGGTATCTGTCTAGAAACTTGTCCATTTCCTCCAGATTTTCCAATTTTGTTGCATATAGACTTTTGTAGTAGGATCTGATGATTTTTTAAATTTCCTCAGAGTCTGTTGTTATATCTCCGTTTTCATTTCTAATTTTGTTAATTTGGATACTGTCTCTGTGCCCTCTCGTTAGTTGGACTAAGGGTTTATCTATCTTATTGATTTTCTCAAATAATCAGCTCTTGATTTTGTTGATTCTTTGTATAGTTCTTTTAGTTTCCACTTGGTTGATTTCAGCCCTTAATTTGATTATTTCTTGCCTTCTACTCCTCTTGGGTGTATTAGCTTCTTTTTGTTCTAGAACTTTCAGATGTGCTGTTAAGCTGTTAGTGTATGCTCTCTCCAGTTTCTTTCTGGAGGCATTCAGAGCTATGAGTTTTCCTCTTAACACTGCTTTTATTATGTCCCATAGGTTTGGGTAACTTGTACTTTCATTTTCATTAAATTCTAGGAAGTCTTTAATTTCCTTCTTTATTTCTTCCTTGACCAAGTTTTCATTGAGCAGAGCATTGTTCAGCTTCCATGTGTATGTGGGCTTTCTGTTGTTGTTGTTGCCATTGAAGACCAACCTTAATCTGTGGTGATCTGATAGGAGGCATAGGATTATTTCAATCTTCTTATATCTGTTGAGGTTTGTTTTGTGACCAATTATATGATCAATTTTGGAGAATGTACCACGAGATGCTGAGAAGAAGGTATATTCTTTTGATGGAGGATGAAATGTTCTATAGATATTTGTTAAACCCATTTGGTTCATAGCATCTGTTAGTTTCACTGTGTCTCTGTTTAGTATATGTTTCCAAGATCTGTCCATTGTTGATAGTGGGGTGTTGAAGTTTCCCACTATTATTGTGTGAGGTGCAATGTGTGCTTTGAGCTTTAGTAGAGTTTCTTTTATGAAAGTGGGAGCTCTTGCATTTGGGGCATAGATGTTCAGAATTGAGAGTTCTTCTTGGTAGATTTTTCCTTTGATGAGTATGAAGTGGCCTTCCTCATCCTTTTTGATGAATTTTGGTTCAAAGTCAATTTTATCTGATATTAGAATGGCTCCTCCAGCCTGTTTCTTGGGGCCATTTACCTGGAAAATTGTTTTCCAGCCCTTTACTCTGAGGTAGTGTTTGTCTTTAACATGGAGGTGAGTTTCCTGGATGCAGCAAAATGCTGGGTCCTGATTATGGATCCAGTCTGTCAGTCTATGTCTTTTTATTGGGGAGTTGAGAGCATTGATGTTAAAAGATATTAAAGAATAGTGATTGTTATTTCCAGTTATTTTTGATGTTGTTTATATTATTTGTGTGGTTATCTTCTTTTGAGTTTGTTTAAAGATTACTTTCTTACTTTTTTTTGAGTGTAGTTTCCCTCCTTGAGTTGGCATTTTCCATGTATTCTTCTTTGTAGGGCTGGGTTTGTGGAAACATACTGTGCAAATTTGGATTTGTCATAGAATATTTTGGTTTCACCATCTATGATTATTGAGAGTTTTGCTGGGTGTAGCAGCCTGCGCTGGCATTTGTGTTCTTTTAGAGTCTGTATGAGATCTGCCCAGGATCTTCTAGATTTCATAGTCTCTGGTGAGAAGTCTGGTGTAATTCTGATAGGTCTGCTGTTATATGTTACTTGCCTTTTTTCCCTTACTGCTTTTAATATTCTTTCCTTGTTTGTGTATTTGGTGTTTTGACTATAATGTGACAGGAGGAATTTCTTTTTTGGTCCAGTCTATTTGGAGTTCTGTAGGCTTCTTGTATATTTATGTTCATCTCTTTCTTTAGGATAGGGAAGTTTTCTTCTATAATTTTGTTGAAGATATTTACTGGTCCTTTAAGTTGGGAGTCTTCACTCTCTTCCATACCTATTATCCTCAGGTTCTGTCTTTTCATTGCATCCTGGATATCTTGGATGTTTTGGGTTAGGAGCTTTTTGCATTTTGTGTTTTCTTTGACTGTTGTGTCCATGTTTTCTATGGTATCTTCCGCACCTGAGATTCTCTCTTCTATCTCTTGTATTCTGTTGGTGATGCTTGCATCTATGACTCCTGATTTCTTTCCTATGTTCTCTCACTCCAAGGTTGTCTCCCTTTGTGATTTATTTATTGTTTCTATTTCTGTTTTTAGTTCCTGAATGGTTTTGTTCATTTGTTTGATTGTGTTTTCCTGTAATTCTTCAAGGGATTTTTGTGTGTCCTCTTTAAGGGCTTCTGGTTGTTTACCTGTGTTCTCTTGTATTTCTTTAAGGGAGTTATTTATTTCCTTCTTAAAATCTTATATCATCCTCTTGATAAGTGATTTTAATTCTGAGTCTTCCTTTTCTGGTGTGTTGTGGTATCCAGGGCTGGCTGTGGTGGGAGAGCTGGGTTCTGATAAAGCCAAGCAGTCTTGGTTTCTGTTCCTTCTGTTCTTGCCCTTGCCTTTCGCCATCTGGTTATCTCTGGTGTTAGCTCGTCTTTCTCTTTCTGACTGTGGCTTGCCTTTCCTTCAAGCCCAGATGTCAATATTCCTGGGAGACCAGTTCTCTCTCCAGGCTTTTCCTCAGTCACTGCATCTGGAGTCCTCCTGTTGCTGGCTCCTCAGCACAAGTGGGCGGGTAGCTTTCTCCCTGTACTGTTTGTCTATGGAGGCCTGGTGGCCCAGACAGGGGTCTCCCACCACAGGTGGAAGCAGGCAGGCTCTTACCTCCTGGCTTTTCCTCAGTCCCTATGTCTGGAACCCTCAACTCCCGACCTTTCACATGTGGACTGATGCCTGAAGCCCAAGGTATCTACAAAGAACATTTTATTTGATGTCTTTGCACCGAGGTCATCTCTTCTGTCAGAATTTTAAATCCAATGCCAAAAACCTGCTAAGTAGTTCAGAAAATGATATATTATTAATTGCTACTAAGATTTACGGAAGCCTGTCTGTCTGACCCCAGTGCCAGGTACTTTACAAGTATAATCTAATTTAATTGACCAGTATTTGTATAGATTAATAGTGGTGTATGGAGGGTAGAGGCAATTTATTTAGTTCCCTCCTTGGAATTCACATTAGTAGCAAGGTTATTGCTTCCTTATCTCTCTTGAATAGAAATAAGTGGTCAGGAGGTTTTGGTGTGCCTGCTTCCTCCCCAGACTCATATTGTTCAGGATCTGTCTGTTACCATGAGCAAGGTGTCCATGACTTTCTGTCCGAGCCAGATGTTTCAGGCCATACTTGGAGGGAGACAAATGTGTCCACTGGAGCTGTCTCCACTTATACCAGTGACCTTGTATCTGGCAGTTTGAACTTGAGCAGTTAGGAAATACTGTGGCAGTTCTCAGTTGGGGTGGGGAACAAAAGAATCTTTCCTTACATGGTAGTTTAACACAGCCAACAAAACCATTCTGTTCATTTAGTGACCAGACTGGAAAAGCAAACAAACCAACAAAAGAATCTGCAACCCACAGATATTTAGGTAATAATTGGCACACACATTCCCTAAAGTGAGCCTATGCTGTCAAACTTGAGACCATTAAGTTTCTATTTAGTGAGTAATTCTTATACTAAAACACAGGCTCCCATTCCAAACTGCCCACTGCCCACTGGGCCTCAGGACATTATACATTATTCTGTGGGTTAATTGCAGTTAAGTACTATGATATGAGTTTTATCTTAATGTTATCTATTGGAATTATTACTATATACAATAATAACTATTGAAATATAGTGATTGTTATCATTGATATTATTATTATTAATCTTTTAGATCTGCTCTATAAGACCTTGCAAGATAGTTTAGTAAAGCTATTCAAACAAAAGGACTTTAAATAAAACCAGAAGCTTTGCTCATCTGGGATCCTCACCTAGACATGTAATGATCTTCCTGTGTGTGAGGCTTGCCCCACTGTATAAAAATCACTCCAGTCCAGCTGTTGCTTCTGCGGAGTTTTGGCAGTTCCTGGCAGGAGGAAGTGGTTTTCTTCCCAGAGGTGGGACAGAATCCTGACTCTGGAAGGGCATGGAGAGAGAGACCTGTCAAACCTGCCTGGGAAGTAACTGATGAGGCTGCCTCTTCTGTGTAGACTGTGGACTCTTCCACTCTAGCAATCTGCTATCAAAGGACTGCTGGAGTTTACAAAGAGGACTTGGTTTTTGTTATGTAAAGATAACGAGTCTAAGATAGCACACTGGAATTTTTGAAAATAAGGCACCTATGAGGGAAAGATCCTAGATGACTTCCCAGGATCAAGATTTCAGGGGACTTAGAGAGCTGTCAATTATCTACAGTTAGTGATGTTTATGGCTTAAATAAAGAAATAGCAACTTTATTTTCTTATTCTTTTTTGGTACAACAATATTCCTCAAAACTTTTGGATTTTTAAATTTTCTATAATATTGGAAAATATAACAAGAAAGGGGAAGAGTCTGAGCTTAGACTATAAAATGTTTCTTTATGTAGAGATGTAGGCAGACAGGAGGACAGAAAGGCCAGCAGTAAAAGTGATGTTGTTCACCTCCATAGAAACATGTGGAAATCTACATGGAAAGACACTGGTCAGAGCCAAGTGTCTATGTACTTGCTCTACCCCACTTTCCAGGCCATAGCTTAGTAGTAGCATTGAAATCAACAGACCATGACAATCCTGAAGACTTGCCATGTAGAAGATGCTGATTCTAAGCAGATCTGTTTAGTCTCTTTCCTATAGAGTTCACTTTTTAATTTAATTCTTCATAATAACTTCATGTAAAAAGTATTGTATTTATTTCATTTTGCAAGTGTCAACTTCCTCTTGATGGGCTCCTCCCAGATTCATGATCTCTTTAATTATTGTTGCCAGAAAACTCTAACACACACACACACACACACACACACACACACACACACAAACTCTGAGTTCATTTAGATTTGCTCATATGTCTATGTATTCAGAGCTGACCACTTGGGATTAGACAGTCTTTGTAGGATCTCATCTCTGGAGGAAACTGATTCTCCTTTCAGCAGGCACTGGCTGTCTGTAGCTCTTTATCCAAGGACAGGACTTTGTGAAAATTTCCCTATCCATATTGGCATGTCAAGAGGTGTCATCAGTATTCTTATTTAGGCAACCATATTGTTGTTCATGGGGGTAACTTCTCTATCATATCTAGGGAATATAATTTAGCATCAGGCATCTTAGTCCTCTGGCTTTTATAATCATCCTGTCCTCTCTAGTGCAACATTCACTGAAGCTTAGGTGTAGGGACTGCATTGCAGATGTATCAGTTGGTGTCGAGTACCCTACAGTCAGTTTCAGAGCGTTCTTTTTATTTGACCTGTTTGGCAGTTCTGCCTGCAAAAGTATCTTGATTTGATCTGACTTATATATCATCAAGTGAAATCCTTTTTGTAGGGGACATTTGTCATTTGTCTAAAAACATTTAGAGGCCAATCTTCAGCAATGAAAGTAGATAATAGTTGGCACAAATAACAGGCCAGCCAAAGACTTCAAAAGAAAAGTAGAGGAATTTAAGTTTATTTGGGTTTTGAAGCTCTTTCATTGATTTTTAGAGCCTTCAAGGTGATGCATGTATGAAGGACTGTGTGTAGTTTTAGAGCTCTTAGCATGCTCTGGAAATGACTTAGGCTGTCCTAAGCACTCAACTTTGACCTTGAGGTTCTGTGACTAGCTGAGAGTCAAAGATGTGTCCAACATAGATGGAGCTGCTTGGAAAAGACTGGGAGTTCTGTTGCTTTTAGGTGGTTAGGGAAACATGTCTAATTGTTGGCAACTGTGCTCTCTGCTTGCAAAGGTATCTTGATTTGATCAAGTGACATTCTTGTCTATTCATCAAACCAGAGGAAGAAGACAGAGTTTTACAAAATCAACTCAGAAAAGCTGACATATCAGTTACTTTTCTTATTGTGACCAAATACGCAATGAAAGAAAGTTAAGGAAGGAATGATTTACTTTGGTTCATGGCTTGAGGGAATACAGTCTATCAAGCCAGAGAAATCATGGCAGCAGGAACATGTGGCAGTTAGTTGCACATGGTCTGTAGTAGGGAAGCAGAGAGAGGTGAAGGTGTTCAGCCGGCTTTCTGTTTTCCATTTATTCTGTCTGGGACCCTAATCCACAGGGTTTTGTTGCCTGCATTTCAGGATGGGTCTTCCCTCAGGTAGCACCTCCTGGAAATACACTCATAAACATGCCCAGAAATGTGTTTCCCAGGTGACTCCAACTCCAGTGAAGGTAATGGTGAAGATTAACCATCACAAGTCCACCTCTTATCAACTTGACATCTAGAAACACTATTTTTAACTACAACATTCAATTCCCAATCCTCAAATTCTCATGGCCATCTTCCAGAGCAGAATGAATTTAGGTTATCTGACTCTTCAACAGTTTTAACTGATACTATTCAAAACTCCAAAGGCCCAGGTTTCTTGTGGGACTGACTCAAGGCAATCTCTTAACTCATGCCCTGTAAAGTGAAAGCTATACTTCTAATGGTACATAGTAAACTTTCTCATACCAAAATGGGAATAGAGGTACAGCTAGGAAAGATTATACCAAACCCTGTCCAAACCCTCAAGTACAAGTATATTAGGGCTTGTAGTGGCATCTTATGCATCCAACAGCCTTGGGCAACCCACCACTTCTGTTCTGTTAGCCACAGAACACGTCTCTTTGGGACTGGTTTCACTTTGTGCCTACATTGATATCTTACTGTACTGACATTTTAAATACCCTGGCATCTCCATTGCAATTCAGGCTTTGTTTCCTCACACTCAGATACTGACTTCTGGGGGCCTTGTTGCCTGTAATGTGACCCTGCCATACATTACCTGATCAAAAGAGTTTTCTAGAAACTTGATGCCAACTTCTATGATTCTGAAATTCTTGGATTTTACATGCCTGCAAGTGTAGATGATGGCACTATCAATTTCTGTTGCTAGCTTGAATTGTAGCATCCTTCCTTTCTTTTTACCACAACTATAGTGGCCTGTGAAAGCTTTGGCAGCTGAACCTGAGAATCTCTTTGTGGTATCTCAGTTTGTTTTTTTTCCTTCACCCTTTGGCAGAGCTCAAGGTTGCTCTTTAATGCTATGGATCACATTCGCAGGTACAACTGATTTCTCTACACTCACTTTGTCAACAAACTTTAAACTCACCCACCCATTCCTTTTATCACCAGGCTATACTTTTAAAAACTGCATTTCTGTGGTTGCTCCTTGTAGATTTGACAGAGAGCACTGAACAGTAACCATGTCACAGTGTGGATGGTATGCTGTCTTTAAATTTTCTCTACTGGGCAATTTAGTTTATTGTTTTTGACTTTCAGCCTAACTCAAAGTTTAAAACACAGGCAGAAAGCAGTGAGAGTCTTTGCCAGAGTGTAACATGCAACACAAATGGCCCAAGAGAGTCCCTGTTCTCCTCTGAAACCTCTTGTGAAGGTTTTCCCCTGTCCACTCTTCTCTCAGGGTTCCAGTTTTCCAAATTCTTACCAGAACTGGTCATAAAGTTTTGCTTATAGTACTCTAGACCTTTCCTACCTGCATTTCCATACTCCTCTACACGTCTACAAGTCACTTCCAAAGGCCCATGAATCACATCATCAGGTTTAACACAGCCATGACCACACTTCTCTATGCCGGTTTTCTATATTACTTATCTCATTGCTGCAATTAAATACCTGATGAATTCAGTTTCAGGTGGGTTAATTTCAGGTCTCTGTTTGAATGGATCATGGTGGGGAAGGCATGGTGGCAGGATGCTGAGACAGTTTGCCAGGTCTGCAATCAGAGAATAGAAAGGATGAGTGCTGATTTCCATCTGAATTAGTCCTTTCTTCCCTTTTATTCAGTTGGGGACTCAGTTCTTGTATGATGGTGCTGCCCACATTTAGGACAGGGGTCCACTCCTCAGTTAAATCTCTTTGGAAACACTCTCGTGGACACACTAGACGCTTGTTTTCTAGGTGATTCAAATCCAGTCAAGAAGACAGTGAATATTTACTTCCATAGTCAGGAAAAAAAATCAGCAATAACAACAAATCTTGGGAAGAGAAACTTTAATTTTATTATTTCTACATTATATTTAAAATATCTGGTTTTTTCCTTCTTTGTTTTGTAGTCAAGCAGTCACATGTTGCTCAGTCTAGCTTCAAGTTTATTATGTGGCCAAGGATGATCCTCAACTTTTGATCCTTTTGTCTCCACCTCCCAAGGGCTGGGATTACAGACGCGTGCTGCCTTGCCTGGTTGATATAGTGCTGGGGATTGAATTCAGGGCTTCCTGCATTCAAGGCAAGTGCTCTACCAACTGAGCCACACCCACAGCCTTTTAAAATGTCTAGTTTTAGCCAAAAATATGAGACATGCAAAAACAAAATTACCAGGAAAGTATTGTCTATACACTGGAAGAGAGCAGTTGATGGAAAGTGGCCATGAAGAAGTCCAAATGTTAAATTAAGTAGACAAGGACTTTAAATAAGCTATTTTATATATGTTTTAAAGTTAAAGAAAATTCATTTATAGAACTAAAGAAAAGTATGAGAGTAATTTTCAATAAAATAAGGCCAGTGAGGTAGCTCAATGGGTAAGGACTTATACAATAAGAGCCTTTACCCATGAGCTATCTTATTGGCCTTGCCATTTTTTAGAAGGAGTTTTCAATTGTCCTTATATCACTTGTTGGAGAGATGTTTCTTTCCTATTTGAATACTGCATCATCCTATTTAAAAAGTGTCAAGTCACACATGTATGAGTTCATTTCTAAACTTTCACTTCTCACCCATTGATCTGTATGTGTATCCTAAGTCATCACACACTCTTGGGTTTTGAAGTTTTTTGATAAGTTCTGAAGTTAGGCTGGAGTCCTGTAGATTTGAGGAAAGCTGTCATCTGCTTAGGAGGAGGTTGGCATAAGACATGCTGTCGTCTGTAAGTTTAATGTCCCAGTAGAGAAATCGCTCAAAGCCCATTTTACAAATTGGATCTGTGTTAAACATACAGCCAAGCATGCTACTTTGTTTGACAGAATGAAGAATACACCTTGTCTCCCTAAGCATTACGGCAGTATTTTAACTCTTCTCTCAATTTTTCTGTTATCAACTGAATCACTCTAATCCCTAATTATTTGAAATGTCATCTCCATCATAAGTGTTTGTGAAGTCCTGGCTTTAAGATGTTGATAAGAGTTCTTCTCATACATGCTAAACTGCACACATAATTTTGGAAAATAAAGCTTGTTTAGCACCTACATTTTTAAAGAGCCCATAAGCATTCACCGGGAGACACGGCTGTACGGAGATGCTCTTCTTTCTCTAAGAAAGTATTTGATCAGATTTTTATTATATAATATGTTTATTCTGCAATATTTGATAAGCACATAATCAGTGGCCTTACTTATCAATATGAGCAATACATTCTCCAGTAGGAGCTGTCTTTTACTGAGTGCCTACTAGAAGTCATGATCCTTAGAATTACCTACTAGATATACCTGGTCAGGTTGTATCTTATTAAAGATTGAATTGTTCCATTTTAATGATATTGTGAAGTTCCAGTCCAACATAAATGAAAATGTGAGCACATTTGGAAATAGAGTCATCTGAGGTATAAACTAGTCAGTATAAAATTCCTGTAGGATTCAGATTGGCTGTGAGTCTTACACTGACAACTGGTGTTTGTATAAGATAAAGAAACTTAGGAGAATACATGTGCTGGTGGAGGTAGAGATTGAAGTCATATGTCTACAAAGCCAAGAATACCCAGAACAGTTGATGTTTCATGGTTTTTATTGCTGTGCTCATCACCTAAAACAGCTTGGGAAGAAAAATGTTTATTTTGCTCACATAGAAGGAACTCAGGGCAGGAACTTGGAAGCAGGAACTAAAGCAGATGGCATGGAGGAGTGATGCTTATTGGCTTCTGTCTGGTGGCTTTCTCAGACCATTTTCTTATAGCGTACAGGACTCCGTGGACTGGGCCACCCACATCAATCATTAATCAGGAAAATGTCCACAGGTCAACCTGGTGGGGACACTTTCTCAGTTGAGGTTCTCACTTTCCAAATGACTTTAGCCTATGTCAACTTGACATAAAAGTAGCCAGTAATGTAGGGGATCACTGGAAGTCAAAAGAGGTAGTGCTTTCTAAGACCCTTGGAAACGGCTGGTACACATCCTGATTCTGAATTTCTCCAGAAAAGTCTAGATTTTTATTGATTTGAGCTTCCTGACTTGTAGCAATTTGTCCATAGTCCCAGTGAAACAATCTACCTACCTTGTTTGGTCTCTGGACTCTACATGAGAGCTCAGGTCTTTCATTCTGTTCACTGCTGATCTTCAGGTCCTGAGGCAGTATCCTCACATGTAGCAAATTCTTTAGCTAATTAACTGAATAATTAATTAACTAATTAGTTAATTGGAGGGCAAGTTAAATTTGCATTTTTATACACAAAGAAACTCAACCAAGAAGTTCTATCATTTGTTGGAGGTAATGGCCAAGAAGCTGTCTAAACTAGATGCAGTCCAGGAGAGTTATGGAAAATATTTGTACCACTCCCCTGGGTGTTCTGATTGTAGGTCAACATCTCACCACCCAGGAAGTTCTCCTTCATGCTATGAACCCTGTGTTCTGTGTTGCATATGAATCACAGCCCTGTATTCTCTTTACTTTATCCAGCATCTAAACTGCCTTCTATAACACACACAGTAGGCACATAATCAAGGTGGCTGAAGATCTTGGTATAAATAGTGCCAAGGAAGATACTTCATAGAGACTGGAAAAAATTCTTCAGAAGCATGTGGGCCAATCACATGGAGGGCTGGTTGGAAAGGCCATGCTGCCGTTGACCTTCTCTAAGCCCTTGGTCATTTAAGTTCAAATCCCTTTGTTTTCCTGGATGTCACTTCATATTTACTGACTCAGACTCTCTGAGAGTGAAATCTTTCCAATCTTGTTTCCTGTGGTACCCTAGTGTCTTCAGTGTCTTTTCCCAGTGTCTGCAGCATCTTCCCCCAGTATCTGCAGTGTCTTCTTCCAGTGTCTGCAGTGTCTTCCCTCAGGGTCTGCAGTGTCTTCTCCCAGTGTCTCCAGTGTCTTCTCCCAGTATCTGCAGTGTCTTCCCTCAGTGTCTGCAGTGTCTTCTCCCTTTTCAATATCTTCATAAGAAAAACTTCCAAGCGTCTAAGAATATGCCTGTTTATATGGAATACTGCAGATGAGGCACCCTTGATGTCTCTACCAAACAGTTTGGTATCAGCTACATATAGCACTTTGCACACCATAATGTGCTTGTGCCTTTCCTTTAAGGCTCCCATGCTCATGCCTGTGAATTCCTTGAAGTTAAGATCTTCTACACTCTTACATCAAGTGCTTTTCACAGTCCCTGACAGGTATCAGGTGTTTAGTAATACATCAAGAATGTACAAATAATAAAGAGATCATGGAATTTTTAAGTAATAAGAACTCTCAATTTCTTCTTAAATTTCTGCCAATAGTTTATGGGCAGAATACATTTTTTTTTTTTTTAATGTAGTGTTCACTTGAAGATCACATCTTGCCCCCACTTTCACTCCCTGAACCATTTTCTAAGTTTCAAAATCCAAATTGGCATTAATAGTCTTAGAAAGCAGACAGAAGCCACAGGAACAGAAGACTGCTTGTCTTATTTGTCTTGTTTGAGAGGATGCAAACACAGGGAATTTAGCTGTTGGTGGGACAATCGCTGTTGGTCTCCAAAATAATTCCTAGCAAGCTTGGCATGGCTTCTGTTCCAAGTCATGAAGAAAGCAGAGTGGCAGCCAATGATTAGGTAAATCACACTGTCTTAAACAAAACACACCATTTTGGCAATCTAGGTTAACTACAAGTTAGGGGATCCAGAATCTCTGTTTTATAAAATATGGAATATTTTTATTTTTGAGTAGAATTTATCATGTGCTACATTTGTTGTATAGAAATTAGTAATGCATGTCTTCATATGGAGTTTACTTAGTCCAGTGGCCTTTATAACATGCATGTGAGAAAGAATATGAGACCCTGTGATATTTCTTTCCCTTGTTAGTCATAAGTTTATACAAATTTGTTCCATGTTTACATAGCCGTTAATATGTGATTTGGCAAATGAGGTTTGGATTATGATAGACTCTTTTTAGACTTTGATCATGCATTTGACTCACACTAGCCTGGTGGCCATAGATAAGGCCCTATGCTCATTATTTTTTAAAATGTCCTTAATTACTAGGAGAGAACAATCCTAACTTCTTTGTTAGATCATATCTTTCTTCCAATGATTTAATAAAACATAATGCTGTTGAGAAATTATTTTGTATATGTATACTATGGCCAATTAATATCAAGAATAAATAAATGAAATAATACATATAAAGACATTTAGTGGCCACAGAGATGCCTCAGTAGCTAGGATGATTGTCACTCAAGCATGAGAACATGAGTTTTGGTCCCCAGAACTCATATAAAAAGCTGAGTGTGGTGGTGCATATCTGTAATGCCAGCACTGATAAAAGTAAGACAAGCATCCCTGGGGCTTGCTGGCCAGGCAGCCTGGCTGAATCACTGAGTTCAAGTTTCAGCGCGAGACCCTGTGCCACAGATTAAGGTGGAGAACGATTGAGCTCCAAAACACAGGAAACATGACATTGTAATTTTTAATCATGGAAGACTGAGGCAAGGAGGGGATGAGCTGACCAATTCCCATGTCTTTATCACCTACAGTCATTAGCTGTCAAATCAAGAAACTCTTGGGTCATTTATTCTTTCTGTCTTCTATGGTACTATTTTGATGTCTGTGTTTCAGTATTCAGTATATTTTAAAATATAAGAACTATTTAAAGTACAACTGTAATAATAAAACTATTTAAAACAGTGATTAATTAAGACTATTAATATATCTAGTCAGCATTTAAATTTTTCCAACTTTCCCTCTCTCTCTCTCTCTCTCTGTGTGTGTGTGTGTGTGTGTGTGTGCATGCATACACATGAGTGTGTTTTATTTTTCTCCTTAAAAAGGTATATTCAGTTCCTTCAGTAAGATCTCAATAGGATCTGTATGATGCATTTACTTTATGAAGACTAGGAATTAAATACACAACTTTCCTCTCCTGATCATTTTACTTTCTTGGTAGTTAATTTGTCATGAAAATCAATTTATATAAAGTTTTCAAGTCTGGAATTTGCTGGTAATACTTTCATGGTTGTGATATGTGTGTGTGTGTGTGTGTGTGTGTGTGTATGTGATATGTGATATATATAATCTTTTTCTTATAATGTGGTAATTACATCTAAAGGCTTAGTCAGATTGGGTCTGTGTGTGCTTGTGTCTGTGTGTGTCCAAGTCTGTGCTTGTGTGTGTGTGTGTGTGTGTGAGTGCATGTGTGTTTACTGTATGAATAAGGATCTTTCCTTTGGAAGGGTAGAATTCTTTTGTCTTGGGAGGTGCATTATACCTGGCTGTCTCCTATCAATTAAGATAAATCTGTGAATTTAGCTGGAAATGGATGGCATACACATCACTAAAATACACCCCAAATCTGAAAAACAAAATATCTTATTTCTTAGTCTCAAAGATGCCTTTAGACTACAAACACATGAATCAAAGTCCAAGTATAAACAGTTACTAAACCAACTCATCTATTTTATTCATGATCACTTTCCATTTGAAAGCTCTTGTTGTGTTTATTTCCTGTGAACTGAATTTGAGGCTTTGACTTGGAAGCCATAAATCCAATTTCTGATGAAATACAACTTTGCTGAGAGGTCAGATTGGAAAGGGTCCCTGCTAATTTTTCTTCTTAGTGTGGATTTGATAAGTGACAAGCATTCTCCTCTCTCCTTTCATGTCTAGCACACCCCAGACTTAATTCTTCTGAAAAGTTTTCTCTTTCATGCTTAATTTCTGATGGACAAGGTCTTGCTAGGGACATCCAAATCAGCCAGTTTGCACAGGCCGCATCTGACATGTGCCTAAGGTGTGGGCAGATGAACCACTTCTAAGACCAGGAGTGTAGCTGCTTCTTCTCAGTCTCCCCAGACACTAGTTAGGCCTAATACACTTGGAAGGTTGCTTGTCTAATTTGAACTGCAAGAGACTTTGGCTGGAGGGTAGCTCTGTGTCCCCATGATAAAAGAACACATAAAACAACCCAGTGCCTGATCACTCTCCCTGACTGTCAGTGAATCATGTCTAATAGCACCTCCATGCAGTTTGCGCCAATTTGCTTGCAATGGCATCCTTTTCTGTGGGCTTGCTGCTCAGCAGGCCCTGAAGCAATCTATGAATAACTTCCCAACAGATGCTGTTTATGAATTGAAGCAAATGGCTTCCCTGTTTCTCTTTTTTCTCACTTCAATAATTTTCAGTTACATTACGATGAATATTTATAGTCCTGTAGCAGTGCATAAAAATGGAGACCGAGAAGACCTGGGTATTGTTTCATACGTGAGTGCTGTTCTAATGGGCTCTGGCTGACTGGTTTTAATAATGTTCTATTGATGGACCGCAAAGAGGATGCAAATTGTAGATCAGTCATTTCCATTCACTGTTTTACCTGGATGGGCAGTGATAGAGTAGTGGCTGCATCCTTCATTCTCCTGGGATACCTCCCCTTGTCCGAGTAACACAGCCTGGAGCATGCCCATCTTTCAGCCCCTTTGGAGTAAATCTCACATACATGACTTCTACAGAGTCTCTGTCCTTAATAGAAAAGCCCATTAAGCTAGTTGACTACTCTCTACAGTTATTTCTATTAAAGATTCAAGTAACTGCTGCAGGGGAAGCCATAGCCCACAGAATACAGCAATCCTCAGAATTGAAATGTAAGTCACAAAGAATATGTTGGTTTTGATTTCCAGGCCTTTTATGGAAACGGATTGAGCTGCATTTTTGTCTAAAATGGTTTTTCAGATGTTTCCTATTTCTATGCTTTTTAAAATGTTACAGAAATGAAAGGACTTATATCTAGTTATTGCTCCTAAATTTTGTTTGAAGGGAACTGCTCTCTCTTCAGTGCCTTATGTTGCAAATAGCTGGTATACCTTCCCAGCATTTCCCATTTTACAATAATGAGTTCATTAACTACCCTATATTTTCTAGACCATTGACTGTGTCATATTGACCCACATACAAATAACTGCCTGTTTGGCTATTTGCTTATAAATAAGAGTGTTGAAAATGGTATGTAAATATGTATATTCATGCAGAGTGAATACATAGTGAAGCCTCCCAAAATATTTAAATTGTCCCATTTCCTACTTGTACGTTATGAAATACTCACCAACTACTCAAATAGAACTGTATTTATTATGCATGCAAGCCCACAATCTCTTTACCAACTATCATTTGTATGCTACACACAGAAGGTTGTGCTGTAACACAACGGTAAAAATAAAAACGGCAATTTGAAGAGAAGTATATTCCTTGCTTTAACTGCAGCAGAGGCAAAGAGCGATCTTCCTTCGATATGAGGAAGCATAACCCACAATCCTGAAATATTCAAAGCAATAATGAAAAGCCCAAGAATTTAATATTTGATCCAGAAAGGTTATTCTTAAAGAAACGGAGACATAGCAGAATGTCTCAAAACTGGAGTCAATGGGAAGATGTTTCAGGCCTGAACTGCAAGGCCTATGACTAGACTGTGGCCCTACATGCTGGGGAATATTTCCATTTTGTTTTTCATTACTTCCATGCCTAGACTCCAAGCTGGACCTTTTGTTTGCCAGGCAAATGCTCCAGCAGAGTCACACCCCAGAGCTCTGTTTGCTTTAAATAATACTAACACACAATGAAGGCAGTAACCTTAATAAGGATCATGGGATGTTAATGTGAACATTGTTCTCCCACTAGGGGACTACCAGTTAACAGAGATGTGACAGTAATTTTAGATGCTTGTATGCATATGTATTATTTGAAGCTGCACACAGAGGCACTTGATGAGTCTTATTTTCTTTTTCTTTTTTTTTTTTCTTTTTCTTTTTCTTTGTTTTTGTTTTTTTGATTTTTTCGAGACAAGGTTTCTCTGTGTAGCCCTGGCTGTCCTGGAACTCACTCTGTGGACCAGGCTGGCCTTGAACTCAGAAATCCGCCTGTCTTTGCCTCCCAAGTGCTGGGATTAAAGGCGTGCTCCACCACTGCTGGGCATATGGAACCCGTTGTATGAGATTTGAGCATCAGGTGGCCATTGCTTTAGAAAAAGGATTTGGATATGAGTGCAGGATGGGAAGTACTAGAGTCCAGCTTTAAGCAACACTGGGAGCAGCAAAGTTTCTAACAGAAAGCAGTTGGTAATATTGAGCCAGCAAGATTTCTCATTGGGTAAAGAAGCCTATCACTATGCCTGATGACCTGAAAGGAGAGAACCGATTTTCTCAGCTGTCCTCTGACCTCCACAATGGCATATGAAAACACACACACACACACACACACACACACACACACACACACACTAGAACTCAACTAAAAATGTTATTAAAATTATTTAAGAAAAAAAAAAAAGGGAAACATTAAGCCAGCACCAGGCCTCACAACAGATGTTGGGAGCTCAAAGGTGAGGGATAGCTCTATCTGAGTTGGATTCCTGCTCCCCTGAGAGATAAGACTGACAGAAAAATTAGAGAAAAGACCTTTGAAACCAGCTTTTTTAAAACCTCAATATAAATATCTACGTTTTCTTTAAAAATCTGCTTATTTCATTTTATAAATCAAGAGGCAGGGCTAAAGGTAGCACACGCTCTGAGGGCTTTGAATCCAGGTGTGTGTAATACTAAAAGCCATTTTGTGGACAAGAAGGGATCTGTTTAATGTGTTACAGGAAGCCCCTAGAACGGGGTTGTCCAACATTTTCACAATGCCGTGAAGCTATCTACAAAGCTATCAGGCCCTAGTCATGCCTATTCTCGGGCACTTGCAGCCTAAGGCTACAGGTCAGGCATACTTTCTTTAGAAGGTGGAGATAGAATGGAGTCCTTGATAGAACAGACATCCAAAAGGATTTCAAATTCCACATAGACAGGAGGCTTGGCATGTTCCCATCGCTCCCCTTTCCATGAGAACAAAAGAGCAGCAAGACTTCACAGGTCAGGCAGAAATTGAGCCAGGGATTGTAGAAATCATTTACAGAGTGCTTTTATCATGGGTTCCCACAAATTCTAGAAACTCACGCAATTAAAAAAAATAACTAGTAAATATATGATCACATTTGTGATTCTAGACCTTATAGATACCCTGTAGAGATAATTTAAAGAAATTGATATTATTTTTCTCTGTAAAAGTACGCTTTGATACACTGTGATATTAAGCATGTTATTCTTTCTTATTGTATCCAAGGTGACTACATTACTGCTAGATTCTTCACATCTATCTTTTCTCATCTTTTCTTGTCTATCCTGTCATTCATTGGTCCATCCATCTTCTTTACTGAGCAACAACTGGCAGACCATCGTTAGAGACCCTTTAGTATATAAGATAGGATTTAAGCTCACCCTAAGAGATACTCACCTCTAATAAGGTTTCTGGAAAAGAACAAAGCTTGTTATGATCCCATAGGACAAATGCCAGAGTAAGTCAAGATACAGATGTACAGCTAAGCCTGGGTTGGATGATTAGTGGAGGTACCAGAGTTTTAGATAGAGAGGTCCAAATGAATGCAAGACTAGAACCAGCAGAAATTCAGAATGATGGAATTTTAAATTTTCCACCCAGAGGGGCCTGGAATTATGAAGACTCAATGGGAGTGACCTTAGCCAAAGTGCCCAAAAATGGGGAGAGGGAACTAGAAGAGTCCACCTCCAGTAGATAGGCAGGGACTCAAGTGGAGGGACAGGGTTACTAACTCACAGTCAAAATTTCTGACCCAGAACTGTTCCTGTCTACAAGAACTGCAGGGACAAACATGGAGAAGAGACTGAAGGAAAAGCGGTCCAATGATTGGCCCAACTTGGGATCCATCTCATGAGGTTGGGGACACCAAGGTCTGACACTATTACTGATGCTATGATGTGCTTACAGATAAGAGCCTAGAATAGCTGTCCTCTGAGAGGACCTTCCAACATCTGACTGAGACAGATGCAGATACTTACACTCAACCATTGGACTGTTGTCAGGGACCTCTATGGTTGAATTAGGGGAAGGAGTGAAGACGTTGAAAGGGAGGGTAACCCCATAGGAAAACCAGCAGTCTCGGACCCCAAGGAGCTCCCAGAGACTGAGCCACCAACCAGGCAGCACACAGGAGCTAGTCTGAGGTCCCTGGCCCATATATAGCAGAGGACTGCCTGGTTTGGCCTCAGTGGGAGAAGATGCTAATCTTCCAGAGACTTGAGGCCCCAGGGAAGAGGGAGGTCTCATGGTGGGAGAGCACCATCTCAGAGGCGAGAGAGAGGAGGAATGACATGAAGAATTGTGGAAGGGGGGACTGGGATTGGGGGGACTTAGAGAGGAACAGTGGCTGGAATGTAAATAAATAAAATAATTTTTTTAAAAAAGGTTGTGCTAGACCCTCAGAATCCATTATCCTGAGGGTAATGGGGAGTCAAGATTGGTTTCAGAAAGACGTTTTCACTTTGCAACAATGAGAACACAGCATGGCAGACACACTGGAAAAGCCAGACCAAATCCAAAGAGCCCACTTGGGAAGCTGACGTGGTGCCCTGGTAAGGTGATAATGGCCTGGCCTGAGTGAGTCAAGAGAAAGCCTTAGACTGGAACACGCTGTGTTGCTTTCCTTTGTGTTGTACTCAGTGGCTTCATACTATGGAAGAGATGCCTATAGCAGGAGGTCTGTACCAGCTTGTCACAGATCTCCCCAGAAAACTTTATTGTCCAGCTTTTCCAAATTATGTTCTTGTTTACCTCACCTCTTTACCATGCAGATCTTCCATATATACTTTTGTAAATTTCATAAAAATTGCTACAATCTTGAAGCCCTTTGTTAAGGTTATAGATTTTGATATTGGAAACACATGAGATTAAATCCTGCGCCTGTTGTCCAATATTTCAGGACCTCAGGCAAGCTCCCTAACATAAACCTCAGATTTCTCACTTTTAAGATACAGATAACAATGACAACAAATAAAAGCAACGTTGTCCACTATTTAGTGTTAAGACCAACAACTACTCTACCCCAGTTACCAACATAGTGCTTGATTCATTACAACTACAGAAAGGTCCAGACTTTAGACAAACACCTCTAGAGGTCCCAAACTTTATATAGAAAAGTGGCATACTGGTTCAGGTTTTTTATTTGTCATAAATATAAAAATCTAACATTTTGAGGGAATATAAAGCAATTACATTATTAGGAAAAATAATTAGACTTTGTAGAAGATTAATGCAAACTGGCAGCTATAGATCTTAAATTATTTTAGATTGCAGTTAAACTTTATATTATTTTGCTCATCCAATTCAATAACAAGGCGTTAGATGTATTTAAAAACTGATTGTTGCCCCAGTCATCCTAAAAGCATGCATTTTTTAAAAGTATATTTTAAGCAACACAGAAAGTAACTAATAGTAATTTCTCATGGAAATTACTTTTTTTGTCCCTGGACAAAGAGTTCAGAACCAATCAAAAACCAATCAATATAAACTCTAATGTAAGCCATAATTAAGGTTGACAAATGGGTTCTTTAATGGTGTTAAATAATGCATTTATAAAAATAGAAATCAAAAGTCACACAAGCCAAGGCATCAGTATCTGAGAGATGCCTGGGGAAGACAGACATTCTTGCCATTCACTACAAACTTTCATGGACATCTATAAGTGACCCCCAAACCTTATGGTGATATTGTCAAGGTAGCCTGGGCTCTCTCGTGGATATGATTCATTTTAGCCACCACGTGATGTGAGCTCAGCTACTTTGTGGATAGGATCACCAGATTCTGAGATATCCCTGCTGGATGCATGGGCAGTGATTTCCCAGGTACGAATAGATCTTAGAACTTGGAGGCCTGAGGGGTATGTCTCTGACATTATCAACTTGAAGTCGCTATCTTAAGAATTCACTCAGAGTAATGGCATAACTACTGTCTACTCAGAGCAATACTTGTAGGGGGAGGAGCATCCCAATGGTAAAATCAGGGGATGATTTAGAACTAAGTAAATTTAAAACCAATTCATTTCTAACAGGAAGGCAGCACTGTTGGCAAGCAAACAGCAGTTAGCTACATGCCTTCTGGGGGCGCTACTCTCATTTGCATAATATATAATATAAAAATGAAAGCAATACACACCATATTCACCATTATGAAGATCAATTTGTTTATAAAGGGGATGAACATTTGGAAGAAAGGTATACATTTATTACATCTTTGAGTCGGGCCATTTATATTTAAATAGGAAACATGCACTCAAAGTAAAATAATCCCTTTAAGCACTTGGCATTTCTAATGAGTTATTTAATGTTTTATGTTTGTGATCTGCTCTGTGATCAATAAAAATCAGATAAAAAGCACTCTACAAAGCTGTAGCTTATGTTATGAAATAACACAAATTTAGGTTGATGACTATAGTTCATACTAAAGCAAATCTCTCTTTGGAGTTACCAGCTGCTGATTTTATATTTTTTCTGTTTGAAGGAAGTTTTCAAAGGGATCCTCAAATCTAGTGGATGTCCACAGAGATCATTGTTTTTAAAATTCAGGCTGTATACTATTTGCAAGGCTCACTCAGAATCGGTCTCTAGAAATGACTTCACACCTCAACCAGAATTGGTTGTTTGTTTTCAGTAGCTACATACTGGGGGGTTCAGGATACATATGAATCAGACCTTCTGAGTACAGAAGGTGGCTCTACCCAAATCAAGCACCAGTTGGCAGGATCTAGCTTGTCTGGAACTAGAATGAAAATATATGCACTTGTCTGCCACATGGAGCTTTAAGTTGGAAGATCCTCTGCATTAGGTCTTCTTACTCAGTCAGCCTTCAGGTTAAGACTGCCTTGTGTTTGCATTGCCTAGATGGTCACGGGTCTTGTTAAAGCCCATGGTTAAATTATAGACTATCTTATGTATACTGACACACTTTTCACAAACAAGTCAGTCCTATTGGGGAACATTGACAGCTAGGATTCATTGACTTTCTCACTGTCTTGACAATGAGCATATTTGCTTCCTAACGTAATGAACAGGCTCTCTGGAATCTACTTGTTTTCCAGCTCTACTTAAAGTAATAAGACTCACTGACGGGCATCCTTAAGAAGCATAACAGAGTATATAAGCAATTTCAATATCCTGTCTCACTTCTGCTAGAGGCCTTGAGCACAGACCTATGTAGAACACTCTTCCCTTTTAGAGAGAATTTAACCCACACCTCAGGATGGTTAAGTGGTTTGCTTAAGACATAAAATCCAAAATAAAACCAAAGTCTGTTAGTGCTTCACTATAACTGATGGTTGCTACTTGCCAATCATACACACATGGTACTTGTGGGCACATGCTCATCACCTCTGTAATGAGAGGTTAGCAGCAAATTGCTTTTGGAGCTGCTTACAATAATATAAGGTCTCAATCTCATTGTTTCAGTACTTCTCTATAGAGTATGATTCAGTATCACAGTGTCTTTTTTACTTTATCTCTACCTGACCTATTTAGTTTAAAAATGACTAAACATTTTAAGGAGACCTATGAAGAAAGAGAGAATTTACCTTGGCTTTTTCCCAGTAAGATCCTGGGAGACAGCATTATCAAATGCTTCTGATGATCTAGTTCCCTCTCAGGAGATCAAATAAAACGCTCTTTCACAAAAGCAAGGGTGTTGGGGAGATAGCTCAGTAAATTAAGTGCTTGCCTTCTAAGCATGAGGACCTGAGTTTGTTACCTAGAGGTCATGTCAAAAAGTTGGTGTCCTGGCATGTGCTTGTAATCCCAGTGCTGGGGAGACGTAGGCAGGAGGATCCTGGCCACCCAACTTAAGTGTTCTGCAAGGTCTATACTGAGAATCTTGTTTCAAACCCAAAACCGAATGTTAAACAATAAAAAACCGTAGATGGCACTCATGGGGAGCAACACCTGAAGTTGTCCTCTGGTCTCTACATGCAGGTGTGCATATATGCATGTACACACACACACACACACACACACACACACAGGTGTGCGCACACACACAAAAGCCATATAACAGAGACAGGTTTACTAACTGCAAGGTTCTGAATGCCTACATTTTATTCCAACAATTATCAGGATGGAATTTTCGGTTTTGATTTTAAAATTGTCTACAATGCCAGATCTACAGTGATCAGAAACAATGAACGGAAAAATTACTTTTACAAGAGACCTGTTGCATTTGTAGAGACAGCCTCCAGGAGGATACTAAGCAGAGCCCTTCCTTAACTCAATTAAGAACACCACAAGTGATAACTCCATTTCCCTGTGTTTTCTCCCAGCATGAGATGACTCAGCCAGAAATAGAGAGATAATATCGCAGATGTTCCTTTGCTCGCATAGCTGGTTATTGCTTATCTCGATATTTTAATACAAACACACAACTGTTCACCCTGTTTTATGGCTGTCAGGATTTTGCTTCATATTTAACAAATGGAAGTCTATGAGCAGATGTATCATTGACTCAAATTTACTTTCCCCTCATTATGTTACATGGAGAAGCTAAATGCTCGAGAGGGTATTATTGGCTGCATCTGCACTGATAGACTAGGATTCAAGCTGCCCATCCGGATTCTCCCCTGGTACCACCAAAGGATCAAATTGCTTTCTAGGATTCCAAGCAAATGACAATGAAGTATGACTACTGTTACCACACTTCTTGGGTATAGTCCCTGGGTCATTATCATTTTCAAATGATATTTTTTCTCTTCTGATCTGGCTTAAGGGGCTCAGCAAAGTAGTAGGTATATATTGCTTTGAGGTTTATTGACCCTGATGGGTGAGTTCACTTAAGATCTGTGACCCTAGAGTGGTCCCTTAACAATCGTGTGTGTGTGTGTGTGTGTGTGTGTGTGTGTGTGTAAGTCACAGGTCAATGTCAAATGTCTTCCTCAATCCTTAGTCACTCTCTGCCTCTTCACCTATTTTTTTTTTTTTTTTTTTGAGGCAGGGTCTCTCATTGAACTTGATGCTCACTGATCCAGCCAGACTTCTGGCCTGCCAGTGAATTCCAGGGATCTGCTTGTCTCTGTACTTTCACTGCTACATTGCAGACTCCTACTGCCTTGTCTGTCTTTTTTACAAGGTCATCATGCTGGCACAGCAAGCACCTTACTGACTGAACCATTTTGCCAGTCCAGTCCCTTACAGTTTACCCTTCTGTCCTGCAACTTTGGCTTGAGCAGTCTCATACTCAGTCATGCTGATCCTCTGCTTTGTTTACTGATAGGAGCCACACACCACACTTGCTGTCTTGGAGACACTTGGGAAATGATCCTGAATGGCACTAAGCTGGATCTGCAGTTGTTAGTCTCCTAAACTATTCTGACTTTAAAAAGGAGCCTATGGAGGCTAGCAAGCAGAGTTCTTTCCAGGGTGCCCACTGCCATTCTCACTCCAAATGGTCTTATCCACAGTTGAGGAGCTTCAGAGTTATTGAGGTTGATGAATGTGTATTCAAACACACACACACATATACACATAATACACATAATATATGTATGTATTTATATGTATATATGTATACGTACATATATAGACACATGCATACATATTATACACACACGCGCACGCACGCGCACGCGCGCACACACACACACACTCACACACACACACACACATGTATTATCGGCCATGATCATACAGGTAGGGAGAAGAGAGAAGGGAAGAACAGGAAAAGGCACCAAAGCCAATACATACACATGTGTGTATATATATATGTGTGTGTGTGCATATACATATATGTGTGTATATATATGTATACATACATGTATACACACATATATACATTATATACACATACATATATGTATATACAATATACACATACATATACATATTATATGTGTTTATATGTATATATATGCATACATGCACATATATAGACACACACACACACACACACATGTAAGTATATATTTATCCCTGGCACTTAGAATCTGTTCCAAATCAAACCCTTTATGTGACCCTCTGGCCCCAGCAGGCAATCATGAACAGACTCTGCCTAGCAATCATCCTGTGGATGCTGTTCTCCCTAAGCCCAAGCAGTCTAATGAGTGAGTTTTCAGTTTTCTAATGTGTGTTACAGTTAAGGGCTCAGACCCACCTGAGACCACCAAGCGCACAGGTGTCCCCCTTGCAGGCCTCCTCATCAGCAGAACTAATTTCTGGATGCTGTCTCGGAATCTTCCCTCTTGGACTGTCCTGCGGAATTGTCTTTGCTTGTCTTTGCTTGTCTTTGCTTGTCTTTGGCTTTTTCCTCTTCCTCCCTTCTCTCTCCTCCCTTCCATGGCCCATGGCCCCTAATGAGGCAGGAGCATCATGTTTATGGCTCATGGCAGAGTGATGGTTTCCCCACATCTACACACTCCCATTTGTTCCTGACCCAACACTGACCTGTGAATGAAAAACGGGAAAGTTGACCCCTTGCCCTTTGCCCCTTCTTGTCTTCATTGTATTAAGTGTGTAAAGGTTTGTTAATTATTGCTGATTACACTGATATATACTGGCTCAACCACTGCCCTACTATGTTTCTTGTTCTATGTTCATGCTTTAGGAATAAGAATAGAGGCAATTCTATACTAGACTGTTTTAAATGCTTTGCAAAAAATATCTGATTAACGAAATTCTAAGGTAGGCACCATGCCTAGTCTCATTTTGTAATTGGACAACTAAAGATCATTTTTTTCTTGATATTCTTTTGCATGCATGCATGGACCTGTAATGTATGTGCACTCATTTGGGTAGAGGCCAGAGAGTATCTTCATCACTTGCTAGCCATTTATTTATTTATTTATTTACTTATTTATTTATCTGATGCAGGGTCTCTCACCAAACCTTAAGCTCACCACCTGCCAAGGTTGGCTGGCCAGTAAACTCTAGAGATGCTCGTCTCTATCTACCAAGTGCTTTCCGTGTACTTGGCCACACTAGCATTGTCTGTGGGCCCTGGGAATTGAAACTGAGATCCTCGCGCTTATGTGGAAAGCACTTTAACCACTGAGCCATATCACCACACCCTTAGTGAAACAGTCTTTGACTCTCTCTGTACTCATCCTTTGGAGGCACTCCATACCTGGCCTTTGAGCACCACAGTTGCAATCCAGTCATTATGTGTCAAATATTCCTCCCTTTTAATCTCAAGTTTCATTCAGACCAAGTTCATTGCTGTCTATCATCATTGTATCTCTCTTGAGTATTCATCCCACTAAGCTTTTATTTCTGTGCATATCCTTTCTCACTCAGAGACACAGACAATATGTATCATACAGGGATTTTGTGATAAGAGATAGTGTGTCCATCAGCATATACCACCAGACTCCATATACTGTGCTCAATAAATAATAGGAATTGTGTGTCATGTATATTTGTGTTTGTGTGTAAGTGCATGTGTGTGTGCCTGTGCATTTAGACATCAGAGGTTGAAGTCTGATGTCTTCCTCAGCTCTCCACTTTATTTTTTGAGACAGTATATCTCACTGAATCTGGAGCTTACTGATTTGGTTACATTACTTGGCCGAGATCTTTGGATCAAGGCCACTTGTATCTCTGCCTGCCCCGCACTAGGAATGCAGCTGCATGCTACCACATCTGGTTTTTGTATGGATGCTGGGGCTCTGAATTCAAGTCCTCATGCTTATATGACAAGCTCTTTACTGACCAAACCTTCTCTCTAACCTCCTTACAAGAGATCTTATTAGATACAGTAGCAAAAAGTATTATACTTCAGAATCTTCCTTCTGCAATCTGTGCAAGCCATTCCAGATTCTGGACCTTTTGAGGTTAGCTGGGTCATGTGGCTTAATTGGGGAAATAAAAATACAAAGGAAGTGACAAATGTTACTATCAAGTAGAATCTTCAGTGTCATCGGCTGAGTCCTCAGCACTTTCTTCCCCCCATCAGGACCAACCAAGTCCCAAACATGGGCTGCTGCCTCAGAGAAGTAAACAACAGTGACTTACAGTTCAGTTTTTAGCTGCAGGACAAAGATGTAAAATGTAACTGACGAATGAAACTTTGTGTTGAGTTGGTGAGATATTAGGATTTTAAAAAGATCATAAAAATTACACCAAGCTAATTGACACAGAAATTAAAGTAATAGGTATACAGTGACTCATTTTTATCCCCACCTCTTTCTTGACACAGTCATTTTTAAAAAATAATGTTTTTATTATTTCTTTGAGAGTTTCATGCAGCATATTTTGACTATATTCACTCTCCCCAAACTCTCTCAAACCCATCAAATTCAGTTTATTTTAGCTAAATACTCTTGGGTATGGTCAACCTACTGGTGGCCACACCATTAATGATAATTGACTCTCCCTATACTAGCAGCTATCAAATAGGTGGGCTTGGTGCCTGCTTTCCTTCCTCCATGCTGGGTTTTTGTCTGGCTGGAGCTGTGTAGGTCTTATGCATGCTGTCCCAATTGCTGTGACTTCATATGTGCATCTATCCTGTTGTGCCTGGCAAACATTGTTTCCTGGAAGCCATCTATCATCTTTGGCTCTTTCAATCTTTCTACATCCTGGTCCTGGAATATTCCCTGAGCTCTGGCAGGAGGAGTGTGATTCCTTTTAGGGCTCAGCACTCTAAATTCTCCTATTCTCTGCATATGACTAATTGTGGGTCATTTTTGAAGACACTTGTACTGGCTGGTTTTATGTGTCAGCTTGACATAAGCTGGAGTTATCACAGAGAAAGGAGCCTCTCTTGAGGAAATGCCTCCATGAGATCCAGCTGTGAGGCATTTTCTTAAGTAGTGATCAAGGGGGGGAGGGCCCCTTGTGGGTGGTACCATCTGTGGGCCGGTAGTCTTGGGTTCTATAAGAAAGCAAGCTGAGAAAGCCAGGGGAAGCAAGACAGCAAGTAAAATCCCTCCATGGCCTCTGCATCAACTCCTGCTTCCTGACCTGCTTGAGTTCCAGTTCTGACTTTCTTTGGTGATGAACAGCAGTGTGGAAGTGTAAGCTGAATAAATCCTTTCTTCCCCAACTTGCTTCTTGGTCATGATGTTTGTGCAGGAATAGAAACCCTGACTAAGCACCCTTTTTAGTATCAAGTGTTATGGTGGTTTGAATATGCTTGGCCCCAGGAAATGGCACTATTAGGAAGTGTGGCCTTGTTGGAGTAAGTGTGGCCTTGTTGGAGGAAATGTGTCATTGTGGACATAGGGTTTAAGACCCTCCTTCTAGCTGCCAAAAAGCCATCTTCTCTTATTGGCTTTCAGATGAAGATGTAGAATTCTCAGCTCCTCTTGTACCACGCCTGCCTGGATGCTGCCATGCTCTCACTTTGATGATAATGGACTGAACCTCAGAACCTGTAAGCCAGCCTCAATTAAATGTTTACCTTTATAAGAATTTCAAAGGGACTGAGGAAAAGCCGGGAGGTAAGAGCCTGCCTGCTTCCACCTGTGGCCAGAAACCCCGCCTGGGCCAACAGGCCTCTCCATATACAAGTAGCTCAGGGAGAAAGCTACCCGCCCACTTGTGCTGAGGAGCCAGCAACAGGAGGACTCCAGACGCAGGGTCTGAAGAACAGCTGGAAGAGAGAACTGGCCTCCCAAGAATATTGACATCTGAGCTTGAAGGAAAGACAAGCCACAGTCAGAGAGAGAAAGACCAGCTAAATCCAGAGATAACCAGATGGCGAAAGGCAAGGGCAAGAACACAAGGAACAGAAACCAAGACTACTTGGCTTCAGCTGAATCCATCTCTCCCACCACAGCCAGCCCTGGATACCCCAACACACCAGAAAAGGAAGACTCAGACTTAAAATCACTTATCAAGAGGATGATAGAAGATTTTAAGAAGGAAATAAATAACTCCCTTAAAGAAATACAAGAGAACAAAGGTAAACAACTGGAAGCCCTTAAAGAGGACACACAAAAATCCCTTGAAGAATTACAGGAAAACACAATCAAACGGGCAGAAATACAGGAAAACACAATCAATCAAATGAACAAAACCATTCAGGAATTAAAAACAGAAATAGAAACAATAAAGAAATCACAAAGGGAGACGACCCTGGAATTAGAGATCATAGGAAAGAAATCAGGAGTCATAGATGCAAGCATCACCAACAGAATACAAGAGATGGAAGAGAGAATCTCAGGTGCAGAAGATACCATAGAAAACATGGACACAACAGTCAAAGAAAACACAAAATGCAAAAAGCTCCTAAACCAAAACATCCAAGATATCCGGGATGCAATGAGAAGACAGAACCTGAGGATAATAGGTATAGAAGAGAGTGAAGACTCCCAACTTAAAGGACCAGTAAATATCTTCAACAAAATTATAGAAGAAAACTTCCCTAACCTAAAGAAAGAGATGAACATAAATATACAAGAAGCCTACAGAACTCCAAATAGACTGGACCAGAAAAGAAATTCCCCCCGTCACATTATACTCAAAACACCAAATACACAAAACAAGGAAAGAATATTAAAAGCAGTAAGGGAAAAGGGGCAAGTAACATATAAAGACAGACCTATCAGAATTACACCAGGCCTCGCACCAGAGACTATGAAAACTAGAAGATCCTGGGCAGATCTCATACAGACTCTAAAAGAACACAAATGCCAGCCCAGGCTGCTATACCCAGTAAAACTCTCAATAATCATAGATGGTGAAACCAAAATAGTCTACGACAAATCCAAATTTGCACAGTATGTTTCCACAAACCCAGCCCTACAAAGAATAATACATGGTAAATGCCAACACAAAGAGGGAAACTACACTCAATAAAAAGAAAGAAAGTAATCTTTAAACAAACTGAAAAGAAGATAACCACACAAACAATATAAACAACATCAAAAATAACAGGAAATAACAATCACTATTCTTTAATATCTCTTAACATCAATGGTCTCAACTCCCCAATAAGAAGACATAGACTGACAGACTGGATCCATAAACAGGACCCAGCATTTTGCTGCATCCAGGAAATGCACCTCCATGTTAAAGACAAACACTACCTCAGAGTAAAGGGCTGGAAAACAATTTCCCAGGTAAATGGCCCCAAGAAACAGGCTGGAGTAGCCATTGTAATATCAGATAAAATTGACTTTCAACCAAAATTCATCAAAAAGGATGAGGAAGGACACTTCTTACTCATCAAAGGAAAAATCTACCAAGAAGAACTCTCAATTCTGAACATCTATGCCCCAAATGCAAGAGCTCCCACTTCCATAAAAAAGTCTACTAAAGCTCAAAGCACACATTGCACCTCACACAATAATAGTGGGAAACTTCAACACCCCACTATCAACAATGGACAGATCTTGGAAACATATACTAAACAGAGACACAGTGAAACTAACAGATGCTATGAACCAAATGGGTTTAACAGATATGTATAGAACATTTCATCCTCCATCAAAAGAATATACCTTCTTCTTAGCACCTCATGGTACCTTCTCCAAAATTGATCATATAATTGGTCACAAAACAAACCTCAATAGATATAAGAAGATTGAAAGAATCCCATGCCTCCTATCAGATCACCACAGATTAAGGTTGGTCTTCAATGGCAACAACAACAACAGAAAGCCCACATACACATGGAAGCTGAACCATGCACTGCTTAATGATAAGTTGGTCAAGGAAGCAATAAAGAAGGAAATTAAAGACTTCCTAGAATTCAATGAAAATGAAAGAACAAGTTACCCAAACCTATGGGACACAATGAAAGCAGTGTTAAGAGGAAACTCATAGCTCTCAATGCCTCCAAAAAGAAACTGGAGAGAGCATACACTAACAGCTTAACAGCACATCTGAAAGTTCTAGAACAAAAAGAAGCTAATACACCCAAGAGGGGTAGAAGGCAAGAAATAATCAAATTAAGGGCTGAAATCAACCAAGTGAAAACTAAAAGAACTGTACAAAAAATCAACAAAACCAAGATCTGGTTCTTTGAGAAAATCAACAAGATAGATAAACCCTTAGCCAGACTAACCAGAGGGCACAGAGACAGTATCCAAATTAACAAAATTAGAAATGAAAACGGAGATATAACAACAGACTCTGAGGAAATTAAAAAAATCATCAGATCCTACTACAAAAGCCTATATGCAACAAAATTGGAAAATCTGGAGGAAATGGACAAGTTTCTAGACAGATACCAATTACCAAAGTTAAATCAAGATAAGATAAACCATCTAAACAGTCCCATAACCCCCAAAGAAATAGAAGCAGTCATTAGGAGTCTCCCAACAAAAAAAAGCCCAGGACCAGATGGGTTCAGTGCAGAATTCTATCAGACCTTCAAAGAATTCCTAATATCAATACTCTTCAAGCTATTCCATAAAGTAGAAACGGAAGGAACACTACCCAATTCATTTTATGAGGCCACAGTTACACTGATACCAAAGCCCCACAAAGACCCAACAATAAAAGAAAATTTCAGACCAATTTCCCTTATGAATATCGATGCAAAAATACTCAATAAAATTCTTGCAAACCGAATCCAAGAACACATCAAGACAATCATTCACCATGATCAAGTAGGCTTAATCTCAGGGATGCAGGGATGGTTCAATATCCGGAAATCCATTAATGTATTCCACGACATAAACAAACTCAAAGAAAAAACCACATGGTCATCTCATTAGATGCTGAAAAAGCATTTGACAAAATTCAACATCCCTTCATGGTCAAAGTCTTGGAAAGATCAGGAATTCAAGGAGCATACCTAAACTTAGTAAAAGCAATATACAGCAAACCAGTGGCCAACATCAAAATAAATGGAGAGAAACTTGAAGCAATCCCACTAAAATCAGGGACTAGACAAGGCTGCCCTCTTTTTCCCTATCTATTCAACATAGTACTTGAAGTTCTAGCTAGAGCAATCAGGCAACAAAAGGAAATCAAAGGGATACAAATTGGAAAGGAAAAATCAAAATATCACTATTTGCAGATGATATGATGGTATACTTAAGTGACATGAAAAACTCCACCAGAGATCTGCTACAGCTGATAAACAACTTCAGCAAAGTGGCTGGATACAAAATTAACTCCAGCAAATCAGTAGCCTTCCTATACTCGAAGGATAAATAAGCTGAGAAAGAAATTAGGGAAATGACACCCTTCACAATAGTCACAAACATTATAAAACATCTTGGTGTGACTCTAACCAAACAAGTGAAAGATCTGTATGACAAGAACTTCAAGTCTCTGAAGAGAGAAATCGAAGAAGACCTCAGAAGATGGAAAGATCTCCCATGCTTGTGGATCGGCAGGATTAACATAGTTAAAATGGCCATCCTGCTGAAAGCAATATACAGATTCAATGCTATCTCCATTAAAATCCCAACTCAATTCTTTGTAGACCTAGAAAGAGCAATTCTCAAATTCATATGGAATAACAAAAAACCCAGGATAGCAAAAACTATCCTCAACAATAAAAGGTCTTCTGGGGGAATCAGCCTCCCTGACCTTAAGCTGTACTACAGAGCAGTAGTGATAAAAACTGCATGGTATTGGTACAGTGACAAGCAGGTTGATCAATGGAATAGAATCGAAGACCCAAAAAATGAACCCACACACTTATGGTCACTTGATCTTTGAGAAAGGAGCTAAAACCATTCAGTGGAAAAAAGACAGCATCTTCAACAAATGGTGCAGGATCAACTGGCAGTCTACATGTAGAAGATTGCGAATTGATCCATTCCTATCTCCTTGCACAAAGCTCAAGTCCAAGTGGATCATGGACCTTCACATAAAACCAGATACACTGAATCTAATAGAAGAGAAAGTAGGGAAGAGTCTCGAACACTTGGGCACAGGGGAAATGTTTTTGAACAGAACACCAATGGCTTGTGCTCTAAGGTCGCGAATTGACAGATGGGACCTCATAAAATTACAAAGCTTCTGTAAGGCAAAGGACACTGTAATTAGGGCAAAACGGCAACCTACAGATTGGGAAAAGATCTTTACCAATCCTACATCTGATAGAGGGCTAATATCCAATGTATACAAAGAACTCAAGAAGCTAGACTCCAGAGATACAAATAACCCTATCAAAAAATGGTGAAGAGAGCTAAACAGAGAATTCTCACCTGAGGAAACTCGAATGGCCGAGAAGCACCTAAGGAAATGTTCAACATCCTTAGTCATCAGAGAAATGCAAATCAAAACAACCCTGAGATTCCATCTCACACCAGTCAGAATGGCTAAGATCAAAAACTTGGGTGACAGCAGATGTTGGAGAGGATGTGGAGAAAGAGGAACACTCCTCAATTGCTGGTGGGAAATGCAAATTGATACAACCTCTCTGGAAATCAGTTTGGCGGACCCTCAGAAAATCGGACATAATACTACCTGAGGACCCAGCTATTCCACTCCTGGCCATATACCCAAAAGATGTTCCAACATGTAATAAAAACACATGTTCCACTATGTTCATAGCAGCCATATTTATAATAGCCAGAAGCTGGAAACAACCCAGATGTCCCTCCACAGAGGAATGGATACAGAAAATGTGGTACATTTACACAATGGAATACTACTCAGCTATTAAAAACAATGACTTCATGAAATTCTTAGACAAATGGATGGAACGTGAAAATATCATTCTGAGCCAGGTAACGCAGTCACAAAAGAATAAACATGATATGTACTCACTGTTAAGTGGTTATTAGCCTAAAAGTTTGAAATACCCAAGAGTCACTTCGCAGGAACAGTAGTACTGAGTACGAGGTCCCAGATGGAGGGCTTGGAGAAAGGACTGAAGGAGCTGAGGGAGTGTGCAGCCCCAGGGAGGTAGCAACAGTGGCAACTGGCCTGACCCCCCATACTTCTGGAGACTGATCCACCAACTAAAGAATACACATGGAGGGACCCATAGTGCTGGCCACAAAGACTGCAGAGGAGGGTCTTGTTACCCGTCAGGGGGAGGAGAGGCCCTTGGGCCTGAGGGTGTTAGATCCCCCAGTATAGGAGAATGTCAAGGAGGGAAGAGGAGAGTGGGTGGGGGGTGGGATGGGGAGGTGGGTTGGAGAATATCCCCATAGAGGCAGGGGGAGGGCGGAGGGAATGGGGAGGTTCCAAAGGGGAGATCTGGAAAGGGGGAAACATTTGAAATGTAAATAAAATATGAAAAAAAAAAAAAAAAGAATTTCATTGGTCATGGTGTCTGTTCACAGCAGTAAAACCCTAACTGGGAAAAGTGTGCTCTTTAAAAGTTAAGATACAGGCAGTGGATAAATACCTTAGTAGTTAGAGTATTTGCTGCTATTCTAGGGGCCCCAGGTTCTGTTCTCAACCTCCACATGTCAGCTCACAAATGTCTACCTCCTATGCCCTTTCCTGGCCTCTGCAGGTACCAGGCATCCATGTGGTGCACAGACATGCATTCAGGCAAAGCTCCCATACATATACATTTTTCAAAAATTAAAAATGGAGATATATACTTAACTGTACTTACAAGATAAAATAATTAACATTTATCATCTATGTACTTACTATAAGTTTAAAAAGGTAGGGGCTACAGATGTAGCTTAGTTTTTATAATATTGCTGAGAGGCATGAAGCTCTAAGATCAGTACCCAGCACTGCATAAACTGGGTATGGCAGCACATACCTGCAGTGCTAACACATAGGAAGCAGAGGCAGGAGGATTAGGAATTCAAGATTATCCTCACAGTGAATTGAAGGCCAGCCTGGAATAGCAAAACCCTGTTTTAAAATTTTTTGCATGTGTTTCATGGGCATATACTCATATAGTATATGTATGTATGTATACACACACATATATATGTGTGTGTATACATATATATATACACCACTCATATATCTATATCTATATCTATATCTATATCTATATCTATATCTATATCTATATCCATCCATCCAGGCAAAGCTCCAACACACATATGAGTATGGGTATATACTTATGAAGCATTTACAATTTTTTAAGACAAATAATCTTCAATCTTATGAGGTTTGTTCCACTGTAACATCTTTTATTATAAATAGGAGTACAAGGCTCAGAACAGTTAAATCTATTGATTTTCAGTCAAACAACTAGCTAATGACATAGCTAGAACTAGGGCCACATGTTTGGAGACAGAAGATGCTGCTAATCACCACATTTCCCTAGGTCATGCGTATTAGTGCACACATTTGCAGATCTAAGTAGAAACACAAACACTCGTGAAATGCCAAGAGGAATACAGATTAAACATCTGTTCGGTATCATCAAAAGGAACATGAGAGGATGGACTGTGTTGGGAATCTTTCCAGAGCTCAAGCTCTGTCATTTAACTTTGTTCTTACTCCACACTGAATTCATCTAGTCAAGAAAAGCTTGCGTATTGCCATCTCTTTCTTCCTGCCCTCAGGAGAGTGTGGGAGGGCCATGACTAGAACCCATGAAAGCACTCCTTCCCAGGTTGCTCTGGGGGGCATCTTTTAGTGTTTCCTTTCCTTTCCTGTTTGAAGGAGGACTCCACAGCGGTCACAATCAATTCCAAGACTAAAATTTGATGTGTGGCTCAATGTTAAGAGCCAGCCCCCAACTTTTCTGAATTCCCTGTGATAATTCATATAAAAAATTGTGTTTTCATTTTGATAAAAGTGTCAAAAATGAACATAAACACAGTTTGAGTTATTTAGGAGGCAAACAGGAAAGTTGAACAGAAGTCAAAATTGTAGTGTTGTTGGCAGCAAAGAGCTTTGAGTAAGCCAGACCTGGCTCCAGTCCTTATGCCATCTCTGTATGTTGCAGGTTGCTATAGTCCCTACATTTCAATTTTTAAAATTTACATTCTTTTATTTTTCAACTGAGGATGACTATCCTGCATCATTGGGTCACAGGGAAAATTTATTTAATAATGTCCTGAACTAGTATGTAATAAATTAATAAAATATTATCTGTAATTTCTTATTTGTGGAAGAATAATTTGGAGATTGAATCCACACACTAAGATATTGGCTAGTTACCCGCTGACCCTTTCCCTACAAACTGTTCATAGGTTGATGAGACCCTGAGTGTGACACTTAGAGACTGGCTGTTTTTGCCAAGGAGTCATACTATCTAGAAAGCTGCTGAAGCCTAGCACATACCTAGTAAGACTTCATAAGCAAGACATAGACAAATGACTATCCCAAGGAGAAACTGCCTTAGCATAACAAGGCTGGGCAATAAAACAGAGCAAAAGAAATAGATTTTATAAACGTAAAGTGAAAAGCAAACCACTCCTGCAATTATAGCTCTCCTATGATTTATGCCTTTAATTTGTCTAAATCAGTGACCCATTGGGTATTGGCATAAAAATTTCAAATTCAGCAGAAGCCTAAATCACTGGAAGGAAACACTACATTTTTATTAGTTATCGTTCTTCCATTGACTTCTCAGAAACAAAATGAATCCTTCCCCGAGCGAGGCAAAATGAAGTATTATACTTACTGAGATATTATTGATCCCTGAGTGTTCGCATCCAATACGTCACAGACTCATAGAAGCACCTCTTGCCTGAGAAATTGACGAATCAGAATTACATTCACGAAACCTTTGCTTCTGTGGAGCATTATCCCCAGGTTCTGGCCTGGATTATTTGACAAGATGACACTAAAATAGACTATAGCAACTTTGGGTATAACACAAGAGTAAACAGAAAAAAATAATGAAATCTTTTAGAGACGGAAGCTAGAGATTGCTCATAGACTCCACAGACGAGGTGAGCGTGCATACTTGAGAAAACTCTGTAGATGAAGCCAAGCCCCGAGGCACAGACCATGAGATGCAAGAAAATCCTCAAAGTGGACTCTCATCTTAGATTACTTCCATTGATATTTACATGACTGAAGGGGAGCTTCTGACTGGCCTTTGAGATAGAGAGGGCTAGTAAACAGAGGGCGTCCCCCACATTGGAGACCCCTGCCAACTTTCAGAAATGGTTCAAACCTTGTGAAGCAAGATTTTTATTTTAGTTCAATGAGACTCTTCTTGGACTCTTGTCCTACAGAACTGTGAGACAATAAATTTGTGTTGCTTTAAGCTACTACTGTGCTTGTTAAGTGGTTTATACAAGTAACAGAAAGCCAGAATAGTCATTTTAGAAGTCATTTGGAAGTCATGCAGTTGCACAAAGATAAACCAAACCTCTAACACAAAATGTGCTCAGAGATATGCTCAAGATATGCTTGGTCCTGCTGGTTTATGGCTAACCACCTCTGTGTTTGAGGTCTATAAGATTGAAAAGAACGATGAGGAAAGGTGTCAGTGGGAAGTACTCTCTTATTTGTGCCCCCTCACATGGGGCAGGGAAGAGCTGTGCATCCTTCCTGAACCCAAGAGAATCCAGCACAAGGCAAACACTAGAGTGCTTCAGTACCTTCTGGGATTAGCTCATAGAGGTAAAACACAGAGAGAATATGTCTGTCTTCGCAGAGGTGGTATGAGTCTCTACCAGAGAGAATTTCTTCATGGGGTGGAATGATCCAGAAAGGGCTGGGAGACCAGAAATGTCAAGGTTAAGAAACTTGAATGTGGCCAGTTGGAGGGAGCCATCACTTATATTCTGCCACAGGGTCAGAAGTCACCATGGAAAGAAAGGTACTTGGGAACTGCCAAGATTATCAGAGTATGATTCTGCATTATGCTTCTGACATCCTCTAGAGGGCTCAGCTAGAAGAAAAAGGTTTTTTCCTAAGTGAAAGACTTTGGGTTTTGGAAAGCCAGCCTGGGCCAGGCTATCTAGAGGAGTAGGGGAAGCAGACACCCTCATACATGACTTATGTCTTTGCTTGAAGTGGGTCTGAACGAGCAGAAAGAAAAACCTAATGTTTACACCATTATGTACTTAAGATTAGACTTTAATGTAATGAGGCTGTTCTTGTGACTGGAAAGGAACTATAGAAACTGCAGGGTTTGTCCAAATTTTCAGAACTATAATCTATTGACAGATAGTGGCAGATGGAGGATGAAGTCTGTCAAATTTGTCTTATGAATGCACTTGTCAAGTCTAGCATTTTTCCTATATTAGTTATCAGAACAACAAAGTGATTTGAAGATGCAGGAAACAAAATCTAGTCCTAAAACAATGACATTGAAGAAATGACAGAATCCATGGCAGTAGTAAGTGATCAGCATTTAAATGTTAACCTAGAGATGGCCACGTATAATTACTCTGAATCCAGATAAGAATAAACCAAGGTGAATGTTAGTGAGCAGATAAGATAAAGAAAAGTATAAACTTGGCTAAGAAAAAGTGACCTATGAGATAAATTTTCCACCCAAAGGTTTTAAAAAATAGTGTGTTCATTATTTTTACTTAATTGTACTGAAATGAAGAGAGAAATGCATCTACAGATCAATAAGAGAACATGGACACTGTGGCTTCTAAGCATACCTCATTCTCAGGTCCCCAAGAAGAAGAAAATACACAGGTTCAGATGGCCCCAGCCCTGCCCCAGAATGTCTATATTAGTTACGTTTCTCAAAATGATAACAAAGTACCTGACAAAGGCAACTTAAGGGAGGAAAGAGTTACTTTGGCTCATAGTTTCAGAAGATTCAGCCCACCATGATGGTGAAGACATGGTAGAATGACCGGTGGTGGCAATAAATAGCAAAGCCCCTCACATCTTGGCCAATCAGAAAGTAAGGACACAAGACCAGAGCTAGAGGTGAGCCCCATATAAACTCATATATAAAAACTATAATATGAGATCCATATATGAAAAACAACAAAAACAAAAACTAGGCAGCATATGTGTTTCCAAGTGTGGCCTATTTCGCTTAACATAATGACTTCCTATTCTATTTTTCTATTGGTTTAACAAATAAGCCTTTACATTTTTACTTTATTTTTGAGAATCTCATATATATATAATGAAACATGGTGATGCCTACCCCATTCTTCGAAAACCTCTACATCTTCTCAACAACCCCTCCCATCTTTATGTTATACCCCCTCTTTGATAACTTATTAAGTCCTGTAACTGCTTCTCATATATGCACAGGTTTGAGATCACCCAGTAGAAACTGGGAAATCTACCAGTGACCATAACCTCAGAAAACAATAATTCTCCTTGCCCCATCAATTACTCTCTGCCAAGTGGGGGAGGCTGGAGATTACCTATGCTGGGATCATGGCTGTCTTAGTCCTATGTAGGTCATGTGTAGGTAACCATAGCAGCTCTGAGTTCATTAATGTGATAGCCATATCATATCCAGAGGACAGTATTCTGTGGTCACTTTTCGCCATCCTCCTGCTCTTACGTCCTTTGTCTTCTCTTTCTCAGTGTTACCTGAGCTGGTGTGGTGTATATATGGGGTTAATATAGAGTCTTGTTTAAGGTTGAACATGGAGTCTCTATTTCTCAGTACTTTGGCCTATTATTTTTCTCAGCATTGACTGTTGACCATTGCAAAAAGAAGCTTTTCTGATGGGGTTGAAAACAGGCCAGGTCTGTCAACACAAGGAGATGGGCAACAGGTATTTATTGACCATTTTTGGCATGGCAGCTTCTGCCTCACAGACTGAGCCTTCAAAACCCATCAAGGAATGGTTGTGCTTTTGGGGAGCCCCTTCAATCAGAGGCACATGGAGAAACAAATGCTCTCAGTCTCATTTTCACCACTGTCGCCATGACTTCCCTGCCATTGTGCAAAAGTATTAGGTTCTTCATCATACCAAGGACTGATTTAGCAAGGAAGCTGGAAGTATCAGGCAGACATGCTGATGCAGGAACACATCTCTAAGTCAATATGTGGTTCTCATTAGTCAGAGGCTAAGGGCAAGTACGTTCAAGCAGAAGGCTGAGAGGGTCGGTACATAATTGGGAGAAGAGTTGGAAGAGCAATCACAGACACAGCTCAAAGACTGACTTGCCCTATCGGCCCCTGGAGAGTCTTGGAAGAAAAGCAGCCGTACAGGAGGAGGACTGACTGGTGGAGCCAGCTGGCGAAACATATTTTATACAGAATGTTACCTGTTGCTTTCCATAGCAATGTCTGCAACACTTTTTAAAAATAGAATAGTAGCAGAAGCCATCTTATGCATCCCCTGCTTCTAAGCAGCCATGATTTGCTCTTAGTCACAATGCATGGGAATGCTTGAACTGAGTTGATAAGGTTTGTATAGGCAGGGCAGTGTGTCTATGCTGTTCCCAGGTTCAGCAACACAAAGTTTCTAGAAGGGGTTTAAAGGGTCCTAAAAGTCAAGAGGACCACCAAAGTCTTTCTGTAATTCTATCCAGACAACAGTAGTGCAATGGGCTCTTGCTGACTATGGCCACTGTGTTGCTCCATACTACTCTGGCCTGAGTCTTTCTGTGAAGATGAACCATAGATTTCTTTTGTGTGTTTATGTGCACATGTTTGTGTTGGGGTTGGCAATGAGTGTAGAAGCCAGAGGACAGCCAGGGATTTCATTCCTTACTTGATATTGACCTTGTGTTATGAGGCAGTGTCTTTCACTGGTACCTGGAGCTTGCCAAGTAGGCTAGGAGGGCTGGCTAGTGGTGCCCAGGAGTCTGCCTGTCCATGCTCACCCAGCACTAGAATAGTAAGTACATGCCCACATGCCTGGCTCTTTCTGGAGATCTAGCTGAGGTTCTCATGCTTACTCAACAAGCAGTTTACAGTACAGACTCCGCTGTCTCTCCTCAACATATATGTTCCTTTAATGCTGCCATTACTGGAGGTGCAGAGAGAAGGTGCTAGATCCCATCTAGATGCCACTTCATACCTGAGCAGTCTGTCTTAAACTTCACTTTGATCTCAGTTGCTCACCCTACTTTCTGTTTCTCCATCTTCTATGGAGGCCCTTGTTCTTATGGGTCTAAAGTTCTTGTATAAGGTGCACATCTTTTTTCCTAGAGACAAAAGCCAGATGCTTGCCTCAGTTTCCCTGGGCACCCTCTGGTAGGAACCACAGTAGTCTGGCTATGAGAGCTGAGGGCATTGGGCTCTGGCTTCCCAACTTCTATCCAGAACAATATTCCAATGTTGATGAACAATATTCCAATGAGATGTCTGACCACTAAGATACAGAAAAGAATAAGAGGCAGGGGATCAGTCAATAAACTGTTTGTGGTCATACTTCTCCTTATGTGGTTTCTTACTTAATGTTGCTAATCCTGAGAACAGAATGGGCATGCTGCCCTGCCTTTGCTCTTCTCTCTTGACACAATTCCCCTCTTTTTCACTCCTTTGCCCCCTGGCTTAAACAACATTAATATTGTCAACACACTTCTTTTATAAAATGGGTCCTGCCAACCAGGACTAACAATTACAGACTGAGTCAAACATAATCACAGGGATTTAGGAACCAAGTTAGGGACATTGCAAGTTTAAGGCTTGACTGATTTACAAAGCAAGATTAAGGCCAGTCTGTGCAATTTAGTAAATCCTGCCACTAAATTAAAACAAATATCAAAAGGGCTGGGTATATAGGTTGATGATAGCACACTTGCTTCCTATGTGAAGGGCCCTGGGTTCAATCCTTAGTTCTATAGGAAGAAAGAAAGAAGAAGGGAAGCAAACAGAAAAGGAAAAAAAAATATTCTAAGTACCTCTAGATTTCAAATCACACATACTTTATGGACCTTCCTTTGCGTTGCTATAGAGACACCAGCTGGAAGGCTTAGAAAGCTTGTATTTGTTTCTCATAGTCCCCGAGGTTAGAAATCCAAGTTCAAGCTCCCAGGTGGTCAGCTTCTTTGTGAGGGTTTGCTTAGTTACAGCCTTATGTGACTTGTTTCCTGAACCATACAAAGGAAAGAGGTAGAGAGGATGGAAGGAAGTACAGGAGTGGGAAAATCACAGAAGGGAGGGTAGAGAGGCAAGGAAGGAGGGAAGAAGGAGAGAGGAGAGAGGAAGAGAGGGGATGGGGGAGAGAATGAACATCATACCTTTTCTTTCTCCATGGTACCCTATCCACAGGACCTCATCTCAACCTAATTAATTCTCAAATGTTCATCTCCAGATACCATCCCTTTGAGGGGCTGGACATCATTATAAGTTCTGTAGGAGCACACTCCCTCTTTAGCCTAGGACGCTTTGAATACTATAGCAAAACCAACAGACTTGGTGTTAAGCCAGCAATGATACTATAATGAACAGAATGAGCGTTCACATGTCTACAAGATCTTGCAGCTGGGATGGGGCCTGGAACGCATGTCTGGAATCTCTCAGCAGACTTCACTACAAGATGCTCACTTCAGGTCAGTAGACATCACCACAGCAGAGGCAGGCTAAGTGTTTGTAATGCTTGAGAGCAGAGATCCCTCAGAACACCCAAACATTGCATTTTCCTAAATGGATGCCACTGGAAAAAAGGGGGGAGGGGGAAGCACCTCCCTGGTGTACCTCCTTGCAAACAGTCAGCTGGGCATTTCCATCAAGCTGTAGTATGTACCTGCTCAGCTGCATTTTTGAAAATGGAAATGGGACCACGAAGGGGAAACTCCTCAGGCATAAACTCCTCATACATGCTCAGTACTCATCGGGATGTTTGCAAATTAAAACAAGTCCCCTGAAGCAGAAGCTAACATTCTGTTAGTGAAATACATCGAGGGCATTGACTGCAGAGGAATCTTTGAAGGACTTTCTGAGATAGGTAATAGTGCAACCACATTGCTGATTTCCCTTCCCGCTGAATAACTTAAAACACCTTTCAGAGGCAGAGAGTGAGATCGCTAACTCTCCGTCCCCTGTGGACTAACAGTGAAATCCAGCTCACCCACATCCCCCAACTGCCCTATCTGGTAGGAACAGACTCTTCAACACTAATAAAAAAATTTTTCTTCCTTATTAGCTGATTTAGCTCCAGCCCCAAGATTCCTTCGCTGTAACTTTTCTTTGGCAGCTCATTTCCTGCCAAGAGTTGTTTGTTATAAAAACCAATGGGAAATGAATAATGTATAAATTATAAAAGCTACCCCATTTTACCTCCCTCCTCATGCCCACTGTGTTTTCAGGAGCATATGTGTTAGTGGGGTGTTTGCAGTATTTATGACATGAACTTCTAATCTATGAGCTCTTAAAGGCACACTAGTCATCAGCATGCTAATTATTAATATTGTACTCTGAGGATTTCTCTCCCGAGCTCTTATTGCAGCCGAACAGAATGCTATGAACTGGTATCCAGCCACTTCCAAGACACATGGCTAGGTCAGACTAGAATGTGAGTTTCTGACACTGATGTGTGGATGGTTGTATCGGAAGTTATTTACTAAGTGAAATACCAGCCTTGCCAGTTTTTAAATGTTAATGGCTTTATGGTGAAGATAAAAGGTCTGTTTTTCCCACCTGGAGATTTCAGAATTTCACATCTGGCCACAGAAATGCCTTCATGATATCATAAATAATTTTCACTTTCTTCTTAATTACCTATAGGTGTTTATGATGTTTCATAGATTTCAAGTAAAAACCATCTGAAATAACATATATAGTAACTGAGTCTAGAGCACTGAATTTAATATACTGCATTTTCTGATTCGATTGTATAAAAAGAAAGAAGCAAAATGAAAAGTTTAACTAGACTATATGTATTTATTAATTTCAGTCAGGTGGCAGAGCTGAATTTAGAGACCATACTAATTAACTCAACAGTATATTGCCAAGGGCCTAGCTTATCTTCTGAGTTTCTGACTAAATGTCCATACAGATTTTAGTCGATCTTTTAGCCTTTATTTATTGTATAAGAAACTTGAACATTTTTAACTCAAGTGCTAGGGAGATGGCTTAATGGGTAAAAACACTTGCTGTGACAGTATGAGACATGAGTTTAAATTGTCACAACCCCTGTAAAGCCTGGAGCTGAAGGCACAGGTCTGTAATCTCAGTGTGGCCATAGAAAGATGAGAAGCTTGTGGGCTGGATAGTGAGATGCGCATGGCAGAAAACAAACTCTGGACCTCACTCAAACAAGGTAGACGGTGAGGATCAACACCACTCGTTGTCTTCTGACCATTGTGTGTATGGGTCCTCATCCGCACACATGTAGACATACATATAAACACAGGTTGTCTATACACATACAAGATAACAAAATACACAATAGCCAATTACAAATGTCCTTCATATTTGGACCCTTAACTAATTGAATACTAATTCTAATATTTTATGCACTTAATCTTTAATCGTTTGAGACCTTCATATGTAAGTATTGAATTTAAACCAGTTCAACCTTTCTCTCTTCTCCTTCAATTTCTCATGTCTGCTGCCACTTCTCTTCAAATTCATGATCTCTATGTTACTGTGACATAGACACATGCACATGCGCGCGCGCGCACGCACACACACACACACACACACACACAGCCTATTGAGTCCATTTAGTGTTGTGTCTTAATGGTTTCATTGTATGGGGCTTTCACTTCCTCGGGTAGATTTATTCCAAGATATTTCACCTTGAAACTATTGTGAATAATACTTTTTCTTCAATTTATTTATTGGAGTTAATCATTTATATATTAGAAGGCTACTGAGTTTTCTGTGCTAACTGTATATCTAGCTACTTGATGTTTTTTTTTGGTGGGGGGTCAGCATTAGGAGTAGAATTATAAGGGTTCTTTAATGTATGGAATCAAACTATCTGAAAATGAGTTTCTTTGTGTTCTTCCTTCTTCCTTGCCTTTATATGCTTCACTTGTCCTGCTGTTTGAGGTAAGATTTCAAGTATATTGAGTATGTTTTGTTCCTGGTTTTAATGTCTACACTTTGAGCTTTTCTCTATTTAGTAAGATGGCTTACAGGCCTGCTGTATTTTTAAATTTTATTTCCATTTTTAAAATGTTGGTATATGTCCACTGTATCCCTAGATTCTCTCAGACTTTTTAAAATGAACTGATGTTAGCCTTTGTCAAAAGCCTTTTTGGTATCTAATAAGATGATCATGTGTTTCTGTCTCTTAGTTTGTTTATGTGGGGATTACATCATATATACTTATATATATTGAACCATCCATGCATCTCTATGATAAACCCAAAGTGATCCTGATGAATAATTTTTTCAACATGTTCTTGAATCCAGCTCGCAATTATTTTATTGGAAAATTTCATGTCTATGATCATCAGAGGCTTTCATTATTGTTGTTGCTGGAATTTTATTTTTGATATCAGGGTGACAACTGGCTTTGTAAAAAGTACTTGGAAATGTTCCTTTTCTATTTTACTGAATAATTTGAGGTGTATGGGTGCTATCTTTTCTTTGAAGAATTGGTAGATTTCTATGTTGAGTCCATCTGGCCCTGGATATTTTTTAGATGGGAGATTTTTAATTAGTAGTTCCATTTCATTGGTTGATTTAAGTCTAATTAAATTATTTATTTTATCATAATTTAGCTTTGCTAGATCACATGCATCTACAAATTCATCTGTTTCTTTCAGATCCTTATTTTTAAAGTATACACTTAGGATCCTCTTTATTTTCTCAGTGCAAGATGTATTGTCACCTTTCAAATTTTATTTATTGGGTCTCTCTCTTTTGGTTAATTTAGCTAAAGATGTGTTAATTTTTTCAAGGAAGCAACTCCTTTTTATTTTTTGTAATATTTGTTATTTATTGGTTTGGATTTCATTACTTTTAGTCGAGATTTCCATTAGAATAAAGTTTCCTTTCAACACTGCCTTTGTTTTGATCCATAGGTATTAATATGTTATGTTTTCCTTTTCATCCAATTTTATAAATTAATATTTTTCTTCTTGAATTATTTCATGACACAATTGCTATTCTATAGTCTACGTATTTTCTATAGTTTTTATACAGTTGATAACTGGCTTTATCCCCATTGTGGTCAGATAGGATGCAGGAAGTTGATTCATTTTGCTGTATTTTTTTGATACTTGCTTGTGTTCAGGTATGTAGTTGATTTTGAAGAAATTCCATGGACTACTGAAAAGAATCTATACTCATTAGTGTTTGATGGAATAGTCTATAAACATCTATTAGGCCATTTTGATTTATGATATTATTTAACTCTAGAGTTTCTCTCTTTATTTATTTTTCCTTGATGGACTATTTATTGTTGAGAGTGTGCTACTGGGCATCTATTATCACTGATTTGGGGGACAATCTAGGTTTTTACCTACAAAATTGTTACTTTTAGGAAATTGGATGTAGATATATATTTAGAATTGTAATAATCTGTTGGTGACTTTTGCTTTTAATGAAGTTTCCCTTCTTATCTCTTCTGATTAATATTGGTTTGAAGCATATTTTGCCAGATACTAGAATATCTATATTTTCTTGTTTCTAAGCTCCACTTTCTTCAAATACTGTTTTCCATTCTATAACCCTAAGATGGTTTCTATCATTGATGGTTGGGTGTGTTTCTTGGAGACAGCATGAAGACAGATCCTGCTTTCTAATATAATGTAGTTTATATTTTCATTAGAGAGCTGAGGACATTGATAATAAGAGTAGTAATTAAAAATATTTGTATTATTTCCTGTAATTTTGTATATTTTACAGGGTTTTCTCAGATCTCTTTTGATTACCTGTCCTGGCATTGTTTGTTTGTTCTCTTTGTCCTCTTGAGTGTATTTATCATTTTCTTCAGATTTAAAGATCTCTTCTATTGTCTTCTGTAGGGCTGTCTTGATAGACACACTAAATTTGATTTTTATCATGCTAACTTTTGATTTTTCCTTCAATTTTAATAGATTGTTTTGCTGGATATAAAAATCCAAGTTGACGGTGTGTATTTTCAGTAGTTTGAGACCCTCTTGGCTTTAAATGTTCCTGTCATCTAATCTAGTCTTTTTATAGAGGGCCTGCCTCTGTAAGTTACTTGGTCTGTCTGTATTGAAGCTTTCTGTATTGAAAGCTCTCTGTATTTATTTAGGTGTCAGCAGCCTGTATTTATTCAGCTTTTAAAACCCTTTATTTATTTTATATTGTTAATATTTTAGCTATAATAACTTTGTTAAGAATTTTTTCTGGTTTTGCTTGTTTGGTGTTCTGTAGGTTTTCTTTTTATTCCTGAGTAAGGATATTTTCTGTTGTTTTGGGGATTTTCTTCTATGATTTTACTGAATATATTTCTATACCTTTGCTATGTGGTACTCTCTTTCCTTTATGTGTATAAATTTAGAGGTTGTGTATTTTTTCATGGTGTTCCAAAACTCTTCCACAGCTCATTCATAATTAAAAAGAATTCTTACTGATCTTTAGTGTGTGATCAAATTTTTCTACTTTACTTTGATCCCTGACTTTATGTTTCTGACATGATCTATTCTATCGATAAGTCTTTCCCTCATGTTTTTAATTGGCTTGTGATTTTCATTTCTGTCATTATTTTGATTTGGATTTTCTTTAAAACTCAAACTCAGTTTTTATGTCTTTGTGGCTTTTCTTCATGTTTTTTAATTGGCTTGTGGTTTTAATTTCAATTGTTATTTGATTTGGGTTTTCATTAACAACTCAAATTTGGTTCTTGTGTCTTTTATGTACTTTTTTTTCATTTTTGTATCTTTTTTTTCTATAGTTATAATATTCTTTTGTATTAGTCGGGTGTTCTTCTTCATCTATTACCATCTATTTTACGTTTTTTGAGGAGACATGTTATTTTGGGGTATGTGTGTGATTTTCATTTTTCTGTTAGAATTTGTAAAAAGCAACATCTGGAGTTAGTTTTTTTATTAAGTTTTTCTTTTTCTTCTTGAACCAAGGTTCAACTCACCTTTCTTTCAGTATGGGTGTTTGGAATGTTCAAAATTAAGCATATTCATAGCAAGGTAACGTAGTTGAGGCTATAGCTTCTGCTTCTGCTTCTGGTTGCTAGCTCTATCTGGTACCTTCAGTGTCTTGGTGAAGAAAGAAGCTTGGAACAATGTTCCCTTGTCTGTATGGACTACTTCTGAATCTCAAAGTCAGAAATGACAACTGAAATCTCAGAGGGATGCTGAGGGCCTAGTATAATGTGGCAGTCCCTAGAAAGCACCCACAGGGCTTTGAGCCAAACTAAATGAAGCAAGAAATTAAGGAGGATCTGAATTAGCCTCTATGTGATCTCTTTGGTATATGCTGTCATACAGTTTGCTAGTATTTTACTGAAAACTTTTGCATTATTGTCCATCAAGGAGATTAGCCTATAGTTTCCCTTTTTTGTAAATGTGTTTATGTGGTGTTTGGTATTGAAGTGATACTGGCTTTTTAGAAGAGTTTGGAAGTGCTCCTTCTGTTTCCATTGTTTTAAAATAGTTAAGAAATATTTGTTTTAGTAATATTTTGAAAGCAGGATTCGGCTGTGAATCCATCTGGATTTGATATTTTTATTTATCCAGAAGGCTTCTGATTTCTGTTTCAAACTATTTGTTATGGTCTGTTTAAGTTGTTGATCTCTGTTTGGTTTAAATTTGGTGGTTCAGATGAGTCTAAAAATTTGGCAGCTTTTTAAAAAGATTTTCTAAGTTAATAGAGTTTTTAAAGTATTCTCTAATAATATTCTGAATTTCTTTAGTGTCTGTTATAATTTCCCTGAACAAATCTCATTTTTTTTATTTGGGTCTCCTCTTTCTTTTGGTTAATTTGAATAAGGGTTAATTGATCTTATTCATCCCTTCAAAGTACCAGCTCATAGATTTGTAGTTCTTGGTACTGTTTTTGTTGGTGGTAAAAATGTTTTTTCTATCTCATAAATTTCTGCCATGGTTTTTATTATTTCTTCTCATCTATTGAACTTCAGCTTTTTTTTATTGTTTTCTGAACACTTTAAGTTGCATAATTAGTTCACATATTTTACTCTTTCTTGTTTTTTAATGTACCCACTTTCCACCATACATTTCCCTCTGAGGACTGGGTTTTAATGTGTCCTGGATGTTTATTGTGTTTTTGTTTATTTTCATGATTTAATTTTTTCTTGATTTCTTCTTTGATCCATTCATCATTCAATAGTGTTATTTAATCTCTATGAATTTATATAATTTCCAGAGACTCTTTTGGTATTGATTTCAAGCTTTATTGCATTGTGGTTAGATTGGACATGTGGTGTTATTTTACTGGAATTGACCCATCTCATGAAATCCAGTAGCATGTTCTTTATAAAACTGCATTTGCCAGAATTTGCTGCATGTATGTTTAAAACTGTAGTGACTTCTTGCTTAACTATTACTAATTCTAAAATTTTAGAAGACTAGCCATAATTTTTTTTTTGTAGAATAATGGCTCAAAATTACACAAATTATTCATGAGTGACTTCTATAGTTTGCAGTATTTTTATGCATATAATTTCTTGATATTACTGCCAAATATAATAGAAATCATCACCTATACTGACTTATATGATAAAGTTAAAAGCTGTCCTTATCTTTTGATTTTTTGGAATGCTCTAGAAATATATTAACTTATCAAAGAGTACAGGATCTAGATATGCATTACTGTAAATAAAACAGCCAAGTTAAAAATTTTATTAGTATTTTTGAAAAACACATTTTAATAACAACTAAATTATAATCTATTGTGATGGTAAAATAACAGTATAAATTTCTAACCACCCACATTACAAGGGAATCTAGAATAAACAATATTTATTTATTATTATTAAATATAACTATTCTATCTTTTGGTATATTGATTTCTAGTCTTTACATACAATTGAGGTTTCTAATACTGCAATATTAAGACTTATCACAGCATTCCATTTTACATTATTCTTATGTTATAGTATTTTATCATATAATTTGAAGGTCTTTAATAAATAATAAAAATAACTGTAGATCCCATATATAGCCACCAAACCCAGATGTTCTTGTGGATGCTGGAAAGTCCTTACTAATAGAAGCATGATAAGCTGTCTCTAGAGAGGCTCAGGCAGAGCCTGACAAATTCAGAGGCAGATGCTCACAGCCAACCATTGAACTGAGTGTGGGATCCTGGATGGAGGAGTTAGAGAAGGAACTGAAGGAGCTGAGAGGGTTTGCAGCCCTATGGAGGGAGCAACAGTGTCAACTGGCCAGACATCCCAGAGCTCCTGGAAACTGTACCACCAACCAAAGAATATGCATGGAGGGACCCATGATGCTGACTAAGTGGCAGAGGAGGGCCTTGTTGGCCATTAGTGGGAGAAAAGGCCCTTGGGGCTGAGGGTGTTAGATGCCCCAGTGTAGGGGAATGCTAGGGAGGGAAGACAGGAGTGGGTGGGTGGGTGGGGGAGCACCCTTGTAGAGACAGAGGGAGGGAGGATGGGATAGGGGGTTTCCAAAGGAGAAAACATTTGAAATGTAAATAAAGGAAATATCCAAAAAAAAAGTTATGTTTAGCATATAAATGTCTGTACAATTACAACTTTTTTCATTTCTTCTGTGCAAAAAATATCTAGTGACCATTGGTGATATTCTACCTGCTTATTTATTTGAATTTTAGAGTTCTGTTTTATTTTAGAGCTTTTATAGGAGTCACAAACGTTATAGACTAAATGTATTATCTTAAAGCAAGGAATTTCTAACTTAATTTGTGTGTAGTTAAACCTTTCTTATTCTATGAATTTTGTAAGAAGGGCTCTATTAATCCAAGTATGGTATAGAATGTATTTTAAATTAAAAATTCACTGCACATTTTTCACTCTTAGCTTTATTTGCAAGAAATCTCTTTCCTAAAGTTTAAGCCCTCTGAGAGGCCCAACAAGCAGCTGAAGGAGTGAGATACAGACACTTCCACCCAACCAATGGACAGAAGCCAGGGACCCCTGTGGTTGAAGGGGAAAAGCTGGAAGAAGCTGAGGAGGAGGGTAACCCCATGGGAAGACCAGCAGTCTCAACTGATCTGGATCCCTGAGATCTCTCAGACAGTGAGCCACCAGCCAGGCAGCATACACCATGAGGTCCCCTGACACATATACAACAGAGGACTGCCTGGTCTCGCCTCAGTGAGAGAAGATGCACCTAACCCTTGAAAGACTTGAGGCCCCAGGGACAGCCTGGTAGGGTGGGGGTTTGAGGGCTGGGAACATCCTCTTGAAGACAGAGGGAGGATGGAATGGGGAGTGGTTGGGGGGGGTGCAGAACAGGAGGGGGATGAAGTCTGGACTGTAAGAAAGGATTAAAAGATAAAAAATTAAATTTAAATAAAAAAATAACTATAGAAAGTGCTGTATTGCAGGTTTGGTAGTTAAGAGTGCTTGCTGACCTACAGATTGGGAAAAGATCTTTATCAATCCTACATCCGATAGAGGGCTAATATCCAATATATACAAAGAACTCAAGAAGCTAGACTCCAGAGATCCAAATAACCCTATCAAAAAATGGGGAAGAGAGCTAAACACAGAATTCTCAACTGAGGAAACTCGAATGGCTGAGAAGCACCTAAAGAAATGTTCAACATCCTTAGTTATCAGGGAAATGCAAATCAAAACAACCCCGAGATTTCACCTCACACCAGTCAGAATCAATAAGATCAAAAACTCAGGTGACAGAAGATGTTGGCTAGGAAGTGGAGAAAGAGGAACACTCCTCCATTGCTGGTAGGAATGCAAGCTGATACAACCTCTCTGGAAATCAGTTTGGCGGACCCTCAGAAAAAATGAACATAATACTACCTGAGGACCCAGCTATTCCACTCCTGGGCATATACCCAGAAGATGCTCCAATATGTAATAAAGACATATATGTTCATAGCAGCTATGTTTATAATAGCCAAAAGCTGGAAACAACCCAGATGTCCCTCCACAGAAGAATGGATACAGAAAATGTGATACATTTACACAATGGAATACTACTCAGCTATTAAAAACAACGACTTCATGAAATTCACAGACAAATGGATGGAACTTGAAAATATCATCCTGAGCAAGGTAACGCAGTCACAAAAGAATGAACATGGTATGTACTCACTGTTAAGTGGTTATTAGTCCAAAAGTTCGAAATACGCAAGAGTCACTTCGCAGAACAGTAGGGCTGAATGTTTGGTCCCAGATGGAGGACTTGGAGAAGGGACTGAAGGAGCTGAGGGAGTTTGCATCTCCAGGGAGGCAGCAATAGTGGTAACTGGCCTAACTCCCCCCCCCCTACTCCTGGAGACTGATCCACCAACCAAAGAATACACATGGAGGGATCCATGGTGCTGGCCACATATGCAGCAAGGAGGGTCTTGTTAGTCATAGGGGGAGAAGAGGCCCTTGGGCCTGAGAGTATTAGATTCCCCCAGTAGAGGAGAATGCCAAGGAGGGAAGAGGAGAGTGGGTGGGTGAGTGGGTGAGAGAATACCCCCATAGTGGCAGGGGGAGGGGGGAGGAAATGGGGAGGTTCCAAAGAGGAGTTCTGGAAAGGGGGAAACATTTGAAATGTAAATAAAGTATGAGAAAAAAAAAAGAGTGCTTGCTGATCTTTCAAAGTACCTAATTTCAGTTAGCAGCACACATATTGGGTAGTACACAGTCATCAGTAAACTACAGCTCCTCGGGACCCAGTACCTTCTTTTGAACCCCATGGGCATCTACACAGACATGCACATGTGCACACAGAGACACACATGTACACATAAATAAGAAGTAGAAACATTTTTTTAAAATAAGAGAACATGCAAGAGTTTTGAGAATGTTTTGTAGTTCTGAAAACAACCGTTTGAAAAGATTCATGTCTAGAAATTTTCACTTTTGCTGTGTTGAGTGAAATGTCTCTTCATGTTCATTGCCCAGTTTCTGAGTGATTGTTGAATTTGTTTAGGAGTATTTGTGTGTTCTCTAGAGCATGCATCCTTGAAGAAAATGCAGGTTAAGGCCACAATCAGATACAAGTTAGAAAAGAATTGTAGTAACAGCCAATAGTGCTTCTGATCTAGAAGAAATGTAACTCTGGTGACCCCGAGAGACAAAAACAATTAGTTACCTGGCAAAAAAGTTTGGTCTTTTTCTTTTAAAACTGAAAGCCAAGTATTAAGCAATCATAAAGCCAAATGACTCCTTTCTTGGGTATTCATCTCAGAGCAAAAATGCCTATCTTTTTTTAACTAATAAATAAGTAAACAAAATAATAAAACCAAACAAAAATTAAACTGCATACAACAGCTTGATTCAATAAAGAATGACCATACAAATATGATATACTTACTTTATAGAATATAATTCAATATTAAGAATGAAACCCAGAGACTCAGGATAGAACTTAAGACGACTGGCAAAAAAAAGTCAATGAAATGATTTCTAATGATATTTCTCTGCTATACTCATAGAGAAGTTCCTAGTCCAATTGTCCTCACAGGGGTATCATCCAGCAGCTGATAAGAGCAGATGCAGAGACTCAGAACCAAACACTAGGCAGATCCAGAAGAATCCCATGGAAGGGAAGGAAGGATTCTAAGAGCCATGGGGTTCAAGTACACTAGGAGAACATGGCCCACATTATCAACTAGGCAGGGCCCATAAGGGTTCACAGAGACTGAAATGACAACCACAGACCCTGTGTGGGTCTGAACTAGGTTCTCTGCATATACCTTATGGTTGTGTGTCTTGGTGTTCCTGTTAGATGCCCAATAGTGGGAATAAGGGGTGTCTCTACTCTCTTGTCTGTACTTAGGACCCCCTTTCTTACTAGGTTGCCTTGTCTAGCATTGGTATGAGGGCTTGTGCCCAGTCTTATCGCATCTTTTTAGGCTACATTTAATGGATATCCCTGGGAGGCCTACATTTTTTTTTTTTTAAAAAGGGAAATAGAGGAGGAGTGGATCTGAGGAGAGAGGGAGTGGGGAAAGGGACTAGGAGGAGTGAAGGGAGGGGAAATTGTGGTCAGGATATAATATATGAAAGAAGAATAAAATATTTTTTTTATAGAATAAAATACATCCTTATGTGTGTGTGCATGTTATAACTTGGATAAATTCCTGAAAATTATATTGATAAACATCAATACTACATGGTAATGTCATATAATTCTATTTATGCAATATTGTGAAATGACAGACTATTATATGAAATGACAGAATTGATAGCAATGGAATAGAAACTGTCTTTTCATGGGGTGACATGGGTGATTGGAAGAGAAGGAAATGAATGTGTTAATAGGAAAGTCAAGGGCATCCTTATGATGAAGGAACTATGTATTGACTTTATAGGAAGACAAAATTCTATCACACACACACATAAACATTGATGGACATGCAAATAAGTGAATTGGTAAAATGCTAACTAGGTCATAATTTTATTGGTGCTGAATAGTGAGTTGTTTTCTAAAATATTAGCATTGAGAAATTATATATGTTGAATCTCTGTTATTATTTCGTATGACTCCTTAGGAATTTACATTTATTTCAATAATTTGTGAAGTGCGTAATTATGTCAATGATGACTGACAAACCTGTGCATCAATGGCTATTGTCTATTAGTTTCTTTCTGCTAATCACTAAATCCTTCATCACCAGCTTGAAAGAACAAATGTCAGCCAAGGAATGGTAAAGCTCAACTCCTCGGGCAGATAGTTTGGAAATGTGAAAGCAGTAGATATTCTGCAGTCAAAATCTGAATATGAACTGTCCGCAAATCCCTAGCTGAATACACATTACATATGCATTGAGTAGGTGCCCCAGAGCAAAATGAACTGGAAACTAGGAGTCAACTAGGACTTTTTAAGAACTCTAAAATTCTGAACTGCTTCTGGTAAGGTTAAGACTTTGTTGAATTTTTAAAAAGCATGTGCTTAGTTACCCACAATTCAGCTGGTATGAATTTGAGACTCAAACCCAACTGGAAATGTAAAAGGAAATGCACAAACACAGCCATAAAATCACACAGGCTGTGAGAAGTAAAATTTGAATGTAAAATCTTGTCAGATTGCTAGACTTATCTATTCAACAGACTGAAGAATTAAAGATCAAAAACAAAACCAGAATAAAAACAAACAAATAAACAAACAATCAAACAAACAAAACAAACCCTGATAGCCAAATATGCCATAATTAGTGAAATTATTTTACAAATAAAACTAAACATGAGCCTGGTGAGATAGACTAGAAATTAAACATTCTTAGTGTTCTTTCAGTGAATTGCTAAGAACCCACATCAGCCAGCTTGTAACTTGCCTGTTTAAAACCAGTTCCAGCCGATTTGTCAGCTTCTTCTGGTGTCCAGGGGCATCTACATACATGTGGTACATATAAACACACACACACATAATGTAATAAATATTATGTAAATAAAATATTGTAATGTAAGTAATATATTATAATGTAACTAAATGCAATATAAATGAATTAATCAATAATTAATCTTAATAAATGAATGAAATAATCTTAAAAAGAAAGTTATATAAACTTAAAAGACAGTACCCTAGAAAATTGATAGCTAGCAGATTACTAGAATAAGAAATGCTGGAGAAATTTATTTTAGTTTCAAGAAAGTCTCACGATATTGTAATGTGTTTATGCACACCGAAGAGTTGTACTGTTTCACAACAGTGACAATTTAATTTAAAAAGTCAATATTAAATATAAACAAATTCTCATGAGTTTTAGTTAACAACACACGCTATTACCCAATAAGTGACTCCTGAAAAGGAAATTTAAGAAATACACGTTAAAAGATCATGAGGCTAAAATGATGTTAGGAGGGAAGATCTAAAAAGAGAGAAAGTTAGTGAAAGGGCAATGAAACAAATAGAAAATGCAGGGCACAATGGCAGATCAAAGTCTTTGTATACAGCAATCACACTAAGTATAAATGGGATAAATATCGGAAGGTAAATATTAGCTTGGACTGTTTGTACGAGCTGAAGGAAAAAGACATAGGGATATGGGGGAAGAAGTGTTGAAAGACAAGTATAGAGGTATGGGTTGGTTACGGTGACATGTGAGAACTGTCTTTTCTCACTCAAGTAGAGTTCAAAGACAGCTAACCATGCTGGCTATCTTTGATCTCAAGATACTGTTGCGGTAAGCCTGTATCCTCCTGACCCTTCTTTTCTGTCTAAGTCATAGAGGTCCAGAAAGTCTGCCCCTATACTACCACCAGTGTTTTTAATGACTGGATGCTGCAAAATGGATAGAACCTGACTGTACCATGTACCACAGAAGTGACAACTAACTCACATATCCTGCCTTGCTGTCTGGGACTATCCTATAAAGATGGTGTTTTGCTTCCCTTCTTCTTTATGGAGTTGTATTTTATTTCCTTAGTTCATATTTATAAATTTATGAAAACACAAATGTCCTGGGATTCTTAACAAAAGGAGGGAAGTACTCCAGTGTGCTGAAAGTGTTAAAAGTATCTGCAGTCTGAGAGTGACTCGAAAGATGCCATAATGGTACGTTCTTCTAAACAAGAAGAACAGATTCCACACACTCCACAAAACTGAAACCACAAGCAAAATGTCAAGTAAAAATTCAGGTTTCTTAGAACCAGAAATTTGGAATTGTGATTGCGTGGAGCTGCACCACCTCCAGGCTCCTGTTTTGAACAGTTGCCCCCAGCTGATGGCATTGTTTAGGCAGGTAATGGAACCTTTGGGACATGGGGTCTAATTGACCAATGCTGACTGCTGTGGGCATGCTTTCAAGGTTAGATCTATTTACAGCTCCAATCTAATCTGTTCCCTGCTTGGACTGCTGTATGAGAAGCTCATGCCATTGGCTCCCATTGCTGCAGTTGAAGCTTTTTCAATTCCCATTATCTCCCTCATAATGATGGACCGTGTCCTCTAAAGTGGGAGGCCATGATCAATCCTTTATCACTTATGTCACTTCTGTCTGGTAAAAATTCAGTGTAGAAGCTTGAGATTGTTGTGACAAAGTTCCAGATGTAAACTGAAGAATAGTTTTGCCTTCTGAGGTTTCAATTCATGGCCAGATGGTGTCATTCCTATGACTATGTTGAAGCAGAACATCATGGTGACAGGTGCATGATATGGGAGATGCTCTTCTCATATAAATATTGAAAGAGAGGGAGGGAGAGAGAGAGAGAGAGAGAGAGAGAGGATTGAGGAAATGAATGACTGGGAACAGCATATACTTTTCAAAGCCACGTTTCCAGTGACTTGCTTCATCCAATTAGATCTTCCACCTCAAAGTTTCCGTTCTTTTTTTTTTTTTTTTTTTTTGGTTTTTCGAGACAGGGTTTCTCTGTGTAGCTCTGGCTATCCTGGAACTCACTCTGTAGACCAGGCTGGCCTCGAACTCAGAAATCCACCTGCCTCTGCCTCCCGAGTGATGGGATTAAAGGCGTGCGCCACCACTGCGCCACCACTGACCGGCCTCAAAGTTTCCTTTCAATATCCAATTGAAATAGAAATAATTAAGAGACTTAACTCATCAACAAGGTTAAAAAGCAATTCTGATATGAACATGTACCAAAGCCTCATCTCTGATGCTATTCTGGAGGCCATGACTCTAACACATCAGTGTTTGGGGGACTTTTTCAGATCCAATCCAAAACTTCTGTTGATTTTTGTGATTCGGTTTTGCTATTAAGATGTCAAGTTATAATCTCTTCTAGGATTTAAACCTGGGTTACCCTGTGGGGTCTGACTCTTGCCCTCCTTTTTTTGCACTCTTTGTGGTTTGATGAATTTGTTGAGGAAGAACCCAGAATCAGAAAACCTGAGGTCTTCTGGGTACACAGCTGTTCTTGATACGTAAGAATTGTTTGTAATTACTTCAACACTTAAGGCCAATAGTTATCTAACCTTTTAACTCCGGGACACTATACAGATCCAAACACACTTTGATGTTTTCTGTTGCAGTTGGTCAGAAACAGACCAAATCAGTTCTGATTCTGACTTGCATATGGAGAGTACACGGTTAAATACTAAGATATGGCCTTTGCAGGGAGGGAGCTGTGAAGGGAGTCTGGGCAAGTGCTCTCCTTTGGCTCCTACGGTTGATGAAGGGCTCACCTTCTCTCATCCCCATCTTTCTATACATAGAACAAAGGCGAAGCAAACAAAGCAACCTGAGAAATGCTTCTAGGAGAAAAAGAGGGGTTAAGAAAGGCAAGTGTGCTGGGCAGTGGTGGCGCAAGCCTTTAATCCCAGCGCTTGGGAGGCAGAGGCAGATGGATTTCTGAGTTCGAGGCCAGCCTAGTCTACAGAGTGAGTTCCAGGACAGCCAGGGCTACACAGAGAAACCCTGTCTCGAAAAAACAAAAACAAAAAAAAAAAAAGGAAGGCAAGTCGTGGGTGTATGTCCAGGATAAATGGGGTACCTGTGATATAAGGTGGGACTATAAGCACAGGATGACACATGATGATGCATAAGGCAAGTGTTTTCAAAGTGGGAGCCTTAGCTTCTTGTGAGTGAGTTTTCCTTCAGGACCTCTCTTCTGCATTTTCGGTGGTATGTACATGTGTAAAACTTTGAAAGTCTGGTATAATATAAAGTGGCAGTTGCTTAATATAGCACCACTCAGCCCAAAACACTGAATTTTTATTTATGCATGTACATGTACTTTTTTACTGTAAATTGGGAACATATTAAATGTAGATTTGTATCCACATCAAGAACGTGACTGTTTATCATGTAAGTGTCAACTTAGGATTTTATTGTAATGATGTGCCATTGTTTATTTGCCTCAGTTCTATTGGATATTTAATTATTTTTCAGGGTATTTTTTCTCATTCAAATGGCTATGGATTATGTGTATGTATTATCTTGTTTACTTTCATAATTATTTTATTATAATGATTCATAGGATTAATTTATCAGGACAAATTACTGATTGGAACACTTTGAGCACACTTAATAGTGATGGGTATTTATTGTAAATGTTCCTTGAATAGTTGAAAATTTACGTGAAATAACACATGCTTGATTTCTACATGTTTACTGGCACCTCACATTATCAATGTTTTGTTGTCCTTCTCAGTCTAGCTGAGGGATGATATCATACAGCTGGTGTCCTGGTCAGTATTTCTTTTGGTCTCAATGATTATAATTCCTAGTGTAAATAGCCAAGGTGAAATGGTATCTAAATGGATCTAATTTCTGGAAATAACAAGAGTGTTTGCCTTGACATTGTCATGAGGGTTAAATGGAAATGAGATATGTGAAATGTTTAGCACATTGTTGACACATAGTCTAGAAGGCAATCCTTGTTAGCATGTGTGAAACTGAGCCTTTTCTATAGAGGAATGTACATGAGTCAGGCGTTTCTACCTGACTAATGTATCTTGCTCTCAGAAAGCAAAACACCCTGCATTCTTTTGGCCAGCTCTTCCTTTCCTAGTCACAACTTCCTACTAAAGGACCTCACAAAGGGGCTACTTACCTAGTAGAACTCCTCCTATGTATGAGCTTGAGGGTGAGGTGATTAAGTCATTAAGGGATCCAGAGTCCAAGGTTGGCCAAGTTAATTAGAAACTTACCAGAGATGCTGAAAGACAGAATTCATGCCTGGTGCTATTTACTGACCCAAGAATGCATAAATGGGCATGTCACAGGCCCTAGAAAAGATCATAGTATTGTTATGCTGCTAGCATTAAACTGTCCCCTGAGTACATTTATCTGTATGCAAATTGTCACGTCTCTGTATGAGAGATGAGTGCATGTTTCAACCCTCATTCGAGTAGCTCTTTTCTGCAGTAGTGATTCCACAAAGACCCACAATTGGTCAAAGACAGAGAATAAATAACTGTGGAGTGCTCAACCCTGTCATATCCCCTCCCCTGAAAGCATGGGAATTCTTATGGAAAAGGGGGGAGAAAAATGGTAAGAAACAGAAACAGTGGGTGATTGCAGCAAAGATGATTTTTTAGACACTACATGTCTGTTGTACATGTGAACTCACAGTGGCTATGACTGCATAAGGCCTATCTAAGATTAAGCCAACCAAATCTCAAAATAGTTGAGGGAAGGGGTCACAAAGTCCTGCCCTCTAGATTAAGAGTTATTGAAAGTTGATGGCTATATAGAAGGGAGAATCAGTTTTCTTCAGGGATATGGCTCTGATAGATGATGCTCATGCTACAGTAGATAGACTGACACCCATGGCCACTTAGGCAGTACTAAGTAAATTCTGAGTTTAAAAACAAAAAAAGCACACAACCTTGGAAGAGAATAGTGGGTGTGGGGAATAGGGGTCAGGAATCAGAAGGGAAGGAAATGGTAGGGAAATATAATCAAAACATATGGTATGTATTCTTAGACAATAAAGGAAGAGATACAAGGAAGTGGCTTAACAATAAAGGTCTTCTGTGTTTATGGAAACATCAACCCAAGGAAAGTCCTTATACCATGGGCAGGAGGTCAAAACTAGGAGAGCCCAGTGCCCTGTGCATCTGGGGAAAGCTGGACCTGTGATTTTCATGCTTCATCTCCTTAGCATCCTCATTGTCTAATGCTATTACAATTGAGTTTCTGCGGTTTATAAACAAAAACTTTCTGTTTGAAACACTAGTTTTAGGCAACCTATAATCTTTATGCACAGAGCTATTTTAAGCTGTGGCTGACTTTATTTCTTATTTATTGGAAATTTAAATTTTGATGCTACTTTAATAGACAATTTTAAATATTGTGAGAAACTCAGCTTTTAAAAAAAAATATTCTCAGGTCACTGCACATACAATAATCAGGTACTTCTGGCATCCAGGCCATTGGATCCTTTTGTATCTGAACTCTGACAATTTGGGGGATGATTTAAATCTTATGGTAACTTGGCCACACTGTGGTAACCGTTCTAAATCTAAGGTACTGGGGACCCATGAGGATGACAGAATTTTATTTATGGGCTCTTTAAAAAAATCTGTCTCTAAGCTGGTTATAAGCCCATTGGTTATAAGCACTGGCTGTTCTTCCAGAGGACCTGGGTTTGATTCTCAACATCCATATGGCAGGCAGCTCACATCAGTCTGTAACTTAAGTCCCAAGGGATCAGAGACTCTGTAGGCATTTTATACACACAGTGCACATACATGCAGGTAAAACATCTATATATGTAAAATAAGTAAATTTAAAACAATCCTATCTGAGAGCATGCAGATAATTCTGTTTCTTCTAAGAATTAGGTTCTGCCACAAGTTTCCAAATCTCTCTGTTCATTTTCTCTAAAATAAGGTTGATAATTGTAGCTGTTTAGCAAATCAATGACTAAGTGAAGTAATATTTCTTTATTATTTCTATTTGTGTGTGTGTGTGTTTCTGAGTGTGTGAGTGTGTGTGCCTGCAGAGTCCAGAAGTCACACAAAATCTCTTGGAGCTGGAGATAAAGGCATATGTAAGCTTCCTGATATGGGAACTGAAATCTGAATTCAGTTCTGCAGGATAGAGCATCAAGGGCTCTCCAGCCCCACACCAAGTATTTGACCCTTAGCTCTTATTGCCATCTCTCTCTTTCCCTGTTGAAATTGTGGTGGATGGGGAGAGAGGGATATGTGAAGCATATGTGTCCAGAATTTCTAGTACTGGTCATTAAGTATTGATGAATGAATTAAAGAAATCAAACGGCTCAGGGATTCTACTAACATGTACAACAAGGTTATTCATTTCAAATCCATAATCTCCATTAAGTACTATCTTTCCTAGAATAGGGCCCAGTGTGAGTCAGTGAGATCAGTTGAGCATAGTTCATAGGTAAAGCATGAAAGGTGATCAGCTTTCCCATATCTCACTGGACATCAAAGTCCTCAAGGAGACTTGCTTAGCTAAGTATAGTTGTCTCTTCTTTGGACAGAACCTTAACAATAACAAGGTTAGTCAGAACGGAAACTTCTGTACAGTAAATAAATATTGCCATTGGCAATAGCTTTCTGAATAGGATTTAAAGTCTGTAAGCTAGCTAGGGTTGTGTTTCTGTTTTTGTTTTGTTTTATTTTTCCACATGGAGAGTAAGAATGAGGTGAGGTATACTTACTGATCAAAGGGAGGGCTATCACCTATGAATACTTGTATCAAATGATCTATTATTTCTGGTCCCTCCCTCCAGTGTTAGATAATCCTTCCTGTTAAAAGTGAGCTTCAACTGTTGTTCTCCTCTTTATAGTCTGTAATGTTCCAGGAAATGAAATGACTTTGCTGAAAGAATGCCTAAAATAAGAGTAAGTCATCAGTGTGCATGCATCCTAAGAAGAAAATATATTTCCTGGCAACCTTTGTACATTTCAGTGCCTCTGACTACCATCTGGCACCTCATTTAACCTAATCCCCCAGTAACATCCCACATATGGATTTACTTAAAGAATAAAGTTCTCCCTCTCTCTCTCCCTCCCCCCTTTGTGTGTGTGTGTGTGTGTGTGTGTGTGTGTGTGTGTGTGTGTGTGT